>CAWUDS030002377.1:0-300699 GCA_963859935.3 Lathyrus sativus
CTTTAAATTGTTTGCCTTGTTTGCTTTATTATTATATTGTTGGGGTGCTCTTATGTGTGAAAGGTCCTAACCCGGATCTAGTGTACCTTAGGTAAATGGCAATAGACCAAGGAAACTGTACGACGTATATCGATACGGTTGATCTGGTGGCCATAGTTAGTGCGACTTCTTGGTTGGTGCTTATATTCCTTAAGTCAAGTTGAGGATAATATTGAGGCTGCCATATGTTGTCAATGCACTAACTGACTTTTAGAACCCTAGTTAACTCATCTTGGCCTTTAGAAAGTAGTGAGGTAACCGGCTTTGGTGCAGACTGAAGTTGGTTGACACTCGATACTACGCTCATTGAGATCTTAAACTTGGAGGGTTTTGGTTGGCAAGAGAGTTGCCTTCTGAACAACCACCCTTGTGAAGGATCAATGATATTGAGATCCCTTAGAACCTGGTTACTTTTGTAGGACAGGATGAACCATCTAACTTCAGGGGAGGGTACTTGCCTTTGAACCTCATGCAAGCCTTTAAACCTAGGGCTATGGTGTGACTTGTTTGTGTGTGCCACATGTTTGTGATTGAGCATGACATCATGACATCATCATGCATCATAAGCATATCATTTTCCCTAACCATTTCAAGGACCAAAGGATTTATCTTTGTTCTTTGTTGCAGGTCATGGCTTCTGCTCGTAGAAACACCATCAGGATCAACTTTGTAGGGATACCTGCTAAGCTCAAGGAGTTGGTTTCCCTAGTGCCTGATCATTCCCAGTTCAACAAGAGACATGGTTACTTATTGGATCTAGTTACTTCAGGGTTCAGTGAAGACATGATGAGTGTGCTGTTTCAGTTCTTTGACCCTAAGCACCATTGCTTTACATTTCCTGATTATCAGCTGGTTCCAACCATGGAGGAGTTCTCTAAACTTCTGGGTATACCTGTTCTTGATCAGAAACCATTCACAGGCTTAGAGAAGGAGCTTAAACCAGAAGTTATTGCTGCAGCTCTACATCTGAAGAAGTCTGACATTGTTCTAGAGACGAGAAGTGGAGTTAAAGGTATTCTTGCCAAGGTATTAGTGGATAAAGCTCAAATGTTCTTGAAGGCTATGAGCTACGATGCTTTTGAGGAGATCTTAGCCTTATTGATTTATGGCTTAGTGTTGTTCCCCAATCCTGATCAGTTCATAGACGTTCATGCCATCAACATATTCCTGAGTCACAATCCAGTGCCTACCTTACTTGGAGACATCCTACATTCTCTTCACACCCGTACTACAAGGGCAAGAGGAACTTTGATGTGCTGCATACCTTTACTTTCCAGGTGGTTTATTTCTCACCTTCCTCGCTCAGTAATGAAGAATGAGCAAGGGTTCAGATGGTCCAAGAGGATCATGTCACTTTCTCACTCAGACATCCATTGGTGCTCCAGATCTATGGAGAATGTCACCATCATTGACCGTTGTGGGGAGTTTCCTAATGTGCCACTTCTAGGCATAAGAGGAGGCATCACCTACAACCCATCTCTAGCTTTACGACAGTTTGGTTACGCCCGGAGCGATGGTCCACATGACATGTTGATTCAGGGCATTGTGTTTGACTACGACAACGATCTTCAGGGTTACCGTCAGAGATTCATCCGAGCTTGGGGAAAAGTAAACAGGATTGACAGCAAGACACTGGAGCCTAAGTACACTATTCCTATGGAGGCTATTCTCAGATGGGTACGATCTCGTGCTTAGACACTCATGATGCCATATCCTGCCGTCCTACCAGTTACCATGGAACCTGTTGCTGAAGGAGACACAGCTTATACCATCCTTCACCCAGACATGCCTACTGATATGGAAGACTTGCAGAGATCATGGATCCAACTGAAAGAGCAAAGGGATACTTTCGAGGCTCATTACAAAGCAAGCCAAGCAAGGATCCTAGAGCTAACAAAGCTACTTCATGAGGAACGAAACCTCAACTCATACCTCAACACAAAGAGGAAACGTCCATGGGAGACTTAAAACCCCATCTTTTGTACTTATTTCGTTTTCATTTTTTGTAAGCCTAAAAGGCAAAACAAGTTATTACTAATAAAGAGTTACTTTCTTGTTTGTTTAAGCAAATTTAAATCCTGCGGTCCTTGAAAACATTGCATATGCATTCCCATATCATTGCATCACAGGTTTATAATTGTGCACAGGTTTCTCATCTCCTCGCTGTTTATTTCAGCAATGGCTCTTGAACAATCAGTTAAGGATCTCCAGGCACAGAATGCACAGTTCCAAGAGCTGATCCTGAACCTATCCAAGGGGCAGGATGAATTGAAGACACTGCTGGCCAAGAAAACTAAGAAGGCTAGAAGGTCTGCTGGGTTGCTCAACATGGGGAGAAGGTTCAAAGGTCCTGTCAAGACCAAGGAAGGGGTTGGAGACTATGAATCTGAGGAATCTGAGAAAGAGAGAGGCAGTCTCCACAACACTATGGGGGACTCTGATTCTGAGGCTAACTACTACCATGAGCCTAACGAAGACAAATTCAAGATGCTGGTGGATAGAATGGATGCTATGGAATTACAGAAATCATCTGGGCTGGATTTTGAGGATTTGAGCTTGATATCTGGGGTGGTCATACCCATTGGGTTCAAAGTTCCTACATTTGTTGTCTATGATGGGGTCTCTTGTCCCAAATTGCATCTGAGGTCTTATGTCAGAAGAATGCAACCCCACACTGCTGATAAAAAGTTGTGGATCCATTTCTTTCAAGAGAGTTTATCTGGAGCTCAGCTAGAGTGGTATTATCAGTTGGAGAGTGTCAACATCAGAGATTGGAATGACCTTGCTGAAGCTTTCTACAAGCAGTATCAATACAATGCTGACTTAGCCCCCACTCGCATGCAGCTTCAAAGCATGTCTATGGGTGCCAAAGAAAGCTTTAAGGAGTATGCTCAGAAGTGGAGAGACTTAGCTGGAAGAGTTCAACCCCCTTTGACTGATAGGGAGTTGGTTGATATGTTCATGTGTACGCTGAATGGTCCGTTTTACAGTCATCTCATTGGAAGCTCATCATCTGGCTTCACTGAGTTGATCATGACAGGAGAGCGAGTAGAGAATGGTATCAAGAGTGGTAAGATCCAAGTGGGCACTTCTTCATCAGGTGCTGCAAAGAAACCTCCCACTGGGAAGAAAGAATCTAATGCTGTGTATGGTCAGCCTGATCGTAACAGAAGGCATCAGTCTGTTAGTGCAGTTCATATTTCAAATCCAACTCCTGCAACAACAGAGCAGCCTCAAGGCAACCAACAGAGGGCTAGAAGACAGTTCACGAAGATCAACATGTCAATGGCTCAGGCATTGCAACACTTGTTGAAAGCTGAACTTATTACCCTGAGGGAGGCCCCTCAGAATCCCAATGTTACCTCTCCCAAGTACAATCCCAATGCACGATGTGCATATCATTCAAACTGTCCAGGACATGATACTAATAACTGCTGGGTCTTGAAGAACAAAATTCAGGATATGATTGATGCTGGAGAAATTGAGTTTGATCCACCAGGTACTCCAAACGTGATTACAGCTCCAATGCCAAATCACGAGAAGACTGTCAACGCCATTGATGAAGATATTGATGAAGATCTGCATGTCTATTCAGTTATGGAGTTGAGCACACCATTGTCTGTTATCAAAAAGAGGTTAGTACAAGCTGGGATCTTTCCAGGTTGTCATGAAGATTGTCTATATTGTACCTATAAGCCGGATAGTTGCTTCATTTTGAGAGATGGGATTCAACGTCTCATGGATAAATATACTATAGTGTTTGAAAGAAGACCAGCATCTGTAGAAAGTATGGTGGATCATCTGACTCAGGGTAAGAAGACTGAAGAGGTTGACATGGTTGACAAAGTACCACTAAGAATCACTTCAGAGGGTCCCATTAAAATCACTCATCAGGGCCCAATCAAGATTACTGCTGAAGGTCCTGTGAAAGTTGTTGCTGAAGCCAGAGTAGCTCCTCTGATCATTACCACTCCTGGTCCTATTCCTTATACATCTGACAAAGCTGTGCCATGGCACTATGGGTCTGATTTTTACATCCATGGTGTCAAGCAAGAGCCTTTACCTGATATGCCTGTTGACATTGATAATATTGCTGGATCTAGCAAGATCACTCGTAGTGGAAGAGTCTTCTCTCCTCCAGTTGCTTCTAAGAGTGCAGTTACCCCTGCTGTTACTTCCACCACTGATGCTCGGGGCAAGGGTCCTGTTATTGAGCCTGTATCTACTGATGTGCCAGCTGCTGATGACCTCTCTAAGCAGATGGAAGAAGTATTGAAAATCATTCGCAAGAGTGATTATGATATTGTTGATCAGCTGGGGCATACTCCCTCAAAGATTTCTATGCTCTCCCTGTTATTATGTTCTGAGGCTCATGCCAAGTCATTGATCAAGTTTCTAAAGATGGCTCATGTACCCAGTGCAATTTCTGTGGACCAGTTTGAGAATTGTGTTGCTCACCTGACCTATGACAACGGGTTAGGATTTTCTGATGCTGACTTGACCCCTGCCAAGAGGGATCATAACAGGGCCCTGCATATTTCAATTGAATGCAGGGGCACTACCCTGTCTCATGTGCTGATAGACAATGGTTCCTCTCTGAATGTGTTGCCTAAGGAAGTCCTGAACAAGCTGAGTCCTGAAGATACGGTATTGAAGCCCAGTAATATTGTGGTAAAGGCTTTTGATGGTTCTAGAAGAGTAGTGCATGGGGAAATTGATCTTCCAATCAAGGTTGGCTCTCAGGTGTTTACTGCTACATTCTATGTGATGGATATTCGTCCTTCGTACTCATGTCTGCTTGGTCGTCCCTGGATCCATGGGGCAGGTGCGGTGACCTCCACATTACATCAAAAGTTGAGATATCCGGTGAATGGAAAAGTTGTTACTGTCTTTGGAGAGGAAGAATACTTTGTCAGCCATGTAAACACTTTCAAGTATCTGGAAGTAGAAGGTGAATACATTGAAACTCCATGTCAGTCATTTGAAGTGGTTCCCTGGGCTGTTAAGGATTGTGTGACTCCTCCTGCTGTGAAGAAGGTTCCTGTGGTCATCAGAAACCCTCCAACAATGGCAATGGCCTCCCTCAATGATGCAAAAGCTATGGTGGAAGAAGGTGGTTGTACTATTTGGGGTCAACTTCCTGATATTCCATACAAGTCTGACAAGTTTGGTTTGGGTTTCACTGCAGAGTCCCAGAAGGCTGTTCGTCGTGCTCGTGCTGTTCGTATCACCAATCAAGGGGTTATCAATGCTGTGGGAGATCAAGATGAAGACCACAACTTGGAGGCATGGATTTTTCCTACTGTGGGTGCTGGACTCAATAATTGGAAAGCTGAAGATGTTATCCCTATCTCCTTTAGTCAGGAGTAAATACTATTACTGTGTTATGTTTTTAAATTTGTAATTTCTGGAACAATTAAAACTTTCAAGCCATGTGCCTTACCCGGGGCACAATGGTGTGCTTGTTACGGGTTGTCATTTCATTTGCATACTTCATTCAATAAAATCAATGGACGTTTCGTTTTCGTAAATATTGTGTTCCTTGTCTTTCTTTTTCTTTTATTTTTGCTTTATCAGCTATGTGTTCTTACACACACCCACGTCACTAAAATGCAGATCCTCATCCACTCTGGATCCAGTTGATAACAGTTCTACTATTGCCAATTACAATTTCGAGAATCCGATCTATCAAACTGAAGACGGAGACGAGGACGATTGTGAAATACCTGTAGAGCTTGCTAGGTTGTTACAACAAGAAGAGAAAGCTATACAGCCACATGAAGAGCCAGTCGAAGTTGTGAATCTGGGAACTGAAGAAAACAGAAAAGAGGTCAAGATAGGGGCTGATTTATAGGGCAGTGTCAAGAGCAGGTTGGTTCAGATGCTACGTGACTATGTGGAGATCTTTGCTTGGTCTTATGAAGATATGCCAGGGTTCGATACGGACATTGTGGTTCACCGTTTGCCAGTGAAAGAAGATTGTCGTCCAAAGAAGCAGAAGGTTCGTCGTATGCGTCCTGAAATGTCAGAAAAGATCAAAGCAGAGGTAATGAAACAGTTCAATGCAGGGTTCTTGGCCGTAACTTCTTATCCTCAGTGGGTTGCAAATGTGGTACCAGTTCCTAAGAAAGATGGTAAGGTACGTATGTGTGTAGACTACAGAGATCTGAACAAGGCTAGCCCTAAAGACGACTTTCCACTTCCTCATATCGATATTCTGGTAGACAACACTGCTCAGCATAAGGTATTCTCTTTTATGGATGGTTTCTCTGGTTACAATCAAATCAAGATGGCACCTGAAGATATGGAGAAGACAACATTTGTGACACAGTGGGGCACCTTTTGCTATAAAGTAATGCCATTTGGTTTGAAGAATGCAGGGGCAACATATCAGCGTGCTATGGTGGCTTTGTTTCATGATATGATTCATCATGAGATAGAGGTATATGTGGATGATATGATAGCCAGATCTCAGAATGAAGAGCAACATCTTGATCATCTGCACAAGTTGTTTGAGAGGTTGAAGAAATACAAGTTGAGATTGAACCCAAACAAGTGTACTTTTGGAGTTAGATCTGGAAAACTCTTGGGTTTCATTGTCAGTGGAAAAGGTATTGAAGTGGATCCTGCAAAAGTGAAAGCTATACGAGAGATGCCAGCTCCCCGTACTGAGAAGGAGGTTAGAGGTTTCTTGGGACGATTGAACTACATTGCAAGATTTATTTCCCAATTAACTACCATCTGTGAGCCAATCTTCAAGTTGTTGAAGAAAGATCAGGTGATGGAATGGAATGATGAGTGCCAGACTGCCTTTGATGAAATCAAGAGATATTTGCTAGAACCTCCAATTTTAATGCCACCAGTTGATGGAAGACCCTTGATTATGTATTTAACAGTATTAGACAACTCAATGGGGTGTGTATTGGGGCAACATGACGAGTCTGGTCGAAAAGAGCAGGCAATATACTACCTTAGCAAAAAGTTTACCGACTGTGAAACAAGATACTCACTGCTCGAGAAAACTTGCTGCGCTTTGGCATGGGCTGCTCGCCGACTAAGACAGTATATGTTGACCCATACTACCTTGTTGATTTCGAAGATGGATCCAATCAAGTACATATTTGAGAAACTTGCTCTTTCCGGAAGAATTGCAAGATGGCAAATGATCTTGACGGAATATGATATACAGTATACTACTCAGAAGGCCATTAAGGGGAGTGTTGTTGCTGATCATTTGGCTCATCAAGCAGTAGGTGATTACCAGTCAATGAATTTTGAGTTCCCTGATGAAGACATTATGTCTGTTACCAAAGAACCTGGACAATATGACGGACCTGAACAAGGATCCCGATGGACTATGGTTTTTGATGGTGCCTCCAATGCACATGGTAATGGTGTTGGTGTTGTGATTAGCTCCCCTGAAGGTTGTCATACCCCGATTACTGCCAGACTTTGTTTCTATTGTACCAATAACATGGCTGAGTATGAGGCATGTATCATGGGTATGCAAGTTGCTATTGATATGAAGATTCAGTTCCTTGAGGTGTATGGAGATTCAGCTCTGGTAGTAAGTCAGATTAAAGGAGATTGGGATACAAAGCATGATAATCTCATTCCTTACAGAGAACATGTGTTGTCTTTGATCCCACATTTCAAAGAGATTACTTTTGGACATATTCCACGAAGAGAGAATCAGTTGGCAGACGCATTGGCCACCATGGCATCTATGTTTGAGATCAGCTGGGATGATGAAGCTCCCAAGATTACCATTGATAGATTTGAGAAGCCTGCATACTGCAATGAGATTGACACTGAAGGGGCAGAGGAGAAGCCTTGGTTCTATGAAGTGAAAAACTATCTTGAAGCTCAGGAGTTCCCTGAAGGGGCATCTGTCAAAGATAGGAAGTTCCTGAGAAGGTTTTCTGCTAAGTTCTTTCTGAGTAATGGCGTTCTGTATAAGCGTAATCATGATTCAACTATGCTTCGTTGTGTGGATAAGAAGGAAGCTACAGAAATTATGGAAGAGATGCATGATGGGACCTTTGGCACTCATTCTAGTGGTCATACCATGGCAAAGAAGATTTTGAGAGCAGGTTACTATTGGTCTACCATGGAAGCTGATTGCTATCAACACTCCAGAACATGTCACAAATGTCAAATCTATGCTGATAAAGTACATGTACCTCCATCTCCATTGAATGTGTTGACTGCTCCTTGGCCCTTTGCCATGTGGGGCATTGATATGATTGGTGAGATCAAGCCTACTGCTTCTAATGGGCATCGTTTCATCCTGGTTGCTATTGATTACTTCACGAAGTGGGTAGAGGCAGCTTCATTTGCATCTGTGACTAAGAATGTTGTGGCTCGGTTCATTAAGAATAATCTCATATGTAGGTATGGTATCCCTGAAAGGATTATCACTGACAATGGCTCTAATCTGAACAACACTATGATTACTGATCTCTGTACGCAGTTCAAGATTAAGCATCACAACTCTTCTCCGTATCGTCCAAAGATGAATGGGGCAGTTGAAGCTGCTAATAAGAACATTAAGAAGATTGTACAGAAGATGACTATTACTTACAAGGATTGGCACGAGATGTTACCATTTGCTCTGCATGGTTATCGTACTACAATACGTACTTCAACAGGGGCAACCCCATTCTCCTTAGTCTATGGTATGGAAGCAGTTCTGCCTATTGAAGTTCAGATCCCCTCCTTGAGAATTATGAAGGATGCAGGCTTGGATGAAGATGAGTGGATTCAGACTCGACTTGACCAGATAAATTTGATTGATGAGAAAAGGTTAGCAGCAGTTTGTCATGGCCAGATGTACCAGAAACGGATGATCAAAGCTTTTAACAAGAAGGTTAAGCCAAAGGTATATCAGGCTGGTGACTTGGTAATCAAGCGTATCATATTACCACAGGGTGATCCTAGGGGCAAGTGGACTCCAACATATGAGGGACCATTTGTAGTCAAGACAGTGTTCTCAGGAGGTGCCATGATACTGACTACAATGGATGGTGAAGACTTCCCACAACCTGTAAACGCAGACATAGTTAAAAAATACTACGCATAAAAAGAGACCCGCTAGGTTGACAGGCCTAGGCAAAAATAAGGGCATCCCGGCAAACCAAAAGGGCTTGGGAAAAAATTAGGGATATATATATAAAAAGATGTACACCCGGCAAGTCGAAAACCTGAAAAGGCGGCTTGGGCAAAAAAGGGTATCCCGGTGGATTGAAAACCTGAAAGGGCAATCCAGGCAAAAGTTAGGGATTAAAGCGTATGACTATGTCTCGTTTGGATCACTCATGAAACTGCAACCAGTTGTACTACTTACTCAAGCTCAAACAGATAAAGCTCAATCCAATCGTTTCCGTCTCAACAGCAAGAAGATGAGATACTTGAGTGGCAATAGTAGAATTGAAACTCAATAGGATTATTTCCCATATAGCTGATTCTTTTTGTAAAACTTCATGACAAAATTCTCTTACTAGGGTTTATGTCTCCTTGTACAAACTTACCCGTGTATGGGTCACTTTTGATATAAATAAATTCCATCTTTTGAATCCAGATTTACTTTTACCCTATTTACATAAGCGAAACGTCCATTGGTTGTGTTTGAATGTATGTATGCCTTTGAATATGATTGATGTTTACCAGAAATGCATGTATGCTTTTAATATGATTGATGTTTACCAGAAATGCATGAAAATGCAGTAATAGTATTTACTAAGGACGAACGAGGGAAGGATTTCAACGAAGCTTCGCCGGTTCATCTTTACAAGACAGTTACAAACCATCAGTAGGACTAATCCATTTTCACAAAGTCTAATCTCCCCTGGAATTTATATCCATCTCTTTTTTCCTCATACGGATATACGGGAAATTACTTTCCAATAAAGGCACGATGAACGAAGACGGGATGTTATACTTATCCTACTATCAAACGAAAACGAAGGTTATCTATACCCTACTATCCCCAACAACGGGAGGTTATCTATACCTTGTTATCCCCAGCAGACGGAGGGTTATATATTCTTCAACAACGAATCGGGATTTATTTTCCTTGGCCAGCAGTTGTTATACAAGGATATCCAGACACTTCCGGCAGTGTCATATCATACATACATCATTTACATCATACCATAACATATATGTCTATAGTACATTACCTAAGTGCATCATGTCATACATGCATACATAAAGCCTAAACTAATGTTGTTATACAGAATGCTACCTTGTTTTCAGGTTAATTATCCAACAAACAAGCTTATGATCTTTGGGACTGCTTTATTGTAACCTCAGGGTTACTTTATCCTCCTGATGAGCTTCTTATTACTTTGGGACTGCTTTATTGTAACCTCAGGGTTATTTTATCCTTCTGATAGCCTCTCATGACTTCAAGACTGCTTTAGAGCTACTGATTGCTCTATCTTCCTGAAATCATCCTATTACTTCAAGACTGCTTTAGAGCTATTCATTGCTCTATCCTCATGAGGTCATATTACTACTTCAAGACTGCTTTAGAGCTATTCATTGCTCTATCCTCCTGAAGCCATCTAATTATTTCAAGACTGCTTTAGAGCTATCCATTGCTCTATCCTCCTGAAATCATTACTTCAAGACTGCTTTAGAGCTATTGATTGTTCTATCCTCCTGAAGACATATCACATTTTTATTTCAAGACTGCTTTAGAGCCATTCATTGTTCTATCCTCCTGAAATCATATCATTGCTTCAAGACTGCTTTAGGGTTATCACTATTGATTGCTCTATCCTCATGAAGACATGCTGCTACATCATTATTATTCCAGACTCCTGACAGCTTTCATCATACACCCATATTTTGAACTGCTCCCCCCCTAGTGGCATCTTTAAGCCCACTCAATCATATTCAACTAGCCATCTGTACCATTCTAGTGCACTGGTGAGTGCAAATTTTTGGGCTTTTGTGTTCAATCCCCTTCAACCTTCCAGGTTACGACTGGCAAATATACCAATCTAACCCCTCAGGTTTCAGAAAATTGAACAGGGGCAGCTGTTGCACCCCAAAATTTGCCCTCACAATACAAGACTTTGTGTTCTAAGAAGGTTCACAAGGTTCACAAGTTCTCCAACAACTTGCATAATCTTTCATGAAGTTCATAAAGTCCACAAGCTACTTTACGAAGGTTCACAAGGTTCACAAGTCCCACAGTGCTTTCAATACCTTTCATGAGGTTCATGAAGTCCATAGGTTGCTTCTTGAAGGTTCACAAGGTTCACAAACTTCTCAACATCTACAAGACCTTTCATGAGGTTCATGAAGTCCATAGGTTGCTTCTTGAAGGTTCACAAGGTTCACAAGATTCACAATGTTTACAAAGCTTTCCTAAGGGTCATGAGGTCTACAAAGCCACTTCATGATGTTCACAAGGTTCACAAGCTTCACAATACCTCCCATGAGTATCACAAGATATCTTATGAAGATTCACAAGGTTCACAAAGTTCACAATTGGTCAGAAGAGTTGACAATTCCCTCAGACAATGCACCTCCTAAGCAGTGCATCCAAAACTAGGGTTTTGACTTTAATCAGGCTAAATGGACTTCCAAGACTTCAAGTGAGCTTCATAACATCTTATATGTGTATAAGAACCCCCATGTCAAGTTTCAAGACTTTTCTCAAAAGTTTGCTCAGTCAGATGATCAGATAAGTCAAAAGCAGTCAATGCAGTTAAAAAGTCAAACTGAGGTCAACTGTGGTCAAACCAAAGTCAAACTTCATGATTTTTTGCCAACATCAAGTATATGAAGTAAAATTCATCATTTTATCAAGGGTTGATCATGATTCATCAAGGAGATTCCAGATCATCAATAATCAGGAGTTTCTAAATTAGGGTTTCCTCAGTAAAAGTCAACTGAACTTTGACCAGGCATAACTTTCACATACTTCATCACCAAGTCTCCATCCAAAGCTCATTTTGAAGGAAATTGAATTCTCTACAACTTTTATGTTGAAGGTTAAGCCCAAAAATGCTTTATTTGAAAGATATGATCTAAGACATTATAGGTCATTTCAAAAGTCAACAAAAAGTCAACAACTTCAAAAGGGCATAACTTGAGATTGGTAAATGATATGGACCTGAAACCAATCGGGTTGTTTAGAGGACTCTTCAAGCTTTCCAAAAAGTCCAAGAACACCATCATACCTTTAAAATTGAGAGAAATGTGCCCTTGCCTTGCAAAGTTGGGCAATTTTGTGATGGTTTATGTTGAAAATGGAGGCTTAGAAGTATTTCTTTCCAAATGGGCTGCCTAATTTATGACCCAATCCATCTCATAACATGGTGCACGACCCAATTGACCAAAATTCATCATTTTTATTATTTTTTATTTATTTATTATTGATTTAATTCATAAGAATCATTTTAAATAACTAAAAAATATAAAAATCTATTTTTGGGTGAAGATTTTGTTTCTAGAAATTCATAATCATTGATTGAATTAGAATGAGAAGGAAATCATGTGATCTCTCCCAAATTATTATTTTTTATTTATTTATTATTGATTTAATTCATAAAAATCATTTTAAATAAATAAAAAATATAAAAAATCTATTTTTGGGTGAAGATTTTGTTTCTAGAAATTCATAATCATTGATTGAATTAGAATGAGAAGGAAATCATGTGATCTCTCCCAAATTATTATTTTTTATTTATTTATTATTGATTTAATTCATAAAAATCATTTTAAATAATTAAAAAATATAAAAATCTATTTTTGGGTAAAGATTTTATTTCTAGAAATTCATAATCATTGATTGAATGAGAAGGAAATCATGTGATCTCTCCCAAATTATTATTTTTTATTTATTTATTATTGATTTAATTCATAAAAATCATTTTAAATAAATAAAAAATATAAAAAATCTATTTTTGGGTGAAGATTTTGTTTCTAGAAATTCATAATCATTGATTGAATTAGAATGAGAAGGAAATCATGTGATCTCTCCCAAATTATTATTTTTTATTTATTTATTATTGATTTAATTCATAAAAATCATTTTAAATAAATAAAAAATATAAAAATCTATTTTTGGGTGAAGATTTTGTTTCTAGAAATTCATAATCATTGATTGAATTAGAATGAGAAGGAAATCATGTGATCTCTCCCAAATTATTATTTTTTATTTATTTATTATTGATTTAATTCATAAAAATCATTTTAAATAATTAAAAAATATAAAAATCTATTTTTGGGTAAAGATTTTATTTCTAGAAATTCATAATCATTGATTGAATTAGAATGAGAAGGAAATCATGTGATCTCTCCCAAATTATTATTTTTTATTTATTTATTATTGATTTAATTCATAAAAATCATTTTAAATAAATAAAAAATATAAAAATCTATTTTTGGGTGAAGATTTTGTTTCTAGAAATTCATAATCATTGATTGAATTAGAATGAGAAGGAAATCATGTGATCTCTCCCAAATTATTATTTTTTATTTATTTATTATTGATTTAATTCATAAAAATCATTTTAAATAAATAAAAAATATAAAAATCTATTTTTGGGTGAAGATTTTGTTTCTAGAAATTCATAATCATCGATTGAATTAGAATGAGAAGGAAATCATGTGATCTCTCCCAAATTATTATTTTTTATTTATTTATTATTGATTTAATTCATAAAAATCATTTTAAATAAATAAAAAATATAAAAATCTATTTTTGGGTGAAGATTTTGTTTCTAGAAATTCATAATCATTGATTGAATTAGAATGAGAAGGAAATCATGTGATCTCTCCCAAATTATTATTTTTTATTTATTTATTATTGATTTAATTCATAAAAATCATTTTAAATAAATAAAAAATATAAAAATCTATTTTTGGGTGAAGATTTTGTTTCTAGAAATTCATAATCATCGATTGAATTAGAATGAGAAGGAAATCATGTGATCTCTCCCAAATTATTATTTTTTATTTATTTATTATTGATTTAATTCATAAAAATCATTTTAAATAAATAAAAAATATAAAAATCTATTTTTGGGTGAAGATTTTTGTTTCTAGAAATTCATAATCATTGATTGAATTAGAATGAGAAGGAAATCATGTGATCTCTCCCAAAATAGCAAGCACTCATGATCAAATATTTGAAATTTATACAATGATCTTTTTGAATATTTTTTGGATCAAATATCCACACAACACATCAATGATTCTGACCTAAATCCATCACACATATATACTAAGCACAAACATAACCCTAGACACGAATTTGCAGCAGCCTAAAGGTAAGATCAAAAGCACAAAAATCTTTCAAAAAGTCATATTCGGGTTCTCAAATTCAGAGCATTGCAAGGTATTTGGAAGACATAGCAAGCTTCCTTGGACTCTTATGATCATAAATCATCATCCATATGCATCATATACACACCCAATTGCTCTACCCGAGTTCATCTTGACCTTGAATATTTTGTTTTCGAATCCATTGATTTATCATGTTTAAACTGTTTTTGATTGTTGTAGGATGTTTAGAATGAACTCTAGAACGATTCTGGGTGGTTCAATTGGATTTTCATTGCAGGAACAAGAATTCACCATGATTAGGGTTTTCGGCCCTCTTTAGGGTTTCACGATTTTCAAATGATAAATGGATTTGAAAAACATAGGACGATTGAAAAACTCAGTAGCAATACAATGGTGCAATCAATTTTGTGAAATTTTGCCGTTTGGATGAAGTTTGTGTTTCGCAGGGTGGAAGAACTCGTAACAATATTCGTAGGAGAAAACGTTGCAAAATCCGCAGCCTGATGGTTGTTGTGCTTCCTGGAAATCAAGCTGGCCTGGGTTCAAACCTCAGCCAGGTAAGTTTCCGCTTTTTTTTTCTCTTTCCTTTTATTTGATTTAAATATTATAATATTAAAAATTAAATATATTATGTATATTTCTCAATAATAAATAAATAATAATAAAATATGCCTGTTTTCTTTAATTTTAAAAAATATGTTTTTTTTCACAAATTTTGTTTCTATATTTTATGTCTAAATTGTAATATGTATAAATTAGAAAATTTTTGTATATAACTAAATCCTATTTTTTTATATAAACCCTAAAAATTTATTTCTCATATAAACCCTAATTTCATAAAACTCTAAAAATATTTTTTAATACAAATCTAATCCTATTTTTTTTTAATGTTATTTTCTAATATAATTATTATGTATGTATGTTTACTATAATTCTTACAAATTTTTGTAAATATACTTATAAATATTTTTTTACATAACTTTAGTTTATAAATAATTGTGCTTATAATAATTAGATTTTTTGTAGTAACTTCATGATTAAAATATAATTTAATAATTTGTAAATTAAAACAATTGTTTATTCATATTTGTTTTTTTTTTAGTTGATTATATTAAAAAATTGTTAATTTCTTATTATTATAATATTTGGATTAATTCTGTTTATTCTTATTTACTAACCCATTTATATTCTAATCATGATTATTATTTTGTTAAATATTGCTTACTAACCCCCTTTATTACTTATTATTGCTTATTTATATTTTATTTATCTTTGCTATTTAATTATTTTGCTTATTATTTTGTAATTGTTTCTTGGATGTAAAGTTGTTTAATTATTTAATTATTATTATGGTTAGTAATTAGGGAGTGTAACAACATGTATGTAATATTAAAATAAATTTAGATCACTTTTAAATAAAGATAATTAAAATAAACACGTCACACACGTAAGTCGATTTTAATCGCCGTCTCACTTCCTAAGGATATCCCTCAAGTTGCCTACGAATAATGGTTAAGTGGGGTGTATAAAGCAAGTCCCTCAAATAGAAAAATCATCAAAGTCCCTTATGGTTGCCTTTACGAATCGAGTCCCTTTCGAAAAATGATGATGGTCCCTTATATGTGCTTATTACATCCCACAATGGCCTTCAAAGTCAAATTGTCCCTCACATGTCCCTTAACATCCAAAGTAAGGACTACCTACTCCATTATAGTAGGGATAGTCTTACTAAGGAAAGGATAAAGAATAAGAAAGACCTTAAAACATTAGGGTAGGCTACTCCTAGATACTTGCTCACTTCAAAACTTTTTCACACTTAAACAAATTTCCAACAAAATTTTCAAACAAGTTTTTTCACATCCATACACGGATTATTATTAAACTATTCTGAAATTTTTTGCTATTCACACACTACACTTTCAAAACAATTCAAAAGTGAGCTTAAGTACCTAAGAGCCCATGGATAACCATGGATGAAAAGGGTGCTAACACCTTCCCTTTTCATAACCTACCCCCCGGACCCAAAATATTCTCTAAGGTCTTTCCTGTTCTTTTATAACCTTTCCTTATGGATAAAATAAAAGTCGGTGGCGACTCTTGCTATCCGCAACATTGTTTAAAGTCAGTTCTCCCACCGTGTTACACATGGACAGTTAAAAAAACTTATATGGAGAGTGTTTGAAGTGTTAGAATGATTGGAAAAGGGCCGATTTAGTTTTGGTTTATGAAGATGCAGAGAAGTCAAATTTTCAAGGAATGAGAGTTGACTTTTGGAATGTGAGGTTTTCTGGTGAATGTGAGGGTTTGGAAAGCTTCAATGCATCATATGTGATATGTTTGAGGTGTTAGTTCAAGTGTTTGGTGGCTGTATTGAGTTATGGCAGAGTTTTTGCAAGGCAGATTTTTTTTCACAAGGAAGCAACTTCTACCACTTGCAAGAAGATGGAGATCAGAGAAATGAGAGAGATTCAACTTAGTTTCTAGTTGATTCTCGTGTTTTTTTGGATGTTAGGAGTGTTTTATATTTATAGGAAAGCTTGGAGAATGAGAGGTATGGGAAGATTGTGCAAACTTGCCAAGTTTGCCTTTTTCGGAGGCAAAAGGAGCAAATCCAACTTAGGATTTCTTTTCTTAGCATGAGAAATCTTCCTATGTGTTTCAACATCACCAATAGCCTGTAAGTAGTTGAGGTAAAGTAAAGGAAAGAGAGTAGCTGATGCATTAGCTGCGGTGTAGCAGAAAATGCAAAAAGTTTGTCTCTCCTATCCAATTGCATCCACTTGCTTGAATAAACAAATCAAATAATCCATTCTATGATTTTTTTCTCATGGTAATCCATTGTAATATCAGGAATTAAGTCCCAAAACATCATTGAATAAGTTAAACAAGGTATTAGAAAAGGTTTGAGTGGTTTATGCATTAAAATGCAAGTGCTAAACTTGGTTTTGTGACATGAAAAATCCCTAACATGCTCTCTTCGATTCTCCCTAACCACAAAGGCTGTGAAAATGATCTTGTACTTTTTAAAAATCCCCAAATATTATCTACAATGTTCATGTCTGTCCCAAAGTTCAGATTCCAAAGGGAACTAGGTCAAAAAAATCTTCATGAAGTTGGCTGCAAAACTTGACTTATAAGTCAAAAAACAAGAAATTTTTCTAAGTGTGGAAATCCTTCACAACTTGATGAGATCACAACTTAAAATCTATTCATTTTTGGACATCAACCCTCTTGGTCACTTTTGTAGGATTTCTCAAGAGCTTTTCAACCAGCTTTGGACCACTCAATTTGGATGTGTGGTTTGAGAGTTATAACCATTCCAAATAAGCTCGTAATTAGGGTTTTCCATAAACCCTAATTTCTTGATTCACAAGTTATTCATCAATTCTTGATTAAATCTTCACAAAACACACTATTTAGGCATAACATGATGTTGGAAACCTTGATTGCTTCTATTTGGGGTAAAAACCCTAAAAATCAAAGAGTTGACTTTCCAGACAGACGAATCGAACAGTTGAAATCTCCAGGATCGACCCTTAGTGTTCTGGGGTGTTTTGAACCTTTCATAATTCTTGAGGGAACTTCAATAAGTTATATAAACATCATAGACCATGGTTCAAGCTTTGGAAACCCATTTAGACTAATAGTCAAACTACAATTGACTTTTTCAAGTAGAAGTCCTAATCAGGATTTTGCACAACACTGCTTCAATTCTCTTGATGATGTGAATACTTGACTGATCAGTCCACATGATTCTTGATTTTAATAGTGTGAAACCCTAATTCATCTGCATTTTGACAAATACTAACTTGACTTGAAAGAGGTTAGGGTGAGATCACACATGTTTGATTCACCTAGAATGATAATGGAATCTAGGAGTTAAAATTTTGGGTAGGATACATTTCTTTCAGGACAGTCTCCCACGTCCTTCTCTGGAGTGATATTCAACAAAAAAAAAGGTTGAGCCTAAAAAAGAATCCGTTCCTCGATTTAGGTTGTGCCTTGAAACATATGTAGGAACTACAGATATGGTTGAGGGTGGCATTCATCAAATACCTATGGATGAAGGTATTTTTGGTTTTGATTATGCCAAAACAATTGCTAAAGAGGATTTAGATCAAATTTTCCAACATTCTGAATTAGCCATCGGGGTTATACATTCATACATCAGGTACTCCGATCAATTTTAATTAAATGATTAAACATTTTATTTGCTCATTTCAACGAATATATTCTAATGTTGATTATTTTTTTATTTAAGGTTCTTGTGTGACAAGTTGTTGGTCTCGCATCAGTTGACAAAAAGATTCCCATTCTTATCTTCTAGATGTATCAATGTACGGTTAATCGATCACACTCCAGATGTAATCAGAGATTACTTAGTCCAAGCATTTATGGCCACAGATATAGAGAAGTTGTATTTTTTGCCATATAATACTGGCCATGGGTTAGATTTCATTATAATTTTATTTATTATAATTATTCGTTTTTTGACATTCTATATAACATTTTCGTCTAAGCTTTTCTCTTATTTTACAGTGGACACTGGTTATTGGTTGCCATTAATCCGATAAAAAATAGTGTATTATCTGGATTCATTGGATGGTGATCAAACAAAATATCCAAATATGAAGGATATGGTTGATATGTAAGTGATGAGATTGTTCTGAATAACTATCTTTATTTATTATGTGAAATTGTTCTAAATATTCGTTTATATTATGTTAGAGCTATACAAATATTTCGATCATAAAGACAAGCAAGAGTACCAAAGAGTAAGGCTAACAACATTAGATGGATCAGAGTGCAGGTATATTTTCACAATTTTGATTGTTATAGTGATTCTACTTGATAAAACTAGTTAAAATATATATCCTGATATATATATATATATATATATATATATATATATATATATATATATATATATATATATATATATATATATATATATATAATATATATATATATATATATATATATATATAATATATATATATATATATATATATATATATATATATATATATATATATATATATATATATATATATATATATATATATATATATATATATATATATATATATATATATATATATATATATATCCGTTGTTTTTCATGTGCAGTGTCCTCGTCAGCGCAATGGGATTGATTACGGTTATTTTGTATTCAGGTTTATGAAGAAATTATTATTCGGGTCAAATAGAGATTCCAAACATGATATGGATTTATAAGTTATATGATTTATTTTAATATTTAACCGATATTTCACCTGAGTAATTAGTTTTAACTAAATCATGCATATTATGTTATATTATGTAATACTTTGATGAATTCAAGTGTGGTACTTACTCGAAAGATAAATTGGAAGAAATTAAGGAGGAATGGTTTCAATACATTCTTTAGATGAGAATTGTATAAGGTATATATATTAACTTTTTGTCTTTTGATCAGAGTTTATGGTCTTTAGAGATTTGTGTTGTTGTGATGTTATGTAGCATACTACTGGATAAATATAGTTCTGAAAGTCGCATATAGTTTTGGAATTTGTTGATATACTTTTAGAAGTTGTTGTGAGGATCAGGGAATATGGAATTTGTAATTATATGTATAGTGAATATATTTATGAATTATCGGTTTTGGAATATATTTTAGAATTATGGATCGTTTCTGTTGAATTATAATATATATATATATATATATATATATATATATATTATATATATATATATATATATAATATCTATATATATCTATATATATATATATATATATATATATCTATATATATATATATATATATATATTATATATATATATATATATATATATATATATATATATATATATATATATATATATATATATATATATATATATATATATATATATATATATATATATATATATATATATATATATATATATATATATATAATTGTTGAAATAAAGGCTTGTGTTGAATTACATGATTATAAGTAGGTTTATGTGTTGAATTGTTATGGTATATATAAGACCTAAGTGTTGAAATAAAGACTTGTGTTGAATATAATTGTTATAAGCAGGTTTATGTGATAAATTATAAAGAATTGTACAAAAACAATCAACAAAAAACACTTCATAAAAATATGCACAATAGACATCGCTTTTACAAAAAAACTCTAAGAAAAAGTGATTTTTAAAAGAAAAAAATTCAATGACGTGTAGAAAAGGCAGCACTTTTCTTGAAAAAGCACTGCTAAAAGGGGGGGGGGGGGGTATGAGAGCGCTTCTAAAAGCGCTGCTAAAAGGAGGGGGGGAATGAGAGCGCTGCTAAAAGGGGGAGAAAGAGAGCGCTTTCAAAAACGCTGCTAAAAGGGGGAAAAGAGAGCGTTTTTCTTAAGCGCTGCTATATGTCTACAGCAAATATACTTTAGATAGCGCTTTTAAAAGCGTTGCTAAAACGGGGGGGGGGGGGGGGGGGGGGGGGGGGAAGAAAGTGTTTTTAATGAAAAAGCGCTACTAAAGGTCTTAAGAAAATACACTTTATAAAACGCTTTCTAAAAGCGCTGCTAAGGGGGGGGGGGGAATAGAGCGCTTTTCTAGAAAAGCGCTGCTAAAAGGGGGCCTATGGCAGCACTTTTTTCTTAAAAAAAGTGTTGTATTTACCTACAGCTGCGATACTTTAGGAAGCGCTGCTAAAGGCAAAAAAAATGCTGCTAAAGGTCTTTTTTGGCATAGTGTATGGGTCTAGAAAGGACACATATAAAAAACTGGAGAGAATTAGAAGAAGCGTTTGTGCGTTACTATCAGTACAACAGTGACTCGACGCCGAATAGGGTGCAATTGCAAAATTTATCATAGAGGAACGAGGCGTTCAAGGAGTACGCCCAGAGGTGGTGAGAGTTAGCAGCCAGAGTGCAGCCTCTAATGGTGGAGTGTGAATTGATTGACATGTTCTTGGCGACCTTACCAGGAACATATTATGAAAAATTGAACAGATGTATGTCTGGAAGCTTTTCGAATTTGGTGATGGCAAGAGAGAGGGTGGAGAATGGAATAAAGACAAGAAAAATATCGAGTGGAGCAAGATCTTCATCAGGAGGGATGAAGAAACTATACAATTAAAACCCAAAGAAGAGGGAAGGAGATATGAATGTTATATGATCCTATAGAGGTAAAGGTCGAGTACAACATCAACATTAACATCAACAACAAGTTGCCAGTATAGCTATTCCGACTGTACTGCAACAATAAACTATTGCGCCTCGTTGTTACCAGGACAGGGGAAGGATGGCCAACAGGAAATTTGATACGCCTCTCATGCCTTACTCACATCTTTTGCTACACTTATTACAATTACAACTTATCCAGAAGAGAACTTTGGCGCCACTTACTGGTGCACCTCCACCAGGTTATGATGCAAATGCTAGGTGTGAGTTCCAGTTCGGAGCTTTAGGCCATAATATTGATAATTGCAAAGCGTTTAAGCATAAGGTTCAAGATTTACTCTACTCAAAAGCGATCAATTTAACAAATGAAACCCAGCTAATATAAATCAGAACCCGATGTCAAACCATGGGGTTGCTAGGGCCAATGCTGTTATTAAAGGAGAAAGGATGAACTTGATAATTGATGTTGTAGAATTGAAGACCCCTTTGAGCTTCATGAAAGGCAAGTTGTTAAAGGGAGGAGTATATCAGGGTTGTTTAGAGGATTGTTCAGAATGTGTTGCACATCCAGAAGGTTGTTGTTCTTTGAGAAATCATATTCAGGGTTTGATTGATGAAGGCAGTCTACAATTTGACTGGGTTGTAGGAGAAGAAGTGGTTGATGAGGTCAATAATGAACGGGATGAAGTCGCAACGATTTCAATTCGGTACCGGACGATTAATATCTCAATATCGCCAAGGACCAGTACTTTATGAAAGCACCAAGGCCATTCCCTGGAATTACCACTCCAGAACCAGTACTTTATGAAAGCACCACTCCAGGACCAGTACTTTATGAAAGCACCAAGGCCATTCCCTAAAATTATGGGGCAGAGGTGTTTTACAATGGACAAAATCAGGAGTTCGTGGGATCATCATATGGAGGTACTTCGGTTGAAAACATTGTCGAAATAGGAGGAATTACCAGGAATGGCAGAGTTTTGTCTCTGCTTGAGACTAGTGTTGATAGAAATGATAAGGGTAAAGGTAAGGTTGTGGTAGAAGAAGATATTCAGCAATAAGTTGACAAAGATTCTTTTGCGAAAGATACTGAAGAATTCACGAGGCTTTTCCATAAAAGCGATTACAAGATTGTAGATCATTTGAAATAGACACCATCAAAGATTTCTATTCTCTCGTTGTTATTATGCTCTGAGGCACACCAGAATGCGCTGTTAAAAATTTTGAATTTGGCATTTATGCCGCAAGAGATTTCGGTGAATCAGCTAGAAGGAGTGGTAGCTCATGTGAATGCTGGTAATAGTCTGGGTTTTACAGATTTGGACTTGAGTCCTGCCAAGAGGAACCATAATCATGCTTTACATATATCTATGGAGAGCAGAGGGGTTGTGTTGTCTAATGTCTTGGTAGACACTTGTTCATCCCTTAATGTATTGCCAAAGAAAGCCTTGATGAAGCTGGATACTCAAGGGCTGATTTACACGCTAAGCAACTTAGTTGTGAGAGCTTTTAATGGTTCTAAGAGGTCATTCTTTGGTGAGATCAATATGCCCATACAGGTGGGGCCGAAAATTTTTGATGCAACGTTTTATATCATGGATATCCAGTCGGCTGATAATTGTTTGCTCAATCAGCCTTAGATACACTTTGCTGGAGGAGTTACTTCCATGTTGAATCAGAAATTGAAATATATGAGGGAGGGGAAAGTGGTTACTGTTTGCAGAGAGGAAAACATCATGGTCAGTCAGTTATCATCCTTTAAGTATGTGGAAGTGGACGGTGAAATCCATAAGAGGCTTTGCTAAGCTTTCAAAATTGTGCAGATTCAGAAGAAACCTCCTATAGAAGTTAAAGGTCCAGAGGTCTCGATGTCGTCATTCAAGGAGGCCCGTGCTATAGTGGAATCTGGGTCTTCCCAGAAATGGGGCCAGGTACTTCATATTCCTTCTAAATACGACAAGTTCAGTTTGGGATATAATCCTTCTTCTTCTTCAAAGGATCCTTCAAAATACAAGGAACTATTCGGTTTACCAGCAACGGGGTTATATTGACAAGATAAATGCTGTTGAGGAGGACGAAAGAGATAGAGACTGTGATATGGATGCTTGGATTCGTCTGTGTGTCCCTGGGCAGAAGATTTGCAACTGGACTGTGGAAGAAATCATCCAAGTTACATCAGAAGAGTAATTTTCGTTTGTTTTTTATTATGTATGGTCCTCCGTTCTGCCCAAGATGTAGTGACTCTTCTTGTAGGGCCCCATTGACTATTTTCAAATTTTTATCATGAATGAAAAGACGTCCTTTTTTGCACTCAAATATTTGGATCCCTGTTTTTCCTTTTTTTTTCTTACATTTTAATTAAAACTGAAAAATGGCAATGTGTTTGTGTCTGTTTGTATATCATAATAAGCATAAAACATCAATCATTCAAGTTGCACATCTCAGATACCATCGATCCAGATTCGGCTATGGCTCGATATGATTTTGATAATCTTATTTACCAAGCTGAAGAAGAGACTGATGAAGATTGTGACGTACCTGAAGAATTGGTCGGGCTTCTGAAGCAAGAGGAAAGGGTTATTCTGCCTCATTGGGAGGATATTGAAGTCGTCAACCTGGGTACCAAAGACGACAAGAAGGAAGCCAGAATTGGGGTTGTATTGGAAGATAGTGTCAAAGGAAGATTGGTAGTAATGCTTCATGAGTATAATGATGTCTTTGTCTGGTCTTACCAGGATATGCCAAGGTTGGATACAAATATAGTGGTGCACTGACTACCTCTTTGAGAAGAATGTCCGCCCGTGAAGCAGAAGTTGAGAAGGACCAGACCTGATATGGCAGTCAAGATCAAAGAGGAAGTCTAAAAGCATATGGATGTTGGTTTTCTTGCTATCACTAATTACCCTCCGTGGGTCGCCAATATTGTTCCTGTACCTAAGAAAGATGGAAAGGTTAGGATGTGCATCGATTATCAAGATCTGAATAGAGCGAGCCCGAAAGACGATTTCCTGCTCCCCCACATTGATGTTTTGGTTGATAAAATTGCTCAATACTCTGTGTTTTCCTTCATGGATGACTTCTCTAAGTATAACCAAATAAAAATGGCCCTAGAGGACATGGACAAAACTACTTTTATCACACTATGGGAGACTTTTTGCTACAAAGTTATGCCTTTTGGATTGAAAAATGCAGGGGCAACTTATCAGGGAGCAATGGTCACTCTCTTTCATGATATGATTCATCATGAGATCGAAGTATATGTTGATGACATGATTGCGAAGTCATAGACGGAGGAAGGAAATCTGGTCAATCTTCTAAAGTTGTTTGAAAGGTTAAGGAAGTTCAAGCTGAGGTTGAATCCCAACAAATGCACCTTCGGGGGTGAGATCTGGGAAGCTGTTAAGCTTCATTGTCAGCAAAAGAGGAATTGAGGTGGATCCTGCGAAAATTAATGTGATACGAGAAATGCCTGAACCAA
The DNA here is from genome assembly GCA_963859935.3 of Lathyrus sativus. Taxonomy (NCBI): domain Eukaryota; kingdom Viridiplantae; phylum Streptophyta; class Magnoliopsida; order Fabales; family Fabaceae; genus Lathyrus; species Lathyrus sativus. Next base: position 24,980 of record CAWUDS030002377.1, read on the forward strand.
GAACAGAGAAAGAGGTTTGTGGTTTCTTAGGGAGATTGAACTACATTGCAAGGTTCATATCTCACCTTACAGCCACTTGCGAGCCAATATTCAAAATGTTGAGACAAGATCAGGCAATTGTCTAGAATGTGAATTGTTAAAAGGCTTTAGAAAAAATAAAAGAGTATTTGCAGGAGCCCCCAATCTTAATGCCTCCAGTTACTGGAAGACCTTTGATTATGTATTTAACAGTTCTGGAGAACTCGATGGGTTGTATGCTCGATTAACACGACGAGACAGGTAGGAAAGAGCATGTTATTTACTACCTGAGTAAAAAATTCACTGATTGCGAATCAAGGTACTCGATGCTAGAAAAGACATGTTATGCACTTGCTTGGGCAGCTAAATGCTTAAGGCAGTACATGTTGAACCATACAACCATGTTGATTTCGAAGATGGATCCAATTAAATATGTGTTTGAGAAAAAGGCGCTTTCTGAAAGAATTGCTAGATGGCAGATGGTGCTAACAGAGTACGACATTTAGTATGTTTCTCAAAAAGCCATTAAAGGGAGTGTTTTGTTAGAATATCTTGCCGAACAACCAATTGCAGATTATCAACCAATGAGGTTTGAGTTTCATGATGAAGATTTAATGTTTTTGAAGATGAATGATTGTGATGAACCTATACCTGACGAGGGTCCCGAGATTGGGTGTCGGTGGAAGTTGTTTTTCAACGGTGCTGTTAACTCATACGACAACAGAATCGGGGCAATTATTACAACTCCCCACAGTTCTCACATACCATTCACTGCCCGATTAACGTTCGCTTGCACCAATAACAAAGCTGAATATGATGCATGCATCATGGGTCTAGAAGAAGCTATTGGTTTGAGAATCAAGAATCTAGATGTGTATGGTGATTTAGCCTTAGTCGTCAATCAAATCAAAGGAGAGTGGAAAACCCGTCAGACCAACCTGGTGCCTTACAAGAACTATGCAAGACGATTGTTGCCTTTCTTCGACAGGATTGAATTTCATCATGTACCGAGGGCTGAAAATCAGATGGCGGACGCTTTGGCAACATTATCATCAATGTATAAAGTGAATTTCTGGAATGAAGCTCCAACAATCACTATCATGCGTCTTGATAGACCTGTTTTTGTATTCACTATTGAAGAAGCGTCAGATGGAAAGCCCTGGTATTTTGACATCAGACATTTTCTTAAGACTCAAGAGTATCTGCCTAGGGCATCAATTAAAGACAAGAAGACTTTGAGGAGGCTGTCAGGTAATTTCTACTTGAACAAGGATGATTTGTTGTACAAAAGAAACTTCAATATGGTGTTGTTGCGCTGTGTGGATGAAAATGAAGCAAGTTAGCTGATGTAAGAGGTTCACGAAGGTTCTTTTGGTACTCATGCTGGTGGACATGGAATGTCTAGAAAGCTATTGAAAGTGGGATATTATTGGATGACCATGGAGTCTGACTGTTTTAGGTGTGCCAGAAAATGTCATAAATGTCAAATTTATGCTGATAAAATGCATGTGCCATCGAGCCCTCTAAATGTATTGACATCTCCTTGGCCTTTTGCAATGTGGGGCATTGATATGATTGGGAAAATAGTCATAATTTACCAAAATCATAATAGTTAATTTAAAAACCATTTCAAAAGATTCATGAAAGGTTTAAGATAAATATTCATGGTTTTTATGAGCAATTAAGATATATATACTTGAATTATAGTGCATATTCAACCATCTTGATTCTTCTATTAATTTTCCAAAGCTTTTTGATAATTTGAACTTGATTTCTCTAGTCTTCAAGCTTTGACTTCTTTTTGTTGATGTGTTTGTCTTCATCAAAACTATAACCAAGGACAAGTAGAACTATTCTTCACAACCTCTTGATCAGCATTAACAAAAGGGACTGCTTCGATCCATTTTGTAAAATAGTCAATACTGACTAGAGTATATTTTGATTCTTAAAGGATGCAGGTCGAATTTCTCCAATAAAATCTAAAACCATCCTCTAAATGGCCAAGGTTTCACAACTGCATGCAATTCACTTACAAGAACATGTTGTACGCATGAGTGAACCTGACATTCGTGACAACCTTTAACAAAGTCAATGTAATCTTTCAACATCATGGGTCAATAAACCCCTTGGCGACACAATAAACACCTCATCTTATGGACCACTTTATGAGATATATACTTGACCTTTTGATTTGTTGATCCAAATAGGTTTTCCAAGTAACGAACTATGGGTTTCCCCTAATCAGTGTCATTCAGGCTTTCAATAATACAAATCCTAAAATTCTCTGATTCCATTAATCCCAGATTTATTTCTGCCAAATCCAATAGGGAAAGTCTCTTTGACTTTACTCTCCCTCGAACTTCAATTAAATCTTTGAGCTTTTCTTTGGGTACCTTGTACCCTGAGGAAAATTGCGCCAATATGTTCGCTTCTTGGTTCTCAACTCTAGGAATATGTTGGATATCCACAAAGTCGAAACACATGATTGGTCGATTCACTATGACAAAATACATGATGAAGTGTTCCTTAATGCATCTGTATTCCTTCGTTATTTGTTTTACCACCAATTCAGAATCTCCTTTTATTTCGGCTCGTTTTGCCCCCAACTTTAACACGATCTCAAGTCTAGATAAGCTTCATACTCAGACTCGTTGTTTGAGCATGAGCCATCGATTCTATATTTAAACTTAGTTGGAATTTTGTTTGGAGAAACAATAACAATTCCAACACCATTCCCATTCTCATGGCTGGAACCATCAAAGTATAACTTCCAAGGTTCCATTTCTAAATAATTCAAAGGTGTCTCGACTATCGCGTGATCCATGATAAAGTCAGTGAGCACTTGACCCGTCATGGCCTTTAGAGGCATGTATGAAATGGAGTATTATGTTAAAGAAAGTGCCCATTTTCCAATTCGACTATGCAAAATTGGTTTTAACAACATACGCTTGATAATATTGAAATGGGAAGATACATAAACATCAGCTAGTTTTATGTAATGCTTTAGTTTCATTCAAGAAAAGTACAAACAAAGGAAAATCTTCTCTATAATACTATACCTAGTCTCTGCATCATTCAAGACTCGACTGAGGTAATATATGGATCTTTCAAAGCCATTATCATCTTCCTGAGCTAACATACTTACTATAGTCAAGTCTGAGGTATAAATGTACAACCTCATGCATCTATTCCTAACTGGAGGGGACAAAATAAAAGGATTTGCTCGGTACTCCTTTATTTCATAAAACACCCTTTGATGCTTTGGTCGCTATGCAAACTCTTCCTTCTTCAGGAAGAGTAGTGGCAAGAATACTCCAACCTTGCCACAAAGGTTTGATATAAAACTCCTCAAAAAGTTCATATTCCCTAAAAGAGATTGCAACTCTTTTTTGGTCGAATGAGGCTTTGTCTCCCTAATGGCCTTCTTTTTATTCTGATTAATCTCGATCCCCCTTCTATGGACCACGAAGCCAAGAAAGTCGCTTGTCTGCACACAAAAATCACACTTAAGGGGGTTCATTTTTAGCTCATATTTCCTCCTTTTGAATGAGTGTCGAAGATGGTCGAGAGGACTATTTCTTGACACGGACATAATAAATATATCATCGATTTATATTTGCATAAATATTTTGATATATTCATGAAATAAAGAATTCATCACCCTCTAGTAAGTTTCCTCGGCCTTCTTCAAAACAAATGGCATCACTACCCACTTATAGGTGCCTAAGGCTTATGGGCATCAAAATTCTGTCTTCGGCACATCCTCTTCTACAATAAATATTTGGTTATAGTCTGAATAACCATCTAACATGCTAAGGTATTAGAAATCCACAGCTGAGTCGACCAACATTTGGCGACAAGCATTGGGTATTCACCCTTAGGGTTGCAGTGTTCAGATCCCTGAAATCAATACCTCGTTTTTCTTATGAACTTGATTCTTAGGAGCCTTTCAATCTCCTTCTTTATTTTAGACATAATCTATGGGGCAAACCACCTAGGTGTCTACTTGACTGGTCTATTTCCAAATTTTATCGAAAGTTTCAACTCCATCAATTCCCTACTTAAACCTTGAATTTTATTATAACCCCATGCAAAACAATATCTAAATTCTTTAAGTAACTTAATTACCTCTAACCTCAGATTTGGATCGATGTTGGCACTGATGTAAGTCGGATTTCTGGTAGTCCCATCTCCCAAATCTATTTATTCATGTGGATCTTGAGGCTGCATCTTTGTGGTAGACACAAACGAATCCTTCTCAAATCCCAAATGCTCATCGTCGTAAATACAATCGAGCCTCTAACCTTTTCAACCATCATCTTCCAAGCCTGCTAATCACGGCTCTCTGATTGGTTGAGGTCCACCATTAGTTCTTTGAATTACGTCAAACACTTCAGTTTCATTAGCTTCAACAACTATATGTGGTATTTCGGCGTCCAAAGACTCTTTGAGTATGTTCTCGGCCATGTAGGCCGTGATCCGCTTTAACGCGTCAAACTTAAACATCATCACCTGATTAGTCGCCCTAGCCTGTCGGCCAAATTGTATATGAATCATAAAACTTATCCCCCATGATTTCTAGATTCCATGTGAATCAATGGGTAGGGTGGAGTTTCAAAGATTAAAATGCTTGCTTTAGAGGCATATAGGCTAACTTTGTTAGCGCACATGGCGTTATGTTGGCCAATTTTTTGTCAAAGTTTATTTTGTCTCTGTGGTTCATTTCTACCATGTAGTATCCCTGATCAGCTTCAATGTTTTTTACTATTCCATTATCGCACCAGATCACTATCCTTTGGTGGAGGGATGAAGAGACCACTCATACTCCATGTATCCATTCTCTCTCTAATAGCAAGTTGTAACTAGCCCTTAACACGATCACCATAAAGATTGTGGGTCGAGTAATAGATCCCGCTGTTATGTCCATCTGGATAACCCCCATAGTTTGGCCAGTCTTACCCTTATAATTGGAAAGCACCATGTTACGGGGCCTTAAGTCTGTATCAAATTTTCCTATTTTGGCCAACAAAAATCGAGGTATAAAATTCACCGTAATGCTTCCTACTTTTGCCCTTATAAAGAGGGGTTTTAAATGGCTTTTCATAACCTCATGGGGCCTTTCAAAGAATGCATTTTGTTTTTCAATACACCCATTGTTCATCATAAAGTAACATACTAGCTTGTGTTTCGCTAGCTCTTCCTCCTCACAATCTTCAATCTCAATAACTTCTGTCACACAATCGTACTCCCTAGGGAGCACAGAGACTACATTAAACAACATGTCGAAATCCTCTTTCGACCCAAACTCGAAATTATCTGTCACTAATTATCTTCCTTTTCCTACTCTTCTTCCTTGGCTTTCCCTTTCATCTGACTTATCTTGGGAGAGAACAATTTCCTTCTCATTGGCTTCTTCACCTGGTCATTTGCTTGATTTTGATGTTATTTATTATTACTTTACTCTGCAACATCCCTCTTATCCTTTTTATTTTTCTTGAACCTCCTCCATTATGTCCTAGCCATGGGATTTTCCCTTGTAATTACGAGGCCCATAAGAACGTTGCTCCACATCTGTAAGTTATCTCGATAAGTCATGGAAGATCCTCGACCCATTTCAAAGTTCTTCCACTTAGGATTTCATTGCTCTTTACCGGTAGGTTTGGTCCACTTCTCCTGAGGAGTATTAGACATAGGTCCGTAGGTATTAGGCCCAACCTTCTGTTGAGCAGAGACCTACTCTTTCTTTTGGGGCACTCCTCTCTTATCAAAATAAAACTGGGGACAACTCTTCCTCAAATTCTCCTTTTCTTTTGCTTTCTAGGTGCTCTCGAATTTCTTGCAGCTTTTTCATGAAATACAGCACTGCATCGAGGACACAATGTCACCTCTGAGTCTTTAGTTTTACACCTGTAGAGATATTCCACAAGTCTTTCGCTAGCCTTAGGGTACAAAACATAAATCTAATTTTCAGTCTCCTCGAACTCATCCATATCAAAATCTTCAGTAATTTCAACCATGATAATCTCCACCGGATCTACATAGCTAGAGTCTCCGACTTGCAAAGGATCAGAGTCAATCTTCATTAGAGTGTTTCCTAACTAGGGATAAAGAGAGCTCGATGTTTTTGTTATAATAAGGCTGGATCGCCAATATACATGACTTGTTAGAAAATATATCTTAGTAGGTATCACCTATGACTAGGGATACCCTATTATAACCAAACAATTCTTGATATTTTAATGCTTATTCTCAACCATGAATTATGTATGGATATAGGTATGAGATTGAATGAATAATGGTTTTCTCAATAAGGAATTATGTTTAAACACTATTAAAAACTGATAATCGATTATTTGAAATATTTTGTTGCATTGTGGGTCCTGATTTATTACATCATTGAATTATACACCTTCCCTAGCATGTTTTTACTATCTGTTTTAACCGTAGTACGATTTCTTTATTTTTCTTGCACTTGCATTTAAAATTCCATAAAATAATTCCAAACCCCCAAAAAGCTTTTGTTTGATCGAACAAAGATTTAAATTGATATTCATACGCAGTCCTTGAGATCGATATTTGAAGGAATTCCCTTATTATTACTACATCGGCGAAATAGTACACTTACTATTTTTTGATCAATTTTTTATTGTCGTTGCCGAGGACTGCTAAAATACAGAGTTTGATTTGAGTTCAATTGAAATTTTGTTGCTCTACGACTAAAATTTTACTTTTTGCATAGTTTTACAATTTTTATTTTATTAATAATCTCTGTTTAATCTGTGTATGTAAGGAAAGACCTCATCTAAATTTCCTTTGACACAGAACCGGAGCGATCTTTGCACGCCAGGCTTAGAAGAGCTAAACAAGCAAGATTTCCATATTCATAAGCGGAAAATTCAATTTCAGAATCAGAGAGAGAGGAAGATGTTTCTGATCATTCCGATACAGAGTCATACAGAGAAACAATCATGGTTACGAATACTTCAAGAGAGACTTCTTAGGGATTATTGAGAAGCAAATACTCCAGCAGGGTGGTTGATCATAGTGAATCAACCGATGAATGTTTCAAATTTTTAGCTGCACCCAACAACGATCCGTTAGCTCGAAAAGAGACCTTTCACGGGAAAGATTAATGAAGATGCAAACAAGCATTTGCAAATATTGCTTACGATGAACACCACTTTGAAGATTGAGGGGAATTCTGAAGAGGAAAAACAATTAAGAATGTTTCCATTCACTCTAGCCGAAGATGCCGAAGAATGATTTTACTCCCTACCTGCGGGAAGTATCACTACTTGGGAAGAGATGGAGACAATCTTTCTAAATGAGTATTTTCCTGCCTCTGTTTATAATTGCAAAAGATATGACATTGTGAATTTTATGCAGAAGGAAGAAGAATCACTTGAAGATGCTTACAAAAGGTTCAAGAGGTTACTAGTAGTGTGTCCTACTCACAACATGGATCAAACTGAACAGATGCAGATGTTTGTGAATGGCCTTAAGATAAAGACTAAGCAACTAATTGATACGGCTGCCGATGGTTCATCAAACTTTACAACAGCCACTGGTATTAAGAAGATCATTGAAGCCATTGTTGTCAATGAGCATTTGGAATTATACGACCGTAGCGTGAGTAAACCAGAAGGAATAATTGACTTGAAGCTGGCTAATCAGGTTGTGAAAATGGAAGATAATATTGTCGTTGAAGTAGAAAGAAGGCTTAAGGAGATGATTGTAAGTACTGAGACTATCTCCCAAGTTCAACTTGTCTAACCTGTCAATTACAAGATTTGTTAAGGACCTCATTTTTCTATGCATTGTGTTGCAACTGCACAACAAATTGAGGCAATTAATTTTCTGAAGTATAATATCCCTTATTCCAACACATATAATCCTGGTTGGAAGAATCATCCCAACTTCTCTTAGAAAGATCAACAAGGGAATGTTCAAAAACAGGGACTGGCTTAGTATCAGAAGCAGTCACAGCAGCAACAGTAACGACCTCAGCAATAACAACAACAACCACCGTACCAGCAACAATATCAACAACCACAATAACAGTATCAACAACAATCACCTAAGAAGGTGTATTAGGCAGTTTCCATTGAGAAGATGGATGCTCAAAGTTCTCAAATCCAAGAAGAGACCATAAACAATTAGAGGAACACCACAACTTCCACCAAAAGTATAGAAGTGCATATGGGTCAAATAGCACAACAACTTGCAAATTCTCAAGCACAAGGTGCTTTACCAAGTGAAACTATAACAAATACAAGAGATCATAATAATGTGAGTGCTGTGACCACAAGGAGTGGGAAATCTCTTGAAGTTTCTGAGGAGAAATCTGAAAATGAAGACCAATTAATCGAAGTCGATCTTGAAATAAAAGAAAATGATATCATCAATAAAGAAATGGTTGGATCTAAACAGGTAGTGAAAGATAAATTGATTGAGCCAAAGCCCGTCATAAAGCTCCCTTTGCCCACAAGAAACAAGAAAAAGGGGTAGCATGAGAAAAACTTTAAAAAGTTCTTAGAGATGTTCAAGAAGTTGGAAATTAACATCCCATTCTTGGAGGAACTTGAGAAAATTTCTACTTATGCCAATTTTATGAAGGATATCATCTCCAAGAAGCAAACCATTGATAATTATCCTATTATTCTAACTGAAGCTTATAGTGCTATTTTGCAGGGTTTGGAAAATCTGGTGAAAAAAAAAGATCGAGGTTCGGTCACCATTCCATGCACCATTGAAGATAGGTCATTCAAAATAGAGCTTATTGATTTTGGAGCCAATGAGTCTCATGAATTTATCCATCTACAAGAAATCGGGAATCGGAACGGTGCAAGATACTAGGATGGCACTTCAGTTTGCAAATCATTCGGTAAAGAGACCCTATGGGGTAGTTGAAGATGTTCTAGTAAAGATAGACTAATTTTTATTCCCTGTGGATTTTGTGATTCTCAGGATGCCGAAAGATGAAGAGATTCCTCTCATTTTAGGCAGACCATTTTTAGAGACCGGAAGGTGTATGATAGACATTGGGGAATGTACTATGAATCTAAAAGTCTATGATGAGGAATTAAAAATTGATGTTCGAAACACCATGAAGTACAAAGATTATGTTGGTACAAGTCATATAATAGAGGTGATAGATCAAGTGATTTCCCATGATAGTCCACTGAATGTACCACAGTTGCCTTTGATACGAGTGTTGAGCTTGTCAATTTTTTAAAGTGATCAAGAAGTGGATGAGAAGGAGATAGAAGTATTATCCATGACGGAAGCACAACCTCAATGGAAGAGGTCTCGACCTCACCGGTGGGAAGATCTAAGGCGACCTCGGTCATCAGAAGAGAATCGAGAGTCTAAAAAAGGGACGGAGTTGAAACAGTTGCCCGAGAATCTCAAATATGTTTTCCTCAACACAAAAGGTAAATGCCCAACTATAATAAACTATATCCTCAAGAGTGTCCAAGAGGAAAAACTCATCCAAATACTAAAAAAATAAAAGAGTGCTATTGGGTGGGCCATTCTAGATTTGAAAGGTATTAGTCCTACAGTTTGCATACACAAGATTCTAATGGAGGATGATCACAAACCAGTTGTCCAACCCCAAAGGAGACTTAACCCCACCATGAAAGAACTGGTAAAGTTGTTAGATGCAGGTCTTATCTATCCTATATATGATAGCTCGTGGGTTAGCTCAGTGCATGTGGTACCCAAGAAAGGGGGAACCACAGTCATCATGAATGAGAAGAATGAGTTAATTCCTACAAGGACAGTTACGGGTTGGATAATGTGCATTGACTATAGGAGGTTGAACATAGCAACAAGAAAAGACCACTTCCCTTTGTCATTCATTGATAAAATGTTAGAGAGGTTGGTTGGTCATAATTATTACTGTTTTCTTGATGTATACTAAGGGTATAATCAGATTGTAGTTGCTCTTAAAGATCAACAGAAGACAATATTCACATGCCCCTATGGTTTTTTTGCTTACAAAAGAATTCCATTTGGGTTGTGCAATGCGTCAGCCACATTTCAACGAAGCATGACATCCATTTTTGCTGACATGCTTGAAAAGCATATGGAAGTGTTCATGGATGATTTTTCTGTTTTTAGGTTTTCTTTTGATAACTGTTTGACTAACCTATCTCTTATTTTAGAAAGATGCCAGCAAACTAACTTGATTCTCAATTGGGAGAAATGCCACTTTATGGTGCGTGAAGGTATAGTTTTGGGTTACAAAATTTCCCAAAAAGGAATTGAAGTGGACCAAGCAAAAGTTGAGGTGATAGCCAATCTTCCACCTCTGGTTAATGAGAAAGGTATAAGAAGTTTCTTGGGACATGCAGGTTTTTATCGAAGGTTTATAAGAGACTTCTCTAAGATAGCCAAACCTCTAACTAGTTTATTAGTTAAGGACAAACCTTTTGTGTTTGATAAAGAATATGCTGAAGCATTTGAGACATTAAAGAGTAGATTAGTGTCGGTACCTGTGGTGATTTCCCCTGATTGGTTCTTTTGTTCAATTCCAGGTTAAAGTTGTTTCCTGGAAAACTGAAGTCGAGATGGTCTGGACTGTTTGTCGTTAACAAGGTGTTTCCTCATGGTGTGATAGAATTGAGGAATTAGGTGAATGGAGATATTATTAAGGTGAATGGGCAGAGAGTGAAACTATACTACCAAGGACAAGAAATTGGCCTGGTGGAGGATGCCCATCTCAGAGGATAATAGGATGGACTGTCAAGCCATGCTACGTTCAATGAAGCGCTACGTCGGTCAGGTCAAATGCGGAATCTTACTCGTGGAAGCAGAAGCATGTGAAATAGTTGAAAAATGCATGAAAGATGCTTTAGTATGAGAAACGGTACCCGAAATGCACTAACCTCATGAAAAAATCACCAAAACAAAAAACAAAAATCAAAATGTGTACAACAAGCTGCTACAGCCACCCGCTGCACGGGCTACGGTCCGTAGCAGGCTGCGCCCCAAACTCTTTGAAAAACAAAAAAAAAATGTGTGAGGAGGTCCAACAACCTGCTACGGCCTCCCGTAGCAAACTGCGCATACACCCATCATATTTTTTTCTATTTTTTTCAAATCTCTTTAATACCCCCAACTTTCTCTCACATACATCTCACTAAATCCTCCACCTCTTCGCTCACCAATCAATTCACCTTCAAATCCCTTTATTTTTCAATTTTCAAAATATTTTTCTAATCATCATTCATTAAAATTAAATATTTCTTTTCTCTTTCTAACTTTTACCATTACAATTCATCTTCTTCACCAACTCTCTCTTCATAATAACTCCAACCATAACACCTCCTTCACAAAAACCTTCCCATTTTCCATAACAATCATCTTTCTTGGTACAGTTTCTCCATATCACAACTTTCAAATTTGTCACTTTTCTGCTTAGACGAAAATGCCTCCATGCAAGGCAGCTAAAGGAAAGCAAGCTACTGAGACTTCCCGAACTCGAAAAAGAGGGTCTAGAGCACCTAACCCTCACAGCATCGTCTTTGACGACAAGAAACATGCAATGAGGTACTCGGTGTTAGCTCACCAAAAAATCACGCCGACGAGGTGTATGTGTGATAAACCCTCTCTAACTTAGGCTTAAAAGATGAAGTTGATAGAACGTTTCACTCAATAGGTTTGTTAGAGTTCATGTATCTTGAGGCACCGACATTTGAGCGTCTCACTTTAGAATTTTTGAGTATGTTGGATTTCCGTTTGTAGAGATAGTGGGTTGGTGAGGTGAGATACTTTTATGGTATTCTTAAGTTTCATCTTTCTAACCAACCTCACAAAATGTCTATTGAGGAGCTTGGTAATATACTCTGGTTTCCAATCTACGGGCCCAGTGATGTTTCAGGTACATTTGCAGTAATTTAGTTTGGAAGGATCTTACGGATAGTTGGCAGTATAGTTCAGCCACTACTAAGGCCTCTTTAATTTAAAACCCTTGTATCTGTTATGTGCAGAAAGGCCTGTCTTATACCATATTTGGTAGAGACGACAACACTGGAGTCGCCACTGAAAGGGAATTATTTTTTATGTATGCGATGGTTCATCATGATATGCTGAATACCACTGCGTTTGCGGCTAATTATATAGGTAGAGTTGCTCGTCCACCCACTGGAGGCATTTCCGTGGGGTGTATTGTAACTCAAATTTCAGAGTATTTTGGTTATGACCCTACTTCTCTTCATGATTCTCAAATCATAGGGAAAAATAAAATCGATATGGAAGCCTTGATTCATCAAGGAATGATCAATGTTCATCATGATGCTTACTGGTTGACGACCCGCAACCAATTCCTTGTTGAGTAGCCCGACTCTGCTAGGGTGAGTATTTCTAATAGAACTAATTGGTTATATGAAAAGGTCATTCCAGATGATGAGGACAACTAAGATGTTGGCTTTGTTTCAGGTACTGCAATGGAGGAAGATGTGACAGACCAAACGCAAGTTGCACCCCCACCCACGCATACTTACCATCTAGCTCCCGACTCTTCTTCAATGAGTTAAGACCGGTGGGAGTGGGTCAATTATGAGCTGGGTGGGATTAAAATAGAACATGCACGACAAGGTGAAGAACAAGCGAGACAAGGGGTGATGATGGATAAAATGCAAAAGATGTTGCAACTGCTTATGTTGCATTTTCCGCCGCTTCCGCAATAAGAACCACTGTGAGTCTCCTCACTCTTATTTGGGCTAAAACATTAAGGTCAATGTTTATTTCAAGTTTGGGGGAGGATTTTACTATTTGTAGTTTTATTTTTGATTACTTTTAATTATGTTTTCGTGTGTTATGTGTTTTTTTTTATTGAAAAAAATATAGTATGTCTGATAAAACCACTTCGAAGTCTTCCTCGAATCAGGACTGTAGAAACCCCTCTTGTGAATACTGTGAATTTAAGGGGTCGAGAAAGTATATAGAGCCCAAGTGAAGAGAAGTTAGAAATAGGGACGCCGAAAGAAGTTGAAAACTTAGGTATGACCCGAACACCCTAGGTCCCCTAGAGTAAGGTAATTAGTCCAACGTGTAGATTTGTGCCATAGTAGTTGTATTTGAGAAGTAACCCCCGATTAGTTCATAGTGATAGTCTGGCATGAGTAAATAGAATTTCTTGTAGAAGGTTGAAAATGATTTAAGGCACCAAAAAGAAAAAAAGTGAATAATGGTGATAAAGACAATTGTCCCTCTAAGTTGGGTAACCCTCACCCGGTTATTCAGCCTAATGGCGGTTGAGTCTCAATTTTCGTCCTAAAATGGACTAATAGATGCTAATGTGCGTGAGAAAAAAAAGAAGAAGGTGCCTAGAAAGTCGTGATTAATCTTGTACATGTAAGGAAAGATTGTAGAAATGCCTAATACGATTATCCGAATGAAACGGGGAAAAAAATCAAAGAAAAGACTTAAGCACAAAGCATATTTAGAGAGGTGGTCGAAAGGGGGATTTAGGTATATGGTTTAACGCGGTGTATGTTCATGTAATACCTTTGTTATCGGATGAGTACCGGGAGAACTAGGATTGGCCGATCGGAACAAAGACTCACGTGTGAGTATCTACATACCTTATTGTCACAAGCTTTCATGTGAGAATGCACCATTTGATCTGGAAAGTGTTTATGCAAGCTTATTGCTTGAGGTTAAGCAACATTCTAAGTTTGGGGTAGTTTGATTGATGGGTTTCTATGTTTTAATTTACCGTATTTTTAATTATGTATTTCATGTTTTTGTTTGTGTTTTAATTATGTTTACTATATGTTACGCTTGGTAGGGTTGTTTTTGTGTTTTAAGGTACAAGAAAGTATCCTAGCTAAAACTGGAAAAAATAGAAAATATCGAAGAAGATCATCCATGAATCAGTGGTCTGCTATGGCCACCCGTCGCACCTACTACGGCCTGTAGCAAGCAAGCTCCTAAAAAGTGAAGAAAGGCCCAAGAGGTAGTGAGCTACTACTGGCACCCGTAGCACAGGATATCACTCGTAGCAGCTGCACGCCCCCAAGAAAATTCCAGACATGATATCCAATGGCCTGTTACGGCCACACATAGCACGGGCTATGACCCGTAGCAGGTAGGCGAGAGGCAGATTTTTCTTTCCTTTTTGGGATCAAATTTTGTATTGATTGAGATTTTGGACACCTTTTAGGAAATCTTTGGGATATATTAGGTATTTTTTGGCTAGGTTAGAGATTCATTCTGCTTCTACGATAAAAAATAAAGAGTTTTAAAATCATAGAATTTTGGAGAAAACGGTGAATTTGATGATCCATTGCGATTGAAGATCAACGTTCATCTATAATTCATGTAATGTTTAATCTATTCTCTATGTCTTATTGTTTTTCTATGAGTAACTAAACCCCCCAATGCTAGAGGATGTCCCTAATTCAAATGTGTAATGATTTTGTACTAGCGATACCCTATTATAACCAAATAGCTCTTTATATTTTAATGCTTATTCTCAACCATGAATTATCGATGGACATAGGTATGAGATTGAATGAATAATGGTTTTCTTAATAAGGAATTATGAGTAATTACTCTTAAGAATCGGTAATTGGTTATTTGAAATATTGTTGCATTGTGAGTCCTGATTTATTAAATCATTGAATTATACACCTTCCCTAACATTTTTTTACTATCTGTTTTAACTGTAGCGCGATTTCTTTATTTTTCTTGCACTTGCATTTAAAATTCCATAAAATAATTCCAAACCCCCATAAATCTTTTGTTTGATTGAACAAATATTTAAACTCAATATTCATACGCAGTCCTTGAGATCGATATTCAAAGGACTTCCCTTATTATTACTACATCTGCGAAATAATACAATTGTTGTTTTCCCGATCACTCATCTAGGGCCGAACCCGACGCCAATATTTGTGAATACGTATTTGCAACATTATTAGAAAATATTGCAGGATTGGTATGTAAGTTTGCCATCACTGACGTTGGCATCCCATAAGGCTATTCACTTCCCAATATGGGCATTGTAAAACTTGTAGCAAAAGGCCTAGCCTATGTCGCCATAATTGGTCTAGGAGTCACTGGGTGACTATGGGGTATTGAGGAAAACATCGTCCCCTCTAGTAGAGTTAATGGCGCAACCATTGTAAATGTTATGGCCGTAGTTCTAGCACTTGAATGGATTGGTTTAGTCGATATTGCGGTTGTCGTGCCTGCCCTGTGATATTAGAAGGTTGTTTTCCGTTGTTATTCCTGGGAATTATCATTCTCCCAACGTATCTCCTCACAGGTCTTCTAATTTCTCCCTTTGTTAACTTACAACTCCTAAGTCTCATGCACACTCATACAATGAGAAGTTAAATGGAAGGATGAGCTATGATTTTCAAAATACAAAGTAAAAGGTACACACAAAAGGATCTCACCGGATGTGGCAATTTGCTTACTTGGAAATTTGATAAATAAAAACAAGTTTTTATCAATATTTAAGGGATCAAACTCGAAAATATTCCGGAACATATTTGTGTGCATTTAAAACTTTGAACTACATCTTACTGTTGAAATCGAAAGGTGATATTTGAAAAAGTAACGATGTACTTGTGAGCAAGAATTGAAACACAAGGTTTTGAAAACGAAAGTGACTAAAAAAGAAATGCAAGACAAAATAAAATAACTAGAATTATAACGTAAAAATGAAATGTAACTTAATGTAGGAAAAAAGGTTTGAATGTAAAATTGCTTGAAATTTATAAATGGTGGAATGCATATGTACATTTTCTTCACTCGTTTCTCAAATACGCAGATACTTTGAGTTTATAGAAATATGAGTACAATTGCGGACCCTTTATAATATGATCATGAGTCCCTTTATATACTACTCTAAAATAACTACCTATGAACGATCGAATAACCCTATCACGATAAGTTTCAATCTCATACAGTTGTTTCCTCCGACGAGTTTCCACGTGTCTTCGAGTAACCGTCTATGTTAAATCAATTCTCTCTCTTTCAACACCATTCAAATATCTTAACTACTTTTACTGGTCATCAGGAATCGACCCAACTATGTCGAGATCACTAGGATCGATAATGTTGAGGCAACACACTCTATAGTACTTTCCATGTAGTACCCAGTCAACATTGTTTCTATTGTAATGATGAACTTCAATCTTAGCCAACGTAGTATAGTACTAAATCAAGAGACAAGTGACCATCACACAAAATTTCCACTAAGTCCCCAAACTCTAATGACGTTCCTCGATTTCCGACTAGTTTGATCCTCATTACCATGTATAATTTTTTACATTAACTCAACTCTTGATTTCCATCTGACTCTTTAATTTTAACTCTTGGCATATTTATTGTCTTCACTTGCCATTTATAGTTGATTCAAAAAATTCAAGGTAACAACATGCACTAAGTAGGAATTATCCCTCTGAATGTTATATATTTTCCATCCCGTTACACTCTTGTGATTAATAAGTTACAAACTACTTTTCTAAAGTTAATTACACCATGGAATAGTGAAATTACCCAAATTTTTAATTTTCGTAGAGTTTGTTTTAACATCATATTGTGTTTCTTTTTCATAGAAACGATTTAAAATTCATATATTCTCCTTCTCATTATAATATTATCCTTGAGAAACTTTGCATAATTTAACATTTTCTACAAAGCCCCAATCAAAGGAATATTAAAATGGTTTTGTTTTAAGATTTCAAGGAATAATGGATACTATTTATCTATGACATCCTTATTATGAACTGGAAGTGAGTTATTTTGGTAGTTATTGATTGTTGTAACTAACTAAAAGTTAGTTATTGAAAGTGAAACTACTTTTCAAATTTTCTTCTCTTTATTCAATGAGATAATTCAGTATTGTCTCATCATGTATTTCTCAAAATACAATATGGTATCAGAAGAAATTTTCTGATTTTTTTTGCTTCCGCACCTTCCTTCTTTATTACGTGCCCCATTTGCTTTTTTATTTAATGGAAAATCATGATGATCCCTTCTATCTTCATCATCTGATTATCCTGAGATTGTTTTTATTTCATAATCGTTAACCGACAATAACTTCAACTCTTAGCATTGTGCCATGTTAATGGTTATTGATGGTAAGAGAAAGACTCGTTTTGTGGATGACACACTTCTAAAACCTGAAGATAACTCGCCTCAATATTGTTTATGGATGCGCAACAACAACACCGTTTCTTCTTGGCTTTTCAACTTAGTTTCTAAAGAAATCTCAGTTGGTGTCCTATATGTTGTGAATATTGCATAAATTTTGAAGTAGTTTCAAGAATGTTTTTAACAGAAAAATGGTCCTTAAGTTTTTTAATTGAAGAAAAATCTCTTCAGTTGCACGCAAGGATCATCCAATGTTAGTACATACTACTCACAGTTCAAGTCTCTATGGGAGGAATTGAGAGAGTATCGACCTTTCCACACATGCAATTGTGGTGGAATGTAACCTATCGTAGATCATATGCAAAATGAGCACATCTCACATTTTTAATGGGATTCAATGAGTCTTTCAATTAGGTTTGTGGCTAAATTCTCCTCAGGGAACCTTTACCTTAAATCAACGGTTATTCAAGATGAAAAACAAATTGAGGTTACAATTACCTAGAATCCCACTCAAACACTTATAGCTTATATTGTTCAAGCTAGAAACACCAAGACCTTCAAGAAAGATAGACCAACTTATGTTCATTGTGGTGTATTTGGTTATTTTAAGGAAAAGTGTTTCAAACTTCATGACTATCCCCTAGAGCTTTGGATAATAGATTCAAGTGTCTGTCACATCTCTTCTTTTGATTCACAAGAACCTTTACTTAACAAGTTTTTCACACTTCCAAATGGAAGTCATATACATGTTAAAGCCATAAGTAACATTGTTCTAAATAATACTTTGATTATTCAAGATATCTTGTATATTCACTCTTTTCATGTGATCCTCATTTCAGTGTAGGAAAACTAGCTCATTAACCCTCATCTAAAAATGATCTTTGACACTCCTCATTTAATATCCAAAAGTGTACATGAATTTACTTTATAGAAAGTGGACAAGAGGCTTGCCTAAATGCATACACTCTAGGCACTCAAATCTAACCTAACCCAAAATATGGACATAAATTGCTGCATTTGAAAAACTACTGTGAAAAATTCTAGATTCCGCACTCAATATCTAAAATCATGCAAAATATATTTAAGATATTTATCATAAAAAAAATATAAAACTTTTAAGAAACGGTTTTAGCTAAATAAAAAATATAATGCTTTGTTTGTAAAGTCGGGTAGGGTTCCAAATGAATTTTACTTGCATGTTTCGAGAAGCATTCTTTCCTTCCTTCCCTAAAATTCCAGAGTTCAGGTACTGGGTATCTGCAACTAGAATTGTATTCATTTAATTCCTTCAGAGTTGTAGCTCCATGATGCAAGAAGCATTATGAAAATGGTGATTGTGTTGTTTGGTATGTTTTAATAAAAAGACACACCATAGTCAAAGACAAAGAGATGATGTATGTCTACATTAAGATATAAAAGCACCAAATTCTGAGACGTCTTTCCATAGTAGAGTAAAAGTTATCAAGCACATGCTTTGAATCAAGTTCAAAACTGATATTGGGATAACTATAAAAAAAATTAAGAGATTATATAAAAAATTGAAAATATTTATGATCACTAGAAACATATTATTATATCTAAATGCAGCGCTACACTAGCACGGTTCCTCTCCTTCTGTTTTAAGACTTTGAGTTATACTCAATAAATATAATAAAAAATATAACTTAATTTTATGAAAAAATCATTGAACCGAATATATAACAATTTTATGAAAAAATCATTGAACCGAATATGTTTTGTAACTATTTAAAATCTTTTATGTCCATGTGTCAGTTTTTAGATTGTGTTAATCATTTCCTTCACGCACATAAAATAAAAATGTGAATGATGATTTTTCTGGGTATAGTAACCACTGTTGCTAGTGATAATATAGTTTATAAGCAGTATGAGATACCGTTCAACGAGGTTCTATTTATAGACCTTAGTTTGACGTTTATCCAAAAATAGAAAGCTTTGAGCTGTAAATGTGTGTGCATTCCTCAATATCAATATATCAATATAGTATAATATGATCATTATGTTAAAATAAATAATATATATATTGGAATCTTCATTGTTGGGGTGTGGAATTATAATATGGGCTGTGAATGACAAGCTCTCGTGCCTCTGTTACTCTGTACTGTAGAGTGAATATATATATATATATATATATATATATATATATATATATATATATATATATATATATATATATATATATATATATATATATATATATATATATATATATATATATATATATATATATATATATTAAAAGTGCTCGGTACCTCTAACTTTTTTTTATAAGCTAAAAATATATTAAAACTCAAGGTATTAGAGGTACCCCAATCCATAATACAAATATGAAAGATACACTATGAAAATTTACAAGAAATTTAAAGGGTGTTTATATCATTCATAAAAATTACAAGACGTTCTACCCTTTGAGAAAGTTAATAACCACCACCAAGAGAAATACTTGATTCTTAATCAACCTTTTGCGGATCACCAGTCTCGTTTTTGAAGAGTATTTGATTTCTAGCCCACGAAATGCTCTAGCACACCACCATCCAGAAGCTACAAACAAGTCTTTTGGAACACCTTCCTCTAAAATTGCAAATCCATGACAGTTGTTGCAGTGAGAATCGGATATCAAGCTATTAATTAATTTGAATCACAAATCTATGAAATTCACCACCGAGCTTTGATTTATCCAAAGGAAAGGGTAAAGATCGAAAAAAAACCCTAAGTGCGCTATGTAACAACACAGCTAGAGATCTAAGGTTCGAGGGTTGAAAGACTGAATTGAGAAGAGAGTTCCAAAGGAAAGGGTAAAGATTAAAAAAAAACCCCTAAGTGCGCTATGTGACACCGAGCCTAAGTTAGCTGACCTTGCAGCTATCTTGCATTTGGAGGAGACTGAATTGAGAAGAGAGTTCACTCAGAGGAACACGATGTATGGCTTCCCTCTATCTTTTATGGTGGAAAAAGCTCAGAAGTTTGCTAAGAAAGGTCGTTGGGATGTGTTCAACGCTATTATGGCTTTGTGCATATACGGGATTGTGCTGTTCCCGAATCTTCCTGACTTTGTAGATGTAGATTGTAACACCCATTTTATTTATTTAGTCATTTTGGTGTTAATTTAATTATTTTATGTTGGTGTGCCCTTAGGTGGGGTGTGTTGGTATGTGATTGGTGAGTATCCTTGATATATAAGGATCATTGGTGGTGTGGAGATAATAATATAATAGTTAATAGTAATATTAGTGGTATTATTATTATTATTATTATTATTATTATTATTATTATTATTATTATTATTATTATTATTATCGGTATGAATATTATTATTGGTGGGTGTCCCTGATATGGGAGGATTATTGGTGGTGTTTTGGTGAATATAATAATATAGTGTATAATATTGATATTGGTGGGAATATTATTATTATTATTATTATATTTATTATAGATACTATTGTTATTAACATTATTATTATTTTGGGGAGATAATAATAGGATTATTATTACTATTATTATTATTATTATTACTTTATTAAAGTTATTAACATTATTATTATTTTGGTGAGATAGTAATAGGATTATTATTACTATTATTATTATTATTACTTTATTAAAGTTATTAACATTATTATTATTTTGGTGAGATAATAATAGGATTATTATTATTATTATTATTATTATTACTTTATTAAAGTTATTAACATTATTATTATTTTGGTGAGATAATAATAGGATTATTATTACTATTATTATTATTATTATTTTATTATTATTATTATTAAGTTATTATTATTATTGGGATTAGAAAATTAAAATAGAGAAGGAGAGGGGTTAGCAGTTTTACGATACATTGTGAGAAGTTAGAGAAAGTGGAAAAAGAACGATAGAAAGGAGAGAACGGGAAAGGGAACGGAAAAGGGAGCAAAGAACGAAGGATACAAGGGAAAATCAGAATTGGCCAAACCTTGGAGGGTTCTTTCATCGATCAACCGATTAACAAGGTAAGGGGGAGAAACTTGATTTGGGATGGTATATACATGTATAGGGTAGATGGGATTCCTTAACCCCGTAGGAAAATTCCGATCTATGAAGTTTTATATTGGCATGCTTGTTATTATTGTTGCTAATGATAAATTGATGCTTGACATTGATGAATTGTTGATTGGTATTGGTGAATTTGGTGTATATATATTATGGTGATGTTAGTGAAATTATATGTTGTTACTGCAGTGTTGATAGTAAATATAAATAGAGTTTTGGTGAGATTCTGTGTTGTTACTGTAGTGTGGGTAACGACCATGGTTATAGCATTGGAAAAAAATTATATGTTGTTACTGCAGTGTTGATAGTAAATATAAATAGAGTTTTAGTGAGATTTGGTGTTGTTACTATAGTGTTGGTAATGATCAGGATTATAGCTTTAGGAAAATTATGAGTTGTTCCCTGTGATGTTGTTACTGACTATGGTTAGGACCTTGGTGAGATTCAGAGTGACTCTGAAGTGTCAGTAATGTTCCCGTAAGTCGAAGAAAGAAATGTTAAAGATTAATGTTCCCGTAGTAATGTTTTCGTAGTGATGTTCCCGTAGTAATGTTCCCGTAGTAATGTTCCCGTAGTAATGTTCCCGTAGTGATGTTCCCGTAGTAACGTTACCGTAGTAATGTTCCCGTAAGTGGGAGAAATATTAAGGGTAAATGTTCCCGTAGGTTGAGAAGTATTAAGGAAATATTAAGGGTAAATGTTCCCGTAGGTTGAGAAATATTAAGAGAATATTAAGGGTAAATGTTCCCGTAAGTTGAGAAATATTAAGGGTTAATGTTTGTCTACGCCTGCATTAATGTTTATGTCGTTAGTTTATGTAGTAATGTTGGGAATCGGCGCCGTCACGCGCTAATTTCCCATTTGTTGAGAAAATGTTATTATAATATTCTCCTAGGATTATGTGAATAAGTTGTAGTTATATTACCCGTATGAAGGTATATGAAAATGCTGTTGAGTTCTCGCTTGTAGAGACGAGGTTGTTTTTAATTGTTCTCTGCGAAAATGTGTTAGAGTCTTATTCGTAGGAACGATATTGTTGGTAGTTCTCTGATATGAACAGATTGAAATGGTGAGTCCATAATATATGCAAAATGTGATGTTTCTGTTATGGATAATTGGTTGTAGGCGTGATGCCTTGTTACACGGTTGTTGCACAGTTGTTGTTGTTACGGTAATGTGCAAGATTGGTACTAGAATAGACTGAGGATCCGAGTTGAGATGATAGGTACAGTTTGGCCTTGATGCACTGTAAGAATGATGAGTGTGGGAACTAACTTGTGTACTTGGTGATAGTACATGTTTCCCGTAATAATGACTGGTGGGCAATTAGTTGATATATATGTGGGTAGTGATCAGTGGGATCGTGTATTCCCCGAGTGTTGGGATGTGTTCATACTTGGTGTTAGAATGTGAGATTGCTCACTGTGTGAATTGATTTATATGGTGTTGGTGTATGTTATATCTGTACATATATGCATTGATGTATGATGATATGATCAGGAGGATCATGTGCACGTTGAGTGCCTAAATATATTAGTTATGCATTGGTGTGTGCATATCATGGTGTTTTGGTGGGATGAATCATGTCTCAGGAGGAGCGTAAGTGATTCATCCGTACTCCTTTGTGGAGAATGGTGGGGGATAGATCATGTCTCAGGAGGAGCGTAAGTGATCTATCCAGGTTCGATTGAATGAACCAATGAGTCGGTACCGCATGCATGGTGTTGAGTTGCATATTTGCATTATAATATGTTATATTGTAATTTGAACAGTAGGTTCGTTATATGGAGTTGTTGGGGTGAATGTTGGTGTGTTGGTGTGTTTTACTACCTTATTTACATGTATTACATTACCATTATATTCTGATCATTATTTCTCACCCCTTTGTTGTTGTTGTGGTCTGTGCTTCTTCGGAAGTACAGATAATCCAGGTGTTTAGCTAGCTTGGATATTGGTGTGACCGTCGAGTCTAGGATGCTCTGATACGTAACACGGGATATGGGTGTTGTAATTGTTTTATGTCAAACGTGTTGAAATCCTGTGACGTATCATGTTTTGATGTATTTTACTTTATGAAACAAATTCCGCTGTATTATTTTGAAAAGAATGAATAAAGTATTTTTATAAAATTTGGAGATGTGATATCCCACTTTTTGGTGAAAACTCTAATTATTATTATAATATTTATATTTTATTTAATACGGGGAAGTGGGGTGTTACAATTGGTATCAGAGCAGGTCGGTCCGTCCGGCCAGTGTTGTTGAGTTGAGTTGAGTCTGTCCTTTGGGATGGAGACTGTGTGTTGTTTAACCTGGTGTTGTGGTTTAAATCCCTAGTATACGGCATGTGTGTGAAAACACTGTCGATACGTGTTTATTTCCTAACTTTGTCTGCAGAAGCAAGAATGATTCCAGTGGGGGAGAAGTTTGTAATTCTCCGGAATGCTATGGTGTGGTGGCTTAATGTGTTGAGGAATGCTATCATAGTTTGGTAAAGATGGTTTGTACCCCATCATGATTTCGGCTGTCTATTAACAAATTGAGGAACTGATCACCCTTAATCTCTTGTTAATAGTAGACGGGATTGTGTTGGATGGGATAGACGTGTCTTGCAAGCTTGTGTGGCGTGAGCAATGAATTGTCCTGAGTTAAGCTAAGTGTTTAAGGGATTATTTTGAGGAGTTGGCGTAATACGGTGTTGAGACGTTTATTTTGACGGAACCTTCGAATGAGAAGGAAAGTGAGAAAATTGGGATTTGTCAATTTATTGAAATTGCCGGAGGTTCCCTGAGGAAGTAAGCGATTTACTATCGGAGTGTGAAGTAAAGCTTACACATTTATTTTGTTTTTGGGACGAGTCTGATATTGATGACTCCTTATTGTATGTTTACGTTGGGATTGGAGAAGTTGAAGAGTCAACTTGAAGACCCGCTGGGGGAGAGGTTCTTTTGTTTGAGTGTGTTACCGTAAGGTGCACCAATTTTGTTGGTTAGACAGACAGAAGGTTTTGTGAAGCTTTGGGTGAACTATAGATAAGTGAACAAGGTGACTGTCAAGGATAAGTGTTCGCTTCCAAGAGTTAATGATTTGATGGATCAATTGATTGAAGGACGTGAGTTTCCGTGTTCGTGAGATCGCGAGTAGAATTATTGTGTTGTGATTTCGAAGGTCGAAGTGGTATCGTAATAGGAGACTCCACGATCTGCTGTTGAGATTGGAAGTAATCGGGTTTTAAAATATTTAAAGATTGAAAGTGTGTTGGACGGCCTCCTAAGTATGAAATTGTGGTTATACGTTGAATTCCGAGATCACAGCTTTTTACGGAATCGAAATCGGACACGCGGAAGTCAGGTAATGGTCGAAAATAGAATTTCGGGACTGTCATGTTCGCCGAGATTCGCCTGGCGAAGTGCCCTGAGCAGAAAAATGTTGTTGTGGTATTTTTGTCGTAACGGGAGAACCGTAACTCGGAATGACGCCCGGTTCGAAGCGTTGGAAAGCTATTGAAATTATCTATGAGATGGTGAAGTATTGACATAGATTTAATCTATTTATTGATGAAGTGTGTTTGAATATTGTGGTAAGGACGGGCGGTACGGTATGTGTTCCCGCTATAACTCACAACTTGTTTGTCCACTTGGCATGGGATCTTCTTTAATTATTTATATAAGGAAATGGTTGTGTTGATAAATGATATTTTAAGGTATTCGAAGAGTATAGAGGATTATGTTGAGCATAAGGAACTGGAGTTATCAGTGTTAGAAAGAGAGCGGTGATATACTTCCGTAAGGAAAGTTCTGCCGAATCCGATAGAACTAATTGTGGTGTTTGTGATGCTTGTTGATATAATTAGGGGATTTGCTAAAGACAACTTCAGCGAGTTTCAGTTATGCAAAAGGAAACTCGAAGTGTGTAAGAGAAACCATCCGACCAGTGATTTAGAGTTGGTTGCTATTGTGGTTGTACCGGAGTCGGAGGCTTCGAAAGTTCAGACTGAGATCGGAGATGTTTGGTGATCTTAAGAGTTTAAGGTGTTTGTTTGATTTGAAAAAGTTGAAAATGAGGCAGAGGAAATAATTAGGACTTCTGAAAGATTATGGCTTTGAGTTGAATTACCCTTTGGGGTAAAGTGGATGTGGTAGATGATGCGGTGAGTTGGAAATGTTTGTGTTTACCGAAGATGATGGTGAAAAGAGGTAGAACTGATTGAGAAATTTCATAATATGCATTGTGTGAGTAAGGATACTTCTTATGGAGTTAATCTTTTATTATTAAGATCTGACTAGTGATATCCTTGAGAAGAACCGAGAAAGTCAGAAATCTGGGTCGAGTAGTGAATCAGTTGAAGTTGATAAATTAGAGTCGAGGAGTGGATTGTCGGGCTTGTGGAAATAATACCACGAGATGTTATGATAGAGTATGTGTACCAAATGTTGTTGAGGGGAGTAGAAGTACTCGTGAAGAAATACATTGGGGTAGATGGAGTATCCATCCCAGTGCTATGAAGAAGTAACCGAATTTGAGTAGATTGTTTTGGAGACCATGGATAAGGGGAGGAGTAGTTGAGGTGGAATATGCTGGTTAGAATTGTAGGAATTCGAAGAGTGAACATCAGATACTGTTGAGTCTGATGCAGTCGTTAAATATTCCAGAGTGGAAATCAGGTAGTATTTTCACGAAATTGGTGTTGAGATTTCCAAAGAATTTGTAAAGACATAATTTTAATTTGAATTATTAGGAGTGGATTAACTATTCCGTGTTGAGAATATATGAGATGCATATTGAGAAAGTGGTGAAGTTGGATGAGATACTGACGAATATTGTGTCAGATGGAAATTTGAGGTTTATATTGAGATTTTGGAAGGGCTTACAGGAAGCTTCGGGTACTAAGTTGAAGTTGAGTTCGACTTACCATCCGCAAACTGATGGTCAGTCAGAGAGGACTATTGAGTCTGTAGAGAATTGGTGAGAGCTTGGGTGTTGGATCGAGGTGGATTGTGGGATGATTAATTACCGTTGATTGAGTTACCTATAATAACGGTTACCATCCTAGTGTCGGAATGGCACTATATGTGGCTTGGTGAAATAGGGAGTGTAGGACTCTACTGTGTTGGAATGGGTCGAGTGAGAGTGTTGTGCTCAGACCTGAAAATTATGTGGAGATGGCTGAAAAGATCAAGAGGATCCAAGGAAAGATATGTTTGGAGAGTCACGCCGGTGACTGATGTTGGTCGAGCTTCGAAGTATCAGAAGTTCGCACCGTGTTCTGTGGTTTGTATCAGAGTGGCGCAGCAGAGGCATGAGAGGAGTAACATGTTAGACCGTTTTTCCCGCTGTCGCTATGAATTAGCATGATATGTTTTAGGTGTCTTAGTTGAGAAAGTACATTGAACCAGGTGGATGATGTACAAGTGAAAATAATTTGATTGTTGAGGCATTGCTATTTCGTTTGGACGAGCGAGAAACAACTCCGAAGGGAGGAGATATCTTTGATGAGGGTAACTTAGGGAGGTGCTGCAGAAGGCAGTGTGACCTGTTAGTTGGAATGAAGGATGCGGGAAGCGTATCCGGAAGTGTTCCATCAGGTAATTTTCGAGGACGAAAATACTTAATGTGGGGGAGAGTTGTAACACCCATTTTATTTATTTAGTCATTTTGGTGTTAATTTAATTATTTTATGTTGGTGTGCCCTTAGGTGGGGTGTGTTGGTATGTGATTGGTGAGTATCCTTGATATATAAGGATCATTGGTGGTGTGGAGATAATAATATAATAGTTAATAGTAATATTGGTGGTATTATTATTATTATTATTATTATTATTATTATTATTATTATTATTATTATTATCATCGGTATGAATATTATTATTGGTGGGTGTCCCTGATATGGGAGGATTATTGGTGGTGTTTTGGTGAATATAATAATATAGTGTATAATATTGATATTGGTGGGAATATTATTATTATTATTATTATATTTATTATAGATACTATTGTTATTAACATTATTATTATTTTGGGGAGATAATAATAGGATTATTATTACTATTATTATTATTATTATTACTTTATTAAAGTTATTAACATTATTATTATTTTGGTGAGATAGTAATAGGATTATTATTACTATTATTATTATTATTACTTTATTAAAGTTATTAACATTATTATTATTTTGGTGAGATAATAATAGGATTATTATTATTATTATTATTATTATTACTTTATTAAAGTTATTAACATTATTATTATTTTGGTGAGATAATAATAGGATTATTATTACTATTATTATTATTATTATTATTTTATTATTATTATTATTAAGTTATTATTATTATTGGGATTAGAAAATTAAAATAGAGAAGGAGAGGGGTTAGCAGTTTTACGATACATTGTGAGAAGTTAGAGAAAGTGGAAAAAGAACGATAGAAAGGAGAGAACGGGAAAGGGAACGGAAAAGGGAGCAAAGAACGAAGGATACAAGGGAAAATCAGAATTGGCCAAACCTTGGAGGGTTCTTTCATCGATCAACCGATTAACAAGGTAAGGGGGAGAAACTTGATTTGGGATGGTATATACATGTATAGGGTAGATGGGATTCCTTAACCCCGTAGGAAAATTCCGATCTATGAAGTTTTATATTGGCATGCTTGTTATTATTGTTGCTAATGATAAATTGATGCTTGACATTGATGAATTGTTGATTGGTATTGGTGAATTTGGTGTATATATATTATGGTGATGTTAGTGAAATTATATGTTGTTACTGCAGTGTTGATAGTAAATATAAATAGAGTTTTGGTGAGATTCTGTGTTGTTACTGTAGTGTGGGTAACGACCATGGTTATAGCATTGGAAAAAAATTATATGTTGTTACTGCAGTGTTGATAGTAAATATAAATAGAGTTTTAGTGAGATTTGGTGTTGTTACTATAGTGTTGGTAATGATCAGGATTATAGCTTTAGGAAAATTATGAGTTGTTCCCTGTGATGTTGTTACTGACTATGGTTAGGACCTTGGTGAGATTCAGAGTGACTCTGAAGTGTCAGTAATGTTCCCGTAAGTCGAAGAAAGAAATGTTAAAGATTAATGTTCCCGTAGTAATGTTCTCATAGTGATGTTCCCGTAGTAATGTTCCCGTAGTAATGTTCCCGTAGTGATGTTCCCGTAGTAACGTTACCGTAGTAATGTTCCCGTAAGTGGGAGAAATATTAAGGGTAAATGTTCCCGTAGGTTGAGAAGTATTAAGGAAATATTAAGGGTAAATGTTCCCGTAGGTTGAGAAATATTAAGAGAATATTAAGGGTAAATGTTCCCGTAAGTTGAGAAATATTAAGGGTTAATGTTTGTCTACGCCTGCATTAATGTTTATGTCGTTAGTTTATGTAGTAATGTTGGGAATCGGCGCCGTCACGCGCTAATTTCCCATTTGTTGAGAAAATGTTATTATAATATTCTCCTAGGATTATGTGAATAAGTTGTAGTTATATTACCCGTATGAAGGTATATGAAAATGCTGTTGAGTTCTCGCTTGTAGAGACGAGGTTGTTTTTAATTGTTCTCTGCGAAAATGTGTTAGAGTCTTATTCGTAGGAACGATATTGTTGGTAGTTCTCTGATATGAACAGATTGAAATGGTGAGTCCATAATATATGCAAAATGTGATGTTTCTGTTATGGATAATTGGTTGTAGGCGTGATGCCTTGTTACACGGTTGTTGCACAGTTGTTGTTGTTACGGTAATGTGCAAGATTGGTACTAGAATAGACTGAGGATCTGAGTTTAGATGATAGGTACAGTTTGGCCTTGATGCACTGTAAGAATGATGAGTGTGGGAACTAACTTGTGTACTTGGTGATAGTACATGTTTCCCGTAATAATGACTGGTGGGCAATTAGTTGATATATATGTGGGTAGTGATCAGTGGGATCGTGTATTCCCCGAGTGTTGGGATGTGTTCATACTTGGTGTTAGAATGTGAGATTGCTCACTGTGTGAATTGATTTATATGGTGTTGGTGTATGTTATATCTGTACATATATGCATTGATGTATGATGATATGATCAGGAGGATCATGTGCACGTTGAGTGCCTAAATATATTAGTTATGCATTGGTGTGTGCATATCATGGTGTTTTGGTGGGATGAATCATGTCTCAGGAGGAGCGTAAGTGATTCATCCGTACTCCTTTGTGGAGAATGGTGGGGGATAGATCATGTCTCAGGAGGAGCGTAAGTGATCTATCCAGGTTCGATTGAATGAACCAATGAGTCGGTACCGCATGCATGGTGTTGAGTTGCATATTTGCATTATAATATGTTATATTGTAATTTGAACATTAGGTTCGTTATATGGAGTTGTTGGGGTGAATGTTGGTGTGTTGGTGTGTTTTACTACCTTATTTACATGTATTACATTACCATTATATTCTGATCATTATTTCTCACCCCTTTGTTGTTGTTGTGGTCTGTGCTTCTTCGGAAGTACAGATAATCCAGGTGTTTAGCTAGCTTGGATATTGGTGTGACCGTCGAGTCTAGGATGCTCTGATACGTAACACGGGATATGGGTGTTGTAATTGTTTTATGTCAAACGTGTTGAAATCCTGTGACGTATCATGTTTTGATGTATTTTACTTTATGAAACAAATTCCGCTGTATTATTTTGAAAAGAATGAATAAAGTATTTTTATAAAATTTGGAGATGTGATATCCCACTTTTTGGTGAAAACTCTAATTATTATTATAATATTTATATTTTATTTAATACGGGGAAGTGGGGTGTTACATAGATGCTTTCTACTTGCTTGCCTCGGGGAATCCGGTTCCCACTTTGCTTGGTGATCTGTATCATTTTGTCCACTACAAGAATGAGAACAGGAGAGGGAAAATATTGTCCTGCTGCACTCCTTTGTTATACAGGTGGTTTGATAGCCACATGCCCAATAAGGGTCCTTTCGTTTCTTCTGCCAGCACAGTCGAGTGGTCTGAATGTCTGATGGCTTTATCAACCGAAGACATCACCTGGTTTGACCGGGATACGCTGGGGACTGAGATTGCTTATAGCTGCAGTGGATTCCCTAATGTTCCGTTGATTGGACGTAAGGGATGTATTAACTATAACTCGGCCTTGCTAATCAGACAGTTCGGATACGCCTTGAGAGGTCCACCGAAGGATGAGGAGGTGCAGGAATCTCTGTACCTCAATGGGTTGCTTGATAGTGACATGCTGACCAAGCTGGAGCATGCTTGGACTAACATCCACAGACGAGGAAAGACATTGTTGGGTAAGAGCAACAACCAGGCTTGTGAGCCTTATCGGGGTTGGGTTCAGGATAGAGCAAAGCAGTCTTTGATGCCATTTCCTCCAGTGGCTTCTCCGGTTCCCTTCATGAATGAGGAACCAACCACAGTGGATATCCAGAAGTATGAGCAGGTAGTGGCTGAAAAGGAAGAGTTGAAGAAGGCCAACGAGGAGTTGGAAAAAGAACTTGTTCATCTTAGAAGCGAGAGGAACGAAGCCGTCTATTCCTTCAAAAAAACAGACCGAGCTGGTGAACCGGCTAGGCATAGACTTGACCAAATAGAGGGCTGAGCGTGAACGCTTAGGTTTGGATTTCAATGTTGTTAACAGCGTCCTCGCCACTAAAAAGCAAGAATTGGATAAGGCGTATCTGAAGATATCCAAATTCGAGACATGGTGGAACAATGCTCTGACCAACCACAAAGAGCGATAGGAGAAGCTGAAGCAACAAATAGCCAAGCTAGAGGCCCAGATTGAGATCAAGGACAAGAAGATTGAGGCTGAAGCATCACTTCGACGAGACGTTTAGTACAGATTGGTTGAAACCAAAGCAAACCTGCAGGATTGTCAACTCAGAGCTGATGCTAAGAGGTGCAGAGTGGAAGATTGCTCTAGAAAAGGTGCTTGTGGGGACGTTGCCAAGGATCTCTAGGATACCATCAGGCAGAGGGATCTGCTAATCCGGGGTTTGCTCACCAAGCCTGACCATCCCACTACGAAGAAGTTATTGGAAGATTTCTGTGCCCGTAGCCGCACTTGATTTCCTTGTATTTCTTTGTATCTTTTATGCATTGATATGCTAACCACCACCAGGCTTGTTGGTTGGGATCACACTTATTGCTTCAGTTGTATTCGATTAAAGTTGTACGCTGCCCGCGGGGTTTTTCAGATATATATGAGGATTTCTTTCCATTATTGGATGTCAGACTTTATTTGTCTTGGAAACTAGAATCAGGGGGAATCGCTCCCTAGGCACAGACACACGTTTGCACTTGCATAATTATTTTGCATAGCATTGGCCTATGGCTTATTTACCTAACTCTCTGTTGATACAGGTTGTTTCAGGATTGATTGCAGGTTGACCCGAGCAATGGAACAGGTACAACCGTAACTGAAGGACATTCAGAGACATCTAGGGCAGTTCATGAAGGACATGTAAGTGTTGCGCTGGAATCAAGATGCGCTCAAAGAGGAGAACAACCAGCTGAAGAGTCAGGTGGATTTGATGGCAGAAGTGTTAAGGAACATACTCAGAAGAGAATGTGAGCAAATTCCTGAAGCTGCAGTCGGCATACTCGCTCCATAGGTGTCTGAAGAACCTACACCAAGGCATGATAGGCCTAAAAGATCCTCTGCACAACTTGAAGCTCAAAACGTTTCTCGTCAGCGGCCACGTCCGGTTCCTCAAGACAACCCCAGAAGACATGGTCAAAAGATAAAATTATCTGACAGAATCCTCGACCCAATCCCTTTGGATTATGCCCAGTTGGTGCAACTCTTGCTCCAACTTCAGTTGGTTAAACCTCGAACTTTGGCTCCATGGACTGAACAACCACCACTCGACTGGGACGTAAACGCCCGTTGCGAATTCCATTCTGGATCACCGGGGCACGATGTAACGAACTGTAAAGCTTTTAAGCATAATGTTCAAGACTTGATTGATTCAAGAGCAATTGAATTCGTGTCGGGCGGCATGAAAGCATCAGGCAAATTCATCCCTTATCATGCAAAAGAGATGGATGTTCCCATTACCTCACCTGATGTTGAGAAAGATCAGGAGTATATCCTGCAGTCTTTAAAGTATGAATCGCCTTGCCCGCAAATTTTTCCTGTTCCTGGATCAAGCTTAAGGATGAAAGCCCCTGAACAGAGAGAATCCTAACTAGTTCAGACCTCGTCTCTAGATGTTTCTGCCGTTCAGAATTAGCAACCTCTTGCTCCATTGCAGCAAAGCTATCGGAGCCCGAATCAGAGTTGACCTCACAACAACCGTTCATCTGATTGAGTCTGAAGACTTCAAAGGGTCGCTCCCCTTAGCGAAAAATAAGTGTGAAAGCCCAGTTCCTAGAAGCTGGAAATCTGCATTTTTATCTTGACGTTTCTTTACATTTGTAGTTTCTTTCCTGTTAGAATGCAAATTTCGTTTGTAAAACATGTTGTTTTTCAATTGATATCGATAATGAAATAAATATGCATGTTTTTGAGCTAATCCATTCGTGTTCACTCTATTGCTTTCTTTTATTTCAAACGCTTGTTTAAGTGGAATCCGAGGAGGATGACGAAATCCAATGATGCGTAAGCTTCCGATGCTATGCTTTTGAATAAAAACCCGTTGATGATGTATAGGCATTGTTTCAAATCCACAAACACCGGAGATATAAGGAAGATAATCCCTTGTTAACCCCTTCGAGCCTAGTAGTAGGAGTTTCTTTTTGAAGATAGAAAACCCTCAATCTTAACCCGGGGCAGGGTAGGTGTCAGTTAATTTGAACAAGCATTCAAATTACAAAAGGAGTTTCCATTCGAGGATCAATCACACTGCTATAGGTCGTACCTAAAAAACCATGATGGTTAAACCTGGCCGATCAGGAGTGAAATAGTCACAATCTCTTTAACAAGTCAGACGAGCCGTTGTCATGCGATTTGTTCAAAAAAAAAGAAAAGAATCGAAAAGAAAAAGCCCGCTAAGTCGAATCTTGCAAACAAGCGACTTAGGCAAAAATTAGGGTACCCCGCTGGACTTCAAAATTGAAGATACTCTGAAGAGTTAGTCCAGGCAAAAGTTAGGGGAAAACGAGAAAACAAAAAAATGAAAAGCAAAAAAGGATTACGAAAGAAAAATCATCAAACAAGAACGAAACCGTGTGGCTCCGGACGCCAAGGACGAAAAGAGAGTGAGTGTCACTTCGAAAAAAGTGTGATTTCTTGAACTGTCACTCAACCTGTGAAAGGTGAACGCTAAGGTCAAATTAGCTTGAACGTAGGATTGGAGAACATCAAAGAGAATGGGTGGGTTAAAATGAATTTTGAGCCTATATCCTTTCCTTGTTAACCGTGAACCTGACCACGTTACAACCTTTAAAAGTCCTAATTGAAACCGGTTTTTTTCGAAAGCATACTTCGGTAAAGATCACATTGGAACTGACTCTTAGAAAGGATTCCCTTTACAGTGTTGTATTGATGTTGACATGTTGATGAATGATTTCATACATTTTATGTCACAAAAGTTTTTCCCGTGAACAGGAATGGATTTTGAAAACTGTCATATGCATTGCATTTGATATGTCTTTTATGCATAACAACTTGTTTTACTAGCGAGTAAGCGCTTGATAGCAGGAAAGTTTCCACGATGGAAAGATTTGATCAGGACAGAATGCAGAACGTCTGAATATTCCGGTGAATCGGGGCAAGCTATATCAAATGATCACAGCATGGGAGTCAGCCATCCAAAAGTCAGTTAATCCGGGGCAATCAGGTCAAGATTTGATGATTCTCTTGCAGCCAAGGATCATCTCCCCACAGATCTTCCCATGAGGGGAAAAGTCATGACAAGGCGGGTCAGGCCACCCCGAGAGCGCCGAAGCTATCCTTATCCTGAAGGCGATTAACTTGAAGCACCTCTGTGAGGTTCAAAGCGCTGAAGTTGTTCATATCAAACCGCCAGAGTAAAGAGATCTCAGGTTT
Source organism: Lathyrus sativus (assembly GCA_963859935.3). Classification (NCBI taxonomy): domain Eukaryota; kingdom Viridiplantae; phylum Streptophyta; class Magnoliopsida; order Fabales; family Fabaceae; genus Lathyrus; species Lathyrus sativus. Next base: position 59,148 of record CAWUDS030002377.1, read on the forward strand.
CCTTTCGAGATGATGTTACGAAGATCCCACAGGTCGGGGCAAAAGCTGAAAGCGAAGGAATCGTTCCTCTCCATATCAGCAGAGTTTATCAGAAGTTGTTAAGATTCTGGGGCAAACCATCTCGAGTTCGTTTCATGGCATGTTTTTCCAAGCAGGAGTAAAGCCCTCAGCAGATTCAGTTGTGTTTCCCCACACTGAACATGGGGCCGTGAGCATTGATGTGTCTCCCCAAACAGAGATAGATTCTCCCCAACCAGATGCATCCTAGGCAGGATCATCATCTCCCCAGCTGAGTCAAGCGCAGAGGTGTATACTCGTTCCCAGCAGCGGGTCAATGTGCAGTTTTCTCGTAGAAGACTATCTGTAAATGTTCAGCTCTCGATAGTTCAGACTGAAGTCTCCAACAGAGTTGAAATTCCCCCACAGAGTTGTGATCTCCCCGGAAGGTAGGATTTATTCCAGCGTCTGGTTGCCTATCCTCAGCCGAGTTCACAGTCCTCCAAGAGAGCCGAGTCCTTGGAAGCCGTTCAAGCCATTATTGGTTTTCCCCAGCGGAGAGTGTTTGAATAGTTGTTGCTGTACTTCCCCATCGGAGTCCGTATCTCCAGGAAGATTCTATCTGTGAAGGTCGTGCAATTTATTTCTGCGATTGACATCGTTTCCACAGCAGTTTGTGGTTCGTATACCCAGTTGAGCAAGTACAGGTTCTCGTAGAACATTATTTCCCAGTGGAAAGTCGCCTGAGGTTCGTTTCCCTAGGTTAAGTCAAATTGAGATTGGTGTGATCCCTTCTCCTCGGCAGGATGATTCCTTCTCCCTATCAGAATGGTTCTTTCTCCTTGACAGGAGGGCTTCCTTCAGCATTTATTTTGTTGATTTGGTTCCTTAGCATCTTGCACGATTGCATAGCATCTACCCTAAACACGTAGCATTTCCATTGTGTGGAGCATTACGCCATTATCAAACATATGTATGTGAAACATGATCTAGGTCGTTATCGTTCTTGTGTGCAGGTGTTCCTCAGCAGAGTTGTTTGCTCAAGATGATTCTTGAAGTCCCCATCGAAGTTGTTTATTCAAGATGATTCTTGAATTCCTCAGGAGAGTTTATTCGTCCAGGATGATTCCTGAATCTCCATAGCAGAGTACTTGATAGTTCTCCAGAATCCCCAGCGGAGATGTGTCATCCCCAGCAGGTTTTAAACAGAGAAGTTGAAATTTCCCTTGCAGACTTGATGATTGAAGTCCGGCAGCAGTGCCCAACTCCCCCTGACTTACTGATGAAGTCCGACCGTGATGTCGAAGAAGTTCCTCTAGCTGACGCGGAGTGCCTGATGGCAGAAGTTTAGATATCCCTATCGGTTCATGATTGACTAAGGATTCTATTTTTGACTTACTAACAAAGTCCGGCTGATGCCCGAGAATTTCCTTGAATGCCCGACGACATAATTGACTTGATTGTATAACGTCCAACGACCTGACGAGTCCAGAGAAGACATTAAGGAATTCTTCTTCTGTGATGCAGAATGCCCGACGACATAATCGACGATCCTTCACCAGTTACCGTGTAACCAGTGATCCCTTATTGACTTACTGACGAAGTCCGACAGAGATTGTCAAAAGTTCCTAATGACCCGATAAGTCCCGAGGAATTCTTCTGCTGTGGCGCAGAATGCCTGACGGCATAATCGACCATCCTTCACCATTTACCGTGTAACCAATGATCCCTTATTGACTTACTGACGGAGTCCGACAAAGATTGTCGAACGTTCCTAGCGACCTGACGAGTCCATAGGTGACGTTAAGGAATTCTTCTATTGTGGCGCAGAATGCTCGACAGCATAATCGACCATCATTCACCAGTTACTGTGTAACCGGTGATCCCTTGATGACTTGAGGATGTAGTTCTACGGTGATATCAGATGATCATCCTGACGGAGATTTGAGATTAACCCTTCACCAGTTACTGTGTAACTAGTGATCCTTTATTGACTTACTGACGGAGTCTGACAAAGATTGTCAAACGTTCCTAGCGACCTGACGAGTCCATAGGTGACGATAAGGAATTTTTCTACTGTGGCGCAGAATGCCCGACGGCAAAATCAGCTACCCTTTACTAGTTACTATGTAACCAGTGATCCCTTATTGACTTATTGACGGATTCCGACAGATATTGTCGAACGTTCCTAGCGACCAGACGAGTCTAGAGGTGACGTTAAGGAATTCTTCTGCTGTGGCACAGAATGCCCGACGGCATAATCGACCATCCTTCACCAGTTACCATGTAACCGGTGATCCCTTGATGACTTGAGGATGAAGTTCTATAGCGAAATCAGATGATCATCCTGACGGAGATTTGAGATTAATCATTCACCAGCAAGTTGCCGTGCAACTATCATTTCACTTTCCGAAGATTTTCCTACCAATCAGAGTGAAGTTTACTTGTGCGGTTGGCAAATTTTTGGGTTTATTGGTATTCAACCGTCTTTTACCTTGATTGTCTGAGAGTCGTTCGCTTCTCACACAGTCAGGTCCAAGCCGTTTGAATAGGGGCAGCTGTTGCACCCCAAAATTTGCCTAACTATTTTTTTACATAGCTTGTGTTCCATTACATTCATTTTTGCATTATCATCTGCATTGCATTGACATGTGTGCAGAAGATCAGGAGGTATGACTACCAACAAAAGGCTACAAAGGTTATGAAGTTATCTAAGAGTCTTCATTCAAGTATTCAAGGGTTGATATCCTCATCAAAAGAAGTCAAAGATCCTCAGAGAGGGTTGGACACAAGAATGCATATCTCCTAACTTGAGGGTTGTGGGAGCCCATCAGATGATTCTAAATCCATGGAGTTGGACTTGAAGCCTTGAGAGAGCTCATGAGAAGTATTGAAAGTCATTTTGAAGCCTAGATAGGTCAATATGTGAAAGATAAGAAGCTACTACCAAGATTGGTGCAATTAGGGTTTCATCTGGTCAACCCTAGGTCAACAGATGATTTGAAGAAGGTTGAGACCTGATTTCAAGGCCATGTGGTCATGGATTGATGTATTAAGATGCCCAGTGGATAATTTCAAGGTCAACTCAACATGAATCAGGAGTGTGAGGAGTTCCTAGGCTAGGGTTTCTAAGCTTGACAGTGTAAAATCCCCTAGTTTAGTGCCTAACTTCAAGACCACATAACTCAGGATGTGATTTTCATCTCACCTTGACCCCAGCATGATTGTTGTAGAGCATGATCATAACTTTAATTTGAGTACTAGAAGTCCTTGATAGGGTTTATAGAACTCAAGTTATGAATCAGACAAGTTACAGGTCATCAGATGAATATGAATTTGGAGCTTGAAAGTCAACCAACTTCCATGCCACTTTTTCCCTAGAAAGATGATTCTCCTCAACTTTTTGCCAACATGAATGTTGTTCCTTATATTATTAGCTTTCCAAAAAGTACTAAAAGTACATGATTGGATTTGTAGAACTCAAGATATGAGCTTTGCAAGACAAGGGTATTTTGGGAAGTTTAGATGGGAAGTTGAGATTATAGGCCATTTTTGATTATGGGTCAATTTCACCATCTTACACACCTCAAATGGAATTTTGTCCAACTTGAAAGTTGTTCAAAATGATGTTATTTTTCCAACCATGCACCAAGAATCCATTGATATGGGTTAGAATGAGAAATGCTTGAAGAAAAAATTCATGAAAGGAAGCTTGAAAAGGGCTAATTCAAATCAACTCATTTTTGAACCAATTCATGTCATATGTGTGCTTGTTTTTAGTCCAATTGATGTTTTAAGAACATTGGAAAAATCAGAAATCAAGTTTGAAGTCATTTGCTATGCCAATTTCATGGTTTCTTCATCCTTAAGCAACATAATAAAAATCAACCATCCATTCACTTCCAAGGCCTCAATCCTATCCACACATCTTCCTTACTCATAAGTAACCAGAATGGATCAATGAGCAAGCCTGACAGCTCTGTTTTGATGAGTTTCACAAAGCTCCATAATCAAAATTTTGGATTTTGAATTGGGTTGTCATAGGCTTCAATTGGGCTTCTAATCACTCTAGGTCCATTGCATATAATCTCTTGGATGATTCCTAACTTCCATAACAGAATTTGGTGCAATGATAACAGAAATTCAGTTAGAAAAAGCTCAAGAAAAATTGAAATTCGATTTCTGCAATTGAAGGAGTTTCAGGCCAAATCAAGGATTGCAGAAGCTCAAGGGTGGATCAGTGAAGGATTTTGCAGCTTCTCCGCAAGTTTTAGCACCATTTGAAGACCCATTGGAGGTGCTCCAATAGGTAACTTATTTTTCACAATTACTCTCTGTTCTTGATACAAACACACGCCATTTTTATGAATTCACATTCCCCTTAGATCATAGATGGATTTAGGGTAGATTCCATGGCCGTTCGTGAGAATTCTTGATAAAGCATGTTTTATTGCTAGGTTCGGTTAGGGCTCATTATTGACTAAAAATTAAAACAAAGCATGCCATGGTGATCTAGGAAGGGAGACAAGTTGTTTGGTACAAAAAATCACTAGTTTTGTTGAGTTTTGTGAAACGCTACTGCTCACGTCGTAAGGTACAAGATGACCGGCGCTACGCCGACCACCGTCTGTGTGTTGCCCCACCACCGTGTATTTCTTCCCTCCATTTCCATTTTAAAATGTCCAGATCGCATACCAACCGTTAGATCCTGCTATTCGCTTGACCTTGTATACGCAATACACGACCACAATTGTTTTTGCGAATTGGCCTTTCCCTAGTCAAAACGCGGAGTTTCACTTAGGAAACTCAGCTGGGCCTAGCATGCGTTCGCTAATCACACCCCCACTGCAGGGCCCAAGCGAAAGAACACAGTGAAACGTTACTTACTGCAACCTTTTTGTTCCTTTTTAACTTCATTTTCTTTTTGTTTTCTATTTGATACTTGTTCCATTTTAATCCATAAAAAATATTAAATGATGTCAATAAATCATGAGAAAACTCATGTAGGTAGTTTGATATGTCTAGAATTTTTTCATATTTTTTAATTTCAGTTACGACATATTTTCCATTTAATTCCATTTTTTCCATTTTATTATTTCTTTAATAAATGTAAAATACCTTGGTTGGTTGCTGATTTTATTACTAGCTCATAGTTTAGAATTAAGCCTTAATTTTTTGCATGTGTGCTTTAGACCTCTTGATAGAATTGTATGATTTTTCTTTCATTTTTTAGAAACTTTTAGATATAGGTTTGAGATAGATTTCTAGGACCTTCCCCTTGTGGATTCCCTTAAGCATACCTTTAAACGTAGAATTTGTTTAGACCCTTTAGATTTAGGTCTTGGCTCTGGATTTTCTACCATGATTCCTTAACACACTTAGGAAGCCTTAGAATTTTTCCTAGCCTTTTAGGATTGATGTTAGTATTTTTCTTAGAATTTACAAGTTGATTGTGTTTAGGGTGATCCTAATTTATCCTACCTCATAGTTTAGCTTCTAAAGTGAACTTTAGCTAGCTTAAGACTTCTAATTCCTTCTTGATAGAATAGAGCTTAGGTTGATACCTATTTAGAAAATTGTTAAGCCTTGATAGAGCTTCTAAATCCCTTTGGTTAGGTGATCCTTGTAACTAATCATTAGGGTTTCTAGTTAAAACCTTTAGGAAGATGATTCCCCTTCTAGCTTTGCTTTGCATTGCTCATAATCATCCATGATTGGTTGAGTGTCATGATGGATACCTTTGGTATGCATCATGTTTCCCATGATTCAATTCTTCTATGATTGGTTGAGTTTCATGGTGGGTACCTTAGGTATACTCCATGCTTCCCATCATTTCTTAATCAAATGAATTTGGTTGAGTGCCTTGGTGAATTCCTTAGGTTTTCACCATGCCTCCCATCATCTAAAATCTATCTTTGTCCTATTGACATAGGATCCCTCTTGGGAGAGCCTGGCCTTCCTTAGGAAGTGCTTTGTGCATTCCTCAAGAGGTGGAGCCTGTGATAGACTCCTGTGCTGATGCACATTAAGTTTGAAACCTTAGATTGACATCTAGGTTCTTTACCCATCTCTCTTTGTCCTATTGACATAGGATCCCTCTTGGGAGAGTCTGGTCTTCCTTAGGAAGTGCTCTGTGCATTCCGCAAGAGGTTGAGCCTCTGATGGACTCCTGTGCTGATGCACATTGATCAAGTGTTTTAGATTGACATCTAGGTTCATTCCTTAAATCATTCATTGTCCTATTGACATAGGATCCTTCTTGGGAGAGCCTAGCCTTCATTAGGAAGTGCTCTGTGCATTCCTCAAGAGGTGGAGCATGTGATGGACTCCTGTGCTGATGCGCATTAAGTTTGAAACCTTAGATTGACATCTAGGTTCTTTACCCATCTCTCTTTTTCCTATTGACATAGGGTCCCTCTTGGGAGAGTCTGGCCTTCCTTAGGAAGTGCTTTGTGCATTCCTCAAGAGGTTGAGCCTCTGATGGACTCCTGTGCTGATGCACATTGATCAAGTGTTTTAGATTAACATCTAGGTTCATTCCCTAAATCATTCTTTGCCCTATTGACATAGGATCCCTCTTAGGAGAGCCTGACCTTCCTTAGGAAGTGCTCTGCGTATTCCTCAAGAGGTGGAGCATGTGATGGACTCCTGTGCTGATGCACATTGAGCTAACACCTTAGATTGACATCTAGGATCTACCCCACTTCCTTTATCTGTCCTATTGACATAGGATCCTTCTTGAGAGAGCCTGGCTTTCCTTAGGAAGTGCTCTGTGCATTCCTCAAGAGGTTGAGCCTCTGATGGACTCATATGTTGACACACATCAACTGGATGTAGCCTTAGGATGACTTCCTTGTTGCTCTTCCAGTTCACCTCTTCTTTCCTGAAGGATTGTGGTGTGGTTGTTTGTTTGCCTGTTGCTTGATGCATTAGGATAGTCTCATGTGTAGAATATTCTAGGCTTAGGTGCATGATTGCATTGAAAGGTTGAGTTGATCTCCCTTTGCTTGTTTGCTTAGAGGTTGAGTTTCTCCCTCTGCTTGTATTACTGCATTCCATTTGCATCTTTACTATTTGCTCTTCTGTTTTATCTGCTTTTATGATTTTAGCAGTTTGTTGGTGTTTACGTTTGACATGATCCCTTAGGATTCTCACTTCCTTTGATAAGGATAGTGATGATAGACTTTAGGTTGAAACCTTTTGCATGATAATGTCTAGGAGTTCCCTGTTTCAAACTCAACAATAGGATGAATCCATTGCATGACAACAGTAGGATGCTTGATAGTTTCCCCTGTAGTTCTTTCTCCTTCTCATCTCTAAAACAACAGTAAAATACGTAATAAAGGCAAGTTGGTACAGTACGTTACGAGCCTTAAGTCACTCACGAAATGATTGTTGAAGGGTCACTGTTCAACAGTCAGGATGTTTAGCCTGGCACTCTTAGGGTGACATGTGACGCATTCACTCCTAAGTCATAGTCTCTAGTGCAGTACGAACTACAAACATCCATAAAAAACACTTCTTTCGTAAAAGACTCAAAAACGAACTTCAAACCTCTTTTTCCCCGTGGGCCCGTTAATCAGGAAAACCTTTTCAAAAAAAAGAGTTTTGTTAACTCTCAGTTCTACCACAAACGGTAACGCACGAGTCTCCGACGAGCGAGCTGCATACACCAAACTGCTGGAACTGTTTGTTAACCCTACTCGAAAAATCAGATGAATCAACCTGTGCGTAGTTAGCCCGAACTACGTTCGCTCTAATTTCTCTGACGAGAATACGTAGGCACAAGATGCGATATCTTGACGAGCAACCTTCCCTTTACCCGTAGTTAGCCGAACTACGTTGACTCTGATTTCTCATTCTCTGACGAGAATACGTAGGCACGAAGCGTTATGCTTTGCCGAGTCAATTTTCTTTTCTTTTGAGCCAGCCTTGATAGGTAGATAGTTAAACCAACCTGTCAGATAAACACAACAAGCATGGATCCCGTTGAGTACAACGGACATGAGGGGTGCTAATACCTTCCCCTTGCGTAACTGACTCCTGAACCCAGACTTGGTTACGATGACCTTGTCTTATACCTTTTCATCAGGTTTTTCCAATCGTTTCCTTTCCCTTTCTGTGGGATAAATAACGAAAGATGGCGACTCTTCTGTTTTGCCGGCACCTTATTTTCGCAGTAGCGACACATATTATCCCTGGGTTCAACATTCTCGTTACTTATCTCACCATGTAATGTCCAACATGTATAACTTCGATCAATTTCATGTCTCATTAAATGAGATTCCAACTGAACAGCGTCAATTTGACGCCCATAACAGCAACCTAAGCAAGGACATGTGATCCTACTGGGGTCTTTGGCGTGTTCAACAGCAAACTTAACGAATTTCGATACCCCATTCTCGTACTCTTTAGACAATCGATTAGAAAACATCCATTTTTTATCCATACTAATTGAGTAGTCTAAACTAAACTAAGAAAGTTAAACAAAAACAGAGAATACCTGTAAAGAAATCAATAACTTCTAAGAAAGCTACACAGTAGGATGCTTGAAAACGATCACAACCTTGCTCTTCACAGGTAACCCCTATAACAGACAAAATTAATAACATCATCAACATTAAATAATTCTTGGAATATCAATTGTTGATAAAACTTGCAATAAAATTAATTAATTTGTAATTTATATGGCTAAAGAGGTCATGAATGAATATTACTTGGATACTAACTTTTCATTATTAAATAAGATTCTACATACTAAACTAATTCTTCATATTGTTATCAATTTTCAAAATTGTAAAATTCTTATCTCTTAGCAATAAAATATTTAATCTTAAGATAACCCCAAATATTTTAGTAAATTTAAAATTATGGTTGAGTTTATATTTATCTAAAATTTTATAGATTTCAAGGTTACAAATGACAATAATATCTAATAACCTCAAACATTTACAAATTTCACCCTCATTTACAATTGTAAACCGTAAATCAATTAAAAGATATTGAAATGATAAAAAATATTAACCATAGAGATTATATAAACAATGAAATATAATTCGTCCAAATATATATTGTGATTTGAAAATACAAACATTTCTCCAAATATATATTGTGATTTGAAAATATAAGCATTTCTCGCAACAAACAATATCTTTTGCAAACGTGTTACGATTATTATGAACTGAGATATACTCAAAGTTAACATAAGTAAACTCATTGTGGCATTTCAACAAACACATTGTTTACAAAACTCAAGCCAATATCAAAAGAGTAATTCTCATCAACGGTATCAACAGAAACAAGTCAATAACTCAGAAAAGAAGTAACACTAACATCATATCAAACAATAATCCAGAAAAATGAAATACTTAGAAAATAATCCAGAAAAATGCAAAATGAAAAACTTCAAATACCGTAACAATGGCGAAAATGCGCTACAGAATGAACAGACGGAGGTTGTCGAAAACAGACGGACAAATGGCGAAGAAATGCAATACATACTGAATGAACGGAGGAGGGTGACGGTCGGCGGCTGTCGGACGGAGGGAATCGACGGAATTGGTCGTGGTGAATAGGGCACGTTCGCGAGAGAAGAAAGAATGAAAGAAGATGCACGTACGAGACTGTTCTGTTTCTTTTAAAAATTCTGGTGGGTATTTTAAATTAATTCTAATTACACCTATAGCAGCGCTTCTTAATGACCTACAACAATGCTTTACAAAAGCGCTTTCTTTCCTACAACATATAGCAGCGCTTATAAAGAAAGCGCTCTCGTAGGTTACACCTACAGCAGCACTTTCCAAAAGCACTTTCTTAGGACCCCCCTATAGCAGCGCTTTACAAAAGCGCTTTCTTAGGCCATACATTTAGCAGCGCTTTAAATAAAGCGCTTTCTTAGGGTCCCTCTTTAGCAGCGCTTTTTAAAAAGCGATGTCTTAGGTATGCTGTTTTTTTCTTTTTTTTTTTAATGACTCTTTAGCAGCGCTTTTTCTAAAAGCGCTGTCTTTGTATGCACTGCTAAAAATCAATTCTGGCGTAGTGAAACTTGTATTTAACTTTCTTTGTTCTCTTATACTCTTGTATTAGAATGTTGTGAGATGTAGTTAAATATTTGTTTTGGAGGGTATGGGTGTACTAAGGGTCTGGGTTAGTTGAGGGTATATTATGTGTTGTAATAATTTTCACATAGTGTTGTTATCTGGTTGTATATTGAAAATATTTGTGGTTTTTTCTCCGGTTTTGAAGTTTTCACGTTATGCTCTTGTGTTCCTCTTTGTTCTCTATGCTTTGTTTATTTTTTCCCCAATAACTAGTATCATAGCTTTTGGTTTGATCCGGAGATAAGTGTTCTTATTATGCTCTATGGTTGCAGTTTTGTCTAATCTTCTACATCAGAAAAGAAGAGTAGGGTTGTGAAAGAGTTGTTAAGCTACAATCACAAACTCTGTTGTACAGTTTGGGCTATAGAATATTAATGGAAGAATTTTTTTGACTTGTGGAAAGTTCAAGTCAAAGAGGTGTTTATACAATCAAGGTTACACAAGGTGTAATATTATGTTAGTGGTTGAAGAGCTTCCTGCCAACACGGAAGTTGAACCATAAATTTTCGACTTAGTATTTGACATGTGAAATTCTCGAAGTGGTTTAGCTTCAAGTGAAATTTATTCTTCATGATAAAGTATATGATTATAGGTGATGACAATTTGAAATTCTTGAAGTGATTTATCTTCAAGTGAAGTATATTCTTCATGAGAAAGTATGATAGTTTTTAAAACTATAATTGTCGGCGAAGACAATAAAAGTTGATGTACTATTTTCAATTTAGGCGAAGATTGTTGATATTTGTTAAAAATGTACATGTTGATACTCTTTATGGTGGAGTATGATTGTCGGTGAAGACAATGAAAGTTAATGTATTAATTTTAATCAAGGTGGAAATTGTTGGAGTTGGTTGAAAATATACATGTTGAAGAAATTTCACATCGCTTAATTTTATGAATGAAGAGAGATTCTAAGGCTATATATAGGACACGGATTCTTTGAAGTCTCATACCGGCTAGTTTTGTGAAGGAAGAGGGAGTTTAATACTATATATAGGATTCAAGTTCTTCATTCCATGTTGCACTAGTTAAAAGCATTTTAAGCTTTTATTTGACTTGTATCATATATAGTAGCCTTGGAATCTCTCTTCATTCACAAAACTAAGCGATGTGAAACTTCTTCGAAATGTATATTTTCAACTAACCCCAATAACCTCCACCTTGATTGAAAATAATAAATTAACTTTCATTTTCTTCACCGACAATTATACTCCACCATAAAAAGTATCAAAATATATATATTTTCAAACAATCTCAACACATTCTTTTAACTTGCAAATGGTATCTTGACCGGTCAGTTAGTAACTCTTGTTCTTTCTCGACTTTTGGTATGTTATTGTTATTTCGTTAGATTTCGATGATGCTCTTAGCTAGCCCTTGTTCGAGGAGCGCTAGCATGTCCTTCATTGATGCTTGGGTTTTCTCTTCTTTTTATTTGGCATTTGTTTTTGCTTCCCATTAATATTAGGGATTCATGTTGTTGTTTGTTTTTAACAACGTTTATGTTTTTGCATTGTTGGTTGTTAAGTACATATTATACTTCTCTAACTCTATTGTTTTGTAATATGGACTATATATATATATATATATATATATATATATATATATATATATATATATATATATATATATATATATATATATATATATATATATATATATATATATATATATATATATATATATATATATATATATATATATATATATATATATATATATATATATATATATATATATATATATATATATATATATATATATATGAGTGGGGATCAACTTACTCAAAAAGTAAGTTTTTCTTATCTTACTCCACATCATAGCATTTAAATTGAAATCAATTTAATGGTTAAATTAATATTTTTACTTATAACTATTCGATTAAATCGAATTCAAAGGCTATAATTCTGGAGTAAATTATAAAAACTTACTCTTGGACATTGCACACAATGAAAGAAAGGCTACAAATTTATTTCGTACATCCTTGAGATATAGTTGTGCACATTTACTTAATTCACCATAAAAATAAAATTAAAATACAATTGAAAGATATCTTAATCCTTAATGCATTTATTGCTTATTTGAAGATGAACATGTTCTTCACTTATAGTTTAACTAAAATTCAAAAACCATTGTTTTCTCAATCATCTCTATTTGGAGAATCATTGGTTTTCTCATCCACCATTGGAGTGCCTGAAACAAAGTCAATTAAAGCATCAAACACATGAGTTACTTCAATTGTTGCATCATTGTCATCATGTCCAAGTCTCCTCCCTCCATTTTGAATCACTTTTTTCCAAGCTCTCATTGTCATCTCCTCAACAAACATTTCACATACTTTGGCCATCATAAGGTAAGTGTCATCTGATTCTAGCATCACACCTTTATTCTTCTTTATCATCCTCTTAATCATAGAGATAGATAATGTTGGAGCCTCAAAATTAGTAGTCACATCAACTTCCTTGTGTTGTTCTTGAATATTAGTCTCCTGTGGTTGATTTTCATGTTGGTTTGAATCCATGTTTTTGTTAGCTTCAAAATTGTTCCACCAATATATGCACAAGACAGAAAAAAAAAGTCAAAATCATATATATTATAATCATAGATATGAAATATTAAAAATACTATGATTTGATTGGTACAAAACACAAATATATATATATATATATATATATATATATATATATATATATATATATATATATATATATATATATATATATATATATATATATATATATATATATATATATATATATATATATATATATATATATATATATATATATATATATATATATATATATATATATATATATATATATATATATATATATATATATATATATATATATTGAAGTCAATGATTTTTGGTAAGGAATTATAACAGTTGGTATACTATTAATCACGACTTTTTGCTTGCAGAAAAAAATTTAGTGTAACAAAATGTTCCCTCAAAGAGATTGAGGTTTCTTAGCAAGATGAAGAAAAGAAGAGAAAAGGTATAGGAATTGTGAACTATTTTAGTGGCATGATTGTATATTTCATGTGATTTTTTTAAAATATAAATTGGGTATCATATGGTGCAAGTGCATAGATTTATCATACGAGTCTGAAAAATATACAATAAATGTCAAAATTTTATTTATATATATACTCACTATTGATATTTACTCTCTATTAAACAAATATTTCAAAAATAAAATAAAATAAAATACAATGAAGATGTATGTGAGACTACTCTATATTTATAGTACAATAATATTTAAAAATATAATCTTTTATCTAAAATGAAATATAAAAAATATATATTTTTGTTTGTTTTTCGTTATGGAAGGAGAAAAAATTTAAAACATTAAATTAAATGAAGCTTTATCATAAATGTTTTCATAAATATAATTTATTTCAATTTTTTCAAAAAGAAAATAAATTGACCCAAAAGAGTGTCAATTAATTTTTTTAATATAGGTTTAATAAAAAAATCAATTGTACTCTCTAATTAATAAAAATTTTATTATTCATAATTATTTTTTTATTGTGCATTTAATAAAATTAAAATGGCTAAATTACAGTTTGGTCATCCATTTTACTTGATTTACGAAATTAGTCATGTTATTTTAAATTTAAATCATTTTGGTCTCCTCTCATATTTTTCATAGAAAATTGATGAAATGTTTGTTTTTTAACTTAAATTTTTATCTATAAAGTTTTACAACAGATTTATATACGATGATTTGTCATGTTTCACAAGAAAAATTGTCATTTAAAATAGAAATATCGTTAATTTTAAGTGCAAATGTATGACAGAGAACCAAAAATGTTTAAATTTAAAATAAAATGACTAATTTCCTGAGTTAGATAAAATAGGGGGACCAAAACTAAAATTAAGTCAATTAAAATAGAATATGTTCATATTGAAATTGTTTATCACAACATAAATTTTAAGGTGAAGACTCGGATACCCTTGACTTTAGTTGAATATCGATACACTCAATCTATCAAACAATATAATTCAATGATACGTAATTTTTTTATTTTATTTTATTTTAAAATGATTTGTAGCAAAGGTACGGATCGATACACAATTTTCAAACCTAAAGAGATCGTAGTCGTAGACCGGTGCTTAGATCAAATATAAAGAGATTGTTGTCGGAGATCAGTGCTTTGATCGAACATAAATAGACCGACATTAGAGACCAGTGCTTAGATCAAACAAGTCATCACTAACTCGAAAGTCGGTGCTTAGACTAGAGCAAGTCATCGCCAACTAGGAAGTCGGTTGTTTAGACTTAAGGATACATTGATTGTCTCCAACCCGAAGATCGATTCTTAGATCAAGGTAAGGTAGGGATATGATAGGTTAACACCTACGTACGAGTTAGCACGTGTAGCGGAAAAATTTGTGAGTGTAAGCTATTGATTAACTTAACTTATAAAGTAAGAGTCGCCACCGCACTTTTATTTATCCAAAGGGAAAGGCAAAAGAGGCGAACAAAACCTAGAAAGTTCTAAAACAAGAACAAACAAACAGAGACAGGGTAAGGGGGTTGGTTACGCTAAGGGAAGGTGTTAGCACCCAAAACGTCTATAGTACTCTATAAGAATCCTTTGAAATATTTATGCTTTTTTGTTTGAAATGTTTTGTTTGAAATGAGATTGAGGAGATGAGAAATTTTTTTTTTAAAGATTTTTGTGTTTGGAAAGACTTCTTGAGCCTCATGCCTACGTACCCACAAAGTGCAATATAGGATCAAAACCCCGTATTTCATGGTACAAATAACAAAATTAGTTTTTTTATGATTCGTCTTAAATGTAAAGACAAGTCTTCATTTTAAGGAGAAAACTATGATTAGTCACCCACAAGTATAAGACAACATTTGTATCATCTTAAGATGGAGGATTTTTTCTTGGATTAAAAAATCAACAAGTCTATCACTCAACATCTAAGTGGAAAATGTCAACATCTTAAATAACACGGAGAATAGAACAATTACATCTCAACTATGAAAAGGACTCATGTCTAGACTTTATGAAAAGTTTTAAATGAAAAAGTGCACAAAGGCACAAAAGTTTGTATGAGTTTTTTGTAATTTTTTATGTCTTTTTGAAATTAGTCAAAGTATAATTAACATTGATTGACATATATTAAAAAAAATAAAGTTTGAAAATCACTTGACAAAGTTCAATGTTTTTTATGAAAGAGGTTTAGTTTTGAAAATAAGAAGGTTTTGAAAAAGGGAGAAGATTTTAAAAATTGAAGAAGGGGAGGAGATGAAGTGACTATCCTAAAGCAAAAATATAAAAGCTAAGGACAAAGAAAGATCTAACCACACAAGTAGAAAGCACTTGACAATAAGTCAACACAAGCATTCCTCTTCCTTTTTGGATTTAAGCCACAAACATAACCAGATGAATTAAAGCATTCGAGGAAGTCCCCAAGTTAAGCCTATCAAATTCAAAGTAAGGTCTTCCCAAGGTTTAATAGTCCATTAGGATAGTCATGCATCAGATGATTTTCATAATGTCAAAGTATCAACACCTGCATACAGAAAATTTCCAAACAAATAGACAAAAGCAACACTAAGGTCTAAGGTCTCAAATCTCTTAGAGCATAGGGCAAAGATCCTAGATCTAAGTCTGAAGTCCAAGTCCAAGTCAAAGCATAAGATCATGATATTTCGGAATTAAAAGAACCAAGTTTTTTAGGTGTTTTAGTAATTATTAATGTCTTAAGAGAAATATGGTCCAATTGGACAAAGCAAAAAGAGAAAAAGCATAAACAAAGGTCCAAGTGGACAAAGAGAAAATCAAATGATAATATGATATAAAATGTATAAAATAAAGGCATAAAAATAAATGACAAGAATTAAAGAGCAAAAATTAAAGGCACAAAGTAAAGTTAGTGCAACAATATAGTTAATATGTTAGTGTGAAGTACAATGTTGTCGTTTTTTTAGAGAATACTCGACTAATCAACCATAAGAATGAAAACATGAATCTATACATCATTAATAGAAGAGCTCCAACTCGGATAAAATCGACGAGTATGCCAACTAGCTCTCTTAATGATAAAAATACAATATATTTCCCACCATGCTAGAGAGAGTAGGAGATTGACAATCTCGCTTACAAAAACAATTTGGTTTCTAATTCAGGACAAAATGTAGTGCTATTTTAAGCAATCGTAGCACAACCTATGAAAAAAGGTCATACTATGGGAGGTCGGTCAATACACTATTTGTGCTAATACAAGATAGAGAAATAATATATATGTCATTCTCTTGAAGCTTTACTCATGATGTCATCTCAAGAACCAAACAGGCAACCAAGATAACAAGCACACATAAAATCCACAAGAGAACAAATACATAAACAAGAAGAAAACAAATAAAAAACAAACACTCCTGACAAACCAAAAGATAGGCTCGACTCTCTCTTTGCATGGAGCAAAATTCCCCAGCAGAGTCGCCACCTGTCGCACCTCGAAAAATCACGGAGACATTTCGGAGAAATGACCCTCGCGCGAAAGGCGCGGAAATGGCGGTTCGACAGAGTCGCCACCTAACTTTATTCTTCCCGAATAAACGGGAGAGGAAAATATCGAGAAAACCTCTTAAGACAAAAGGGATAGGAACAGAGCTATCGCAACCAAGTTCCGGGTTCGGGAGTCGGTTACGTGAGGGGAAGGTATTAGCATCCCTCACGTCCGTCGTACTCGACAGGAACCTCTTAAGGTAAATGTGGGGAGTGTTGTTTAGGTTTACTTGTTTTCTTCTCGTTGTTAAAGATAGAATTGGTAGGGTAAAAGGTTAAAGACGCAAAGGAGAGATGGGTGGTTAGAGGATAGGGTGCTCGCCAAGGATTGGGGCCCTTGTACCTACGTATTGCTCATTCGGACGAGAATGAGAAATCAGAGCGTCGTAGTTCGACTACGGATAAGGATGGGGGAAAATGGAAGAATGGAGGAAGATAAAAGTGTGCTCGCCAAGATCATCGCAATCTTGTGCCTACGTATCTTATATTCAAGAATGAATAAAGAATCAGAGCGTCTGTAGTTCGTGGTAACGACCACGAAAAGACGAGGTTAACTGAGAGGTGGGGGGGAGGTAGCTCGCCAAGATCATCGCGATCTTGTGCCTACGTATCTTACATTCGGACGAGAATGAAGAATCAGAGCAGTTGTAGTTCGTGGTAACAACCACGAAAAGGAAGTTTGAAATGGATTGAGAAACGAAAGAGTGACTGACAAGCAACCCAAAGGGCATGCCTCAAGAGCTTGTCACTCAAGAATTCAAGGAATGCAAGATCCCAAGAACTCAATTCTTTCGGAAATTGGGTTGAAAAGAGTTGGAGATAAAGGATTGAATATTTTGAAATTGAAAGAATGAACTAATAACAACTCAAGAGCGCACCTCGAGAGTCAGTCATTCGAATATTCAAAGAATGCTAGATTCTAAGAATATCCCTCTTTCGTAAGTTTAAAAAAATGTTTGTGAAAAGATTGAATCAAAAATAGAATGCGAGGCAAAGAGGAAGTTGTTTTGAAGTAGCTCGACGACGTGTCGAGGATTTGACCGAAGATGGAACCGATTTGACGACGTGTCAAGGGTTAGATTGTGAGAAATGATATTGGTCCCTAAGGGTGCTTCCAATATCAAAACCACGAGGAGTTGTGAATGCATGTACGAAATATGGGTTTGTGAATGCGTACGAGCATTCGACTTAGGAGAACGTTGGAAAAATGATTGAGTTTGAAAAAGTCGAAAGGTTGAGTGAATAACAACTCAAAGGGCGTGCCTCGAGAACTATTCACTCGAAAATTCAAGGAATGCTAGATTCCAAGAATCTCCTTCTTTTGGAGTTTTTAATCGAAAAAAATGTTTCGAAAAAAAAAAAAGTCGAAAGATTGAATGAATAATAACTCAAGAGCGTGCCTCAAGAACTATTCACTCGAAGATCCAAAGAATGCTAGATTCCAAGAACCTCCTTCTTTGACAGATAATAATGGAAATGAAGCGGAAATGAAATAGTCTCGACTAAATTATCATCTATCAATAATTTGACTGATAATAATTATTAAAGTCGTCATTGACTAAAGAATAAGAAAAAGGTGGATAAAAGTGGATAAGAAACGAAAATGAAAGTTTGAAAAAAATTGGTCTCGGGTTTGTTATTATTTGTCAATAATTTGACAAACTATAACTTGGAGGTCTCGTCATCGACCCCTAAAACAATAAAAAATGAATAAATGAAGTAAAAAATCGAAATTAAAACAAAAAGGGGAAAAAAAAGTTTGAAAAAAATGAGATTAATATTAACACCAAGATAAAAACTCACTTTATTAAAAATAGAACTAACATAAATGAAATCTACAAAATAAATTGTAATGTAAATATAGAAATTACTTAATATTAAAGTTAACAAACTAATAAAAGTTTAAAAGATAAATCAAAAGTAGGGTACAAAGTTTTGAAAGAAAATAAGAAGAAAAACGTTGAATCACACGGGCTTCCAAGAAGCCCATCATCAACTAGTGGGGGTGCATTAACGAAAATGGGTGCTACTTAAACATTAAGTCGTGTGGGCTGAGAACCCAATTCTCTTTTAGCCAAAAAACAAGGTTTATAAAAATAAAGGGTGGGATCACAAACCAAAATGGGCCATGGATTGAGACTCACAGATTAAACCCAATAACAAGTTATACAGGAAAAAAGTCAAAAATAAACCTTGTTCATCACCACTTTTCAATATCTCAGGAAAAAAACAACGAAGCACCAAAGCACAGTCCATTTCAAACTTCTCGCGGCTCAACTCTGCTTCCATTCATCTTATCGCGGTTTCAAATCCACGTTTGGGCGATTTCGTTTTGTTTCAATTTTTCTCGCTTGTTCCTTCCACTCCTCCGATTTCATTTTCACTCTACTCTCTGTTTCAATTTTTCGATGTAGATTCAGAGTTTATTTTGATCTCTCTTCATCCCATTCGGGTCTGTTCAGGTATGGCTGAAACGGGTTTGAGGTTTGTTGTTGTTTCAGTGAGAGGATTTGGAGATCGGAGAAGAAAAATTGTGTTTAGAGGTTTGGGATTTTTCTTCGATTTAGGGATTTGGAGGTTTGTGTGGTTATTGTGGACGTTGAACAAGATGAATGTTTGGTATTGTAGTGGTGGCTTTCAAGTTTGAGAATGGTTTTTTTCCGGAAGAAGAAGATTGGGTTTTGGAATGGGTTAATGGTAATTTGAGGAAGATTGAGTTACGATTGGGAATGACTTCTATTTAGGTTGTTATTGATGATTGAAGGATAGAAGTTGAAGAAAGAGTTTTTTTGGTTTTGAAGATCAAGGTTGAAGGTGTTCTGTGTCTGGGAGGTATTTGAAGATTAATGGAGGAAGAGGTTTGGGGATTCGAGGGGTTTTGAAGAATTTTTGTGATGGATTTTGAAGGTTGGTGAAGAAAAGAGCCAAAATACTCCGACCCCTTTTGCGGTTTTGGAGGTGATTTTTTATACTACCACCTGTGTCTATCAATTGTGAGGTTTATTCATGATTTTTTCGGTCTGTTGTGGGGTCTTTGTTCGCAGGGGAGGATGCACAATGGGAAGAGTATGAGCTGGAAAATTTGTTGTCGTTTTCCTTCCGTAATATGCAGGCCGTTATTGTCCTTTTGCAGCTGGCCACGAGATGGTGCGTGTTGTGGCCTACCTCTTTTGCTGAGCCGTTTTGTACGGGATCAACTTTCTGTTGTATATTGGTTTGTAAATGGTGGCTATGGAGAATTGTACGCACCATTTGGGCTGCTGTACAGTATGCTGCTATTTTGTACGTTTTATGCGTTTTGTAGCTGTCAATTGTGGTTTTTAAACACCGTATGGTTTTCTTGGATTGAATTTTTACTGCTGTGAATTGAACACCGTTTTAGGATCGTATGAAAACCACAACTTTTTTCCTTTTCTTTTTCTCAGGCTGCTGTTTTTCATGGTGAGGAATTTTTCTTTCCTGGTTTTGTCTGTCGTGAATGGACAAACATAGCAATTTATTTTTTTCATTCATTGCAGGTCGTTGGTTTTGTGGGAAGGTTATAGTATATGATTTGGAGGTACTGGTTTTTTGTGTGAGTGGGTGTTTGGGAGCTGCTGCAGAGTTTTGATGCATTTTACCAGCGGTAGTGCGCTTCAACGAAATGGTATGGGATCAAACGTGAGAAGATGTTGTCGGTTTGTCGGTGTGCTGGCAGGGCTATTGATTTTGTCTTGTAGCATGAAGCTCCTTTTTCATCATTTCTTTTTTTTTTTTGCACATGAATATATGAAGGTGGTATGGAGACTGTTGTGCTGATGATGTGTGGGTCGTGGGACCATGGTTCTGGCTGTAGTACGAAAAAAAAGTATAAAAAATAAAAAATAAAATAGGCAATTGGCTGTGTCATAATTTTAATGTTTTGATGCAAAATAATATTGGCTTGAAGAAAGGTCATGCGTAAGATGAGCTGGCGATTATGGACTCATGATTTTTCAATCTTCAAATCTCATGATTTTGTACTGATTTGCAACAATTTAATGGACTTTTGCATTTTTTCATATATTTTCTTTGCAAACGAAAATGGGCCTTCAACTTATGACAAAGAAAATGGGCTTGCCATGACCTATTATTGTTATGTAGACTTCTCGTGATGAATGGACTTTTAAGATCTTAATATTTGCATCTCACTCATAAACAAAATTTGGAAATCTCCATAAGATCATGATAATCACACTCAGAATTTTTGGCTTAAAATGATGAAAACAAAACAACATTCCGCGAAAACCAAATTCCAAGTAAAATTTTGACTTGAAATACTTTCCAATCAAATTCCACTTGAAAAATGGAATTGACCATGGATCAATTTTGAATTAAATACAAGCCTAACAATTGACCCACGCACATATGATTTGTGTACAGAAACCATCATGATGCAATCTCTTGAATGACTAACCAAATTAGGTCGAAAGCACTGAATAATACTCATTGCCTTCCTAAGTCACCCCACACAACCTTGAACCACAAGCAAAGGCAACATATTTTTTTGAATTTTTTTTTGAATAAGGCAAGTGGGTAAATATACAAAAATGGAGGTTGTACAAAGGTAGGACAAATTTAGGGTATGACAATAATGCACGCAATTGAACACGAAAATTCCAGCAATTATCAACAATCAAACACCAATACAGACAAATAAATTGAGAAACAAACAAACCACAAGAGATTACATGATGAGAGGTGAAAATTAAGTTCAACAAAGTTAGATCCAAGAATTACCAACCAAATCTAAATTTACTTCAAATAATGATCTCCAAAGCTATATTCAACAGAACTTGATGAAGAAAAAGTGTTTTGATGGAGGTTTAGCTCAAAGTTAACAAGCTTCAATGAAAAGCTTGTTAACTTTCAATGGAAGGGGCTTTAGTAATGGTTGGGGAAGATGAAAAATGGAGAGAATAGGTGAAGTATTAAAAAAAATTGATGGAAAATTCAAATGTGATGTGTAGAGAATTCAGAAAATTGAAGGAGAAAATGATTGGAAAGTGAATGGGAATGGGGGTGGGGGGGGGGGGGGGTTGTTTAAATAGAGGCTAGGTTTGGAGCACAATGAGGCTTGGAATTTGGTTTGGGTGGCAAATCAAGGATCAATTGGTTCAAATTGGGTATGTAAATGAGGGTGTATGGTGGAATTTAATTATGATGATGTAAGGGAATGATGTGTAGCTAATATTTTGTTGCTTTAGAATGTTCTGTCTGGTGTAGGAGTGAGTCATGCACATGCAAATGGGTGTCAGCTGCTGCAGAGTTGAAAAGCTGCTGATTTTGGCCAAACTTCAAGGGTGTAATTGATTAACATTAATTATGTTAATCGATTATAGGCTTGAAAATTCAAATCTTGCGCCCTTTTGAGAGGGTGTAATCAATTAACCCCGTTATGTTAATCGACTAACTCAATGAAAAATGTGAAAAACTGGCCTCTTACTGCATTGCTTTGGTCTCGGCTTGAGGTTTACTTGTTGAAGAAGGCATGAAAATAAACATATGAACCTTTAAATTTCTTGAGAGACAAGTTATTAAACCTTGGGACGTTCCTGATTAAAATGAGATCGAATACTAGGCTTGATATCCTTGACGTGTTTCTTACTTATTTAACAACAAAAAATAAAAAGGAAACAAAACATATTTTTTGGTATTTTGATTAGGGGTTAGTAAATATAAACAAACACAAAGCAAGCAAGAAACACAAGGGTGCATGGTGATTTTCTTCAGAAGCAAAGCCACAGAGGAGGGTAGGAAACAACCAAGTGTGGTCTTGTTTGTGATGCAAAGTTGCAAACGACATGTGAGATCTTAAGGGTAAAAATTAGGATATTACAGCTGTCCCAATTTAAGTTTCTTCTATCCGGAGATACAAAGATTGTCATCTTTGTCTCGATAAGATAGAAGAGACTTTGATACATAAATAAACCCAATTTTTAGCCCTAAGAGACCATAAGATGATATGATTATGCAAATGGTATGCGAACACAAGGCCTCTGTGGGGAATATATCACCACGAGAGACAAAATAACAAACAGAGCAAGAACAGGAAAGATAAAGGGGATACAAACTTCCATCAGGGGAAAAGAAATCTTCGCTGGGGAAAATATCATCTACTACCAGACACCTGATAATGAAAATAACACAATCGAAAGGAAAGATTACCAACAACCAACCAAGTAGAAACTATGACAACGTAACCCACCGAAAAGGATAACAAGCTATATTACCTACTACCAACTAATGAGCAGTACGACAAAGGTAATAGGCTCAAAAGGAAACGAGAAATATTACCTACTATCAACTAAGGCAGTACGACAAAGGTAATAAACTCACAATGGAAAGATTACCTACTACCAACTAAGGGCAGTACAAAAAAGGTAACCGACCAAAAAGGTAAGAGAAATATTACCTACTACCAACTAAAGGCAGTACGACAAAGGTAATAAACTCACAATGGAAAGATTACCTACTACTAACTAAGGGAAGTACGAAAAAGGTAACTGACTAAAAAGGTAAGAGAAATATTACCTACTACCAACTAAGGGCAGTACAATAAAGGTAATAAACTCAAAATGCAAAGATTACCTACTACCAACTAAAGGCAGTACGACAAAGGTAACCGACCAAAAGGGTAAGAGAAATATTACCTACTACCAACTAAGGGCAGTACGGCAAAGGTAATAAACTCAAAATGGAAAGATTATATACTACCAACTAAGGGCAGTACGACAAAGGTAACCAACCAAAAGGGTAAAAGAAATATTACCTACTACCAACTAAGGGCAGTACGACAAAGGTAATAAACTCAAAATAGAAGGATTACCTACTAGCAACTAAGGGAAGTACGACAAAGGTAATAAACCCAAAAAGATAGAGAAATATTACCTACTATCAACCAAGGGTAGTACAGAAAAGGTAATAAAATCGAAAAGGAACGATTACCTACTACCAACTAAGGGCAGTACGACAAAGGTAACCGACCAAAAGTATAACAAGCTATATTACCTACTACGAACTAACGAATAGCATGATAAAGGTAATAATCTCACAAGGAAAGAGAAATATTACCTACTACCAACTAAGGGCAGTATGACAAAGGTAATAAACCCAAAAAGATACGAGGAATATTACCTATTACCAACTAACGGGCAGTACGACAAAGGGAATAAACTAAAAAAGGAAAAATTACCTACTACCAACTAAGGGCAGTACGACAAAGGTAACTGACCAAAAATAACAAGCTTCCATTGTCAGAGAAAGGGACCAAAGTTCAATCCATGAAGAAACCAGAGAGAAACGGTAAAAAAGGATTCTACCTGGTGAGGAAATATCTCAACTGTGGATTAATTCTATCTAGATAGTGAACTGGGGAGGAAATCTAAAACAAGCATCTTCCACAAGGAACAAACTCAGTGGGGATTTAGAAAGGATAAACACTTTCTACTTAGGGTTGATACTCTAATGGAGAGATGACACACACACTCTGCAAGGGAGAACATCACCAGTGAGCGGGGAAGCACTGACAAAATGCAAAATGCACCAATGCAGTAATAAGATGCTATGCACAACAAATGGATGCATATGCAATGAATATGTTCATGAATATGATGAAAAAACCGACATAAAGATAAACAAAGGATGAATAAACATCAAACACCACCAAATACTCGACTAATCTCAACAAGACAGAGATCTCATTAGAGATCCTGCTAGGGATAAACAAAGGCCATCAAAGGAATTAAATCCTACTACAAGGCTCAAATCTCGCTGACGAGAGGAAGATACTACTTGGGAAGAAAACCATAAATCAATCTCCTAACATCAATAATCCACAAAGGGGAATAACAACATGAACTTCGACTAAAAGGGATGGAGAGAATTTGTTGGGGAAACGTAACAACCCAAATCTTCTTGACTCTTCCTATGGATAATAAAAATCCATATAAACTCCGCTTCAATGGAATAAAAGCATCTACTACAAAAAATAATAGATTCATTGGGGATTGTAACAACAATTACACAAATGCCATTGGGGAACATTGCATATCTGCTGGAGATACGAGAAAAACTCTTTGGGGATGGAAGTGTTCACCCCTTGACTGAGAAATGGTGACGGCTTGGTAGAGATGTACATAAAGCAAACTTCTACTGGGGATATCAACCACTACGAGTTGGCGATGCAAGGATCTACTAAGGAAATTAAATCACTTCTATAATCCTCGTTGGAGAATTTATTTAGGAAAACACATGAGCGAATTCTTCAAGAACATCAACATCTAAAAAGGATAACCTATTTTTGTAAAAAAACTCTGCCATTTAGGAAAGGAGGGGTCTACTGAGGATCATCACCATAAAACCCTTCCAAAACAAAGAGTAATAACTGTATAAACTCCGCTAAAGAGACGTGTAGATCAGGTGGGGGTATCAGAAAACATTTTTGGGGACTATCCACCTCGGAGAAAAAAATAATCCTGGACTTGCCGAGGAAAAGAAGAAGTTAGCATCATAGCAAAAAGTCAAGCTGCAGGGGATTTTAAATCAATACCTAACATAAGTGAGAGAAAGCCGACAAATGACTACAATAACAACACTTCTTAGAGAGAAAAAACATTGCTTTCTTATTGGGAAACATCCAAAGTAATAATGCACAACCTCACTAGAGATCAACAAGGATAAATCTCTGCGTGAGGATTAATATCAAGGAGAAGTGGAAGACAAAACTGCTCTACTGCCTGATCACAGCCCAACTGGGGAAAGAAATATACTCAGCTGGAAGAGATCTAAATCAATACTTAGCTGGGGAAAATCCAAATGGTATTCATCTGGAATATATTGGATTACATGAGTCCAACACATTGTAACAAATCTTGAGAAAGCCCACCGTTTGGTTGACAAACAAAAGGGGAAACCTGGTTATAAACCCTGCTGAGGAAATATCAACAGGCTCTACCAGGGAGAATATAAAATGAACTCTGGCGACTTCATTGGGGAAAAGTACCAAGCTTTGTGCTTCACGATTTTACCGTTCTTGGAATAACCGTTGACATTCCTTTTTGTATTCATAAATGAAAGGAAAATGTTTTTTCTATAATTTTCAAAATTTTAATCAATTATCCACATTTTGTTTCAAAAGTCATCATCAAAAATAAAAGAAATTATGTAAACATAAACAAAATAAGAATTGCTAACAAAGAGATAAAAGCCTAAATTTTATTGATTGAATGGAAGTCTGTAAATGGTGTAACTCCATAGGTTATTACAAAGTTTGAAAAATGGTAAATACATGGAAAGGGTTACATTGAAATACAATGATCGCTATTCTCACTAACAAATCTAAATTCCACTGAGCTCAAAACTTTCGTTGAGAATGGTTAAATGAGAATCGTTGACAGGAAATGTTGCTTCAAGTGATAAAGACTGGCCAGATGCAGTTACTTTCCATGATCCCTAACTTTTGCCTAGATTTCCCTCTTGGGTTTTTAACCTACCAGGATGATTATTTATGTTTTTGTCTCTAATTTTTTCTTGGACCGTCCTTTTGGGTTTTCAGTCCACCGAGACACTCATTTTTCCCTAAGCCTCTCTTTCGGGTTTTCAACTCAGCGAGCTGTTCTTTTTTATTTTTAGGCGAAGTATTTTTTGACTGCATCGGCATTAACAGGACAAGTGAACTCTTCACCATCCATAGTTGTAAGAATTAATGCACATCCAGAGAAGGTTCTCTTAACAACATATGGGTCTTCATAATTAGGAGTCCACTTGCCCCTAGAATCAGTGGTAAAAGTCAAGATCTTTTTAAGCACGAGGTTTCCTTCTCTGAACACACGAGGTCGAACCTATCAAATGATTTCTTCATTCTCTGTTGATATAATTGGCCATGAAACAAGGTCATCATTCTTTTCTCTTCAATCAAATTCAACTCATCGTATCTACTTTGGCACCATTCAGCCTTATACAATTCAACTTCCATCAAAACTCTCATAGAATGGATTTCAACTTCTACTGAGAGTACTTCTTCCATACTATAAACGAGCGAGAAAAGGGTTGCCCCTGTTGAAGTGCTGATAGTTGTACGATACCCATGCAGAGCAAAAGGAAGCATTTCATGTTAGTCCTTGTATGTAACAAAAAACTTCTGAATGATATTCTTAATGTTCTTATTAGCAACTTTAATAGCCCCGTTCATATTAGGTATATAAGGAGAAGAATTATGATGCTCAATCTTAACCTTATCACATAATTCCTTCATCATCTTGTTATTCAGATTTGACCCACTATCAGTGATAATCTTGCTCAGAACACCATATTGGCAGATGATATGGTTCTTGATAAATCAGACCACTACTTGCTTGGTCACATTGTCATACGACGCCGCTTCAACCCACTTGGTAAAATAGTCAATAGCCACCAAGATGAAACGATGTACATTCGACGCTTTAGACTCAATCATTCCAATCATAACAATATCCCACATGGAGAAGGGCCAAGGAGAAGAGATAACATTGAGAGGAGTTGGATGTACATGAATTTTATCAGCATAAATCTAGCACTTATGGAACTTCTTCACGTATTTGCAGCAGTCATATTTCATTGTTATCCAATAGTTACCTGCCCTTAACATCTTCTTTGCCATTGCATGCCCATTGGCATGGGTACCAAAATATCCTACATGAATTTCTTTCATCAGTATGTCTGCTTCGTGTCTATCCACACATCTGAGCAAGACCATGTTATAATTTCTTTTATACAACACATCATCATTCAAGAAGAAATTTCCAGCTAATCTTCTCAAAGTCTTCTTATCTTTCTTGGATGCCCCAAGTGAATACTCTTGATTCTGAAGAAAGCATTTAATATCATAATACCATGGTTTATCATCAAAAACCTCTTCAACTGCAAACACATGAGTCGGTCTATCAAGACGCATGACGTTGATTTTGGGCACATCATTCCACTGATTTACCATAATCATGGAGGGTAAAGTTGCTAAAGCATCTGCAATTCTATTTTATTCTCTGGGTATATAGTGAAACTTAACCTTATTGAAGAAAGTTGTCAACCTTCTTGCATAATCTCGATAAAGAATCAAATTAGGTTGACGTGTCTCCTATTCCCTTTTAATCTGATTAATCACTACGGTTGAATCTCCGTATACATCAAGAATCTTGATTCTTAAGTCAATAGCCTCTTCCAAGCCCATAATACACACTTCATACTCTACCGCATTATTTGTGCAAGTGAATATCAACCTTGCAGTGAAAGGAATATGAGAACCATGAGGAGTAACAATTATTATCCCAATACCATTGCCATATGCATTAACAACTCCATCGAAAATCAAACCCCAACAAGATCCAGGCTCCGGCCCTTCTCCAGGTAAAGGTTCCTCACAACATTTAGCCTTTAAGTACCTAACATCCTCATCAGGAAAGTCAAACCTGATAGGTTGATAATCATCAATTGGCTGGTGTGACAAAGGGTCAACAACACACTTCATTTTATCGCTTTTTGAGTTTGGTACTCGATATCATATTCTGACAACAACATTTGCCAACTAGCAATCCGACCAACCAAAGCATGATTTTCAAAAATATACTTGATTAGATCCATTTTAGATATCAACCAAGTAGTATGATTCAACATATACTGGTGGAGGCGTTTGGCAGCTCATGCTACAGTACAACATATCTTTTCAAGCATAGAGTACTAAGACTCACAATTAGTGAACTTCTTGCTTAAAGAATAGATGGAAAATTTCTTTTAACCAGATTCATCTTGTTGACTAAGAACACAACCCATAGACTCTTCTAGCACAGTCAAATACATAATCAATGGTCTTCCTTTCACAGGAGGAGACAAAATCGGAGGTTCAAGTAGGTATTCTTTAATACTATCAAAAGATTTTTAACAATCCTCTATACATACATAAATCTGATCTTTACGGAGAAGCTTGAAGATCGGCCCACAAGTGGCAGTCATATTGGATATAAATCGTGAGATATAATTCAAACGTCCCAAGAACCCTCTTGTTTTTCTGTTTTTGGCACAAACATTTCCTGAATAACTTTAACTTTACCAGGATCAACTTCAATAACTTTCTGGCTAATAATAAAGCCCAACAACTTTCCAGAACGGACACCAAAATTGCAGTTATTAGGATTCAAACGGAGCTTAAACTTCCTCAATCGCTGAAATAGCTTCAACAAATACTTAATATAATCTTCTTCAGTCCTCGACTTATAAATTTTATCGTCCACATACACCTCAATTTCCTTATTCATCATATCATGAAATAGAGTGTTCATAGCTCTTTGGTACGTTACGCCATCATTTTTCAAACTGAAGGCCATCACTCTGTAATAGAATGTTCCCTAGGGTGTAATGAATGTTATTTTTTCCATATCCTTGAGGGCCATCTTTATCTGAGTATAAACGGAAAATCCATCCATAAAGGAAAAGATATTGAAGTTAGCAGTATTATCTACCAACATATCGATGTGTGGTGGTGGAAAATCATATTTTGGACTTGCTTTATTCAAATCTCTATAATCAACGCACATTCAGACTTTTCCGTCTTTATTAGGAACAGGCATAATATTGGCCACCCATTGAGGATACTCAACAGTCACAAGAAAACCAGCATCAATCTGCTTCTGAACCTCCTTTTTAATTTTAATAGTCATGTCAGGATGAGTTCTTCTCAACTTTTGTTTCACAGGTGAACATGCAGGCTTTAATGGAAATCTATGCTCCATAATACTAGTACCAATGCGTGGATATCTTGATAGGACCAAGCAAATACATCAACATATTCTCTAAGAAGCTCTACCATTCTCTTCTTAACATCTAGACCAATCAATGCCCTAATTTTGACTTCTTTTGTAACATCTTTAGAACCCAAGCAATCTGTCACAATGCGAAAAACAACCGGCAGAAAAAATAGAGTCACCACCGAATGTTATTTATCCCGAAGGGGGAAAGGAAACGATCGAAGAAGCCTCAAAAAGGGAAAAGACATGGTCTCGCAACCAAATCCTGGATTCAGGAGTCGATTACACGAGAGGAAGGTGTTAGCACCCCTCGCGTCCGTTGTACACAACGGGATCCACTCTTGTTGTTCTAATCAAATGGTGCGTTTATCTAAAGCCTACTTGCTAACGGAAACAAAAAGGGAAAAAGGAAAAAAAAGGAGACTTGATAGGACTTCACCGTCCTAGGCCTACGTATATCCCCGTGCAATGGTAAAGTTAGAGTTAATGTAGTTTGGAGGACTACAAGTGGAAAAAAGGGGAAGGGTGCTCGCCAAGACTTCACCTTCTTGTGGCTACGTATCTTCATTCGAACAAGAATGAAGAAATCATAGTGTTCGTAGTTTGGCCTACCACGGGTGGCTAAGTTTCTTTTATGAGTGATGCCAAGTTCATATTCTAGCAATTAGGGTCGAGGCATGTTTGTGATAGAACGGAAGTAGCATGCCCTTTCTGAAAAAGGTTTGAAAGAAAATCCCGAAGGACAAAATGATTTGAATTTGTTCAATAATTTTAAACAAGTGGATTGACTTTATTCGATATGTGTATTGCATTAAAGTCTATGACATAGGATCAGATACTTTACAAGATCGACCCAAAACGGGACGTATGCAAAGCATTCTAGACAAGGTAAGGAGAGACTTCTGCTTATCATTTACCATGTACTTAAGACTTGTGACGCACAATACTCATCGTATTTATTACGTGTTTTAATTTGATATGAAAGAGAGAAGAGAGAGACACACAGAAGGTCTAAGGAGAAAACTCGTTCCTAACATTGTCATGCAAAGTGGTCCTGAGGTCGGGATGCAAGAGGAACTTCTATCCTAATGTTGGCATGCAAAGATGGACTTATGGTTGAGGTTAGGGAAGCTATCCTAATGT
Organism: Lathyrus sativus; assembly: GCA_963859935.3. Classification (NCBI taxonomy): domain Eukaryota; kingdom Viridiplantae; phylum Streptophyta; class Magnoliopsida; order Fabales; family Fabaceae; genus Lathyrus; species Lathyrus sativus. Next base: position 89,716 of record CAWUDS030002377.1, read on the forward strand.
TATCATGAATGGATTAGCACATAATGTCTATCATACTTCAAGCTTAATCAAACATTAAGTTAGATTAGGAGGCCTTACGGGAACATACAAAGGCAAACCAAAAACAACGCTTCAGCTCAGCACAATAATAAAAAATCCAGCAACAGCGAGACAACAATTAACAACTCATGTTTTCATAATAGAACTGGTGTAAAATGCAGCAAAATAGAATGAATATATTTTACAGCATTTATTTAACACATCAGCAGTGTATACAGCAACATGCAATGTATCAAATAAGCATCAAGCATAGATGATCGTGTAATATCACAACATCAAGTTAAATATGCTTCAAAGATTAAATAAATCAACAATGAACATGCCCAATATCCAAGCATAAACATGCGTCAAAAGAGTTGAACAAAATCATGCCTCCACATCTAAACAATTGCACATGAATTGCAAGAATCAAGCACGAACATGTATCGACTAAGAAACAACATGAATGTTCATCAACAATTAATCATCTCAAATGAACATGCATTCGCAGATTCAAAAGAAAACATGAACATGAATCATGCATCCAGCAAAAGTGAACATCCAAGGCAAACAAGTATGAACATCCAAGTTAACAAGCAACATGAAGAATGCATAAAAAATGCAAAACAATTAGTCATGAACATGCATCATGAAATCAACATGTTGCATGTCGAAGAATCGCATCCATACTGCAAAGCCATGAGAAGATAGATGACTAAAGCATGCAAAACAACCCTTGAAATCAAGATTTTTGCAAAAAGCAGCAGATCTAACCGGTTACATGGTGAGGTAACTGGTTACATCAAGGAAAACAACAGTTCTAGGGGCGTAGACTGATAAGGTAACCTGTTACCTCAGCAAAAACAACAACAAACAGATTTTTCAAAAAGCACTTTCCAACAACTTAATCACTTAATTTCTACATGTTAGAGCATGCAATTAATCATGAAAGTTACATCAAATAACAACAATTAAGCACCAATTTAATCCATCTAACATCAACAATAAACTTAATCAATGGATCAATTCACACCAAAAACCAATGGATCTACATTGTGAAATGCAAAATTAAGCAAAATCAAAGCTAGATCTAAGAAATACAAACCTACAAAGCTGAGATTTGCTTTGGTAATTGTTATAATATATAATGTGATGAATTAAATCAAGAAATCTAAAGATCCAAGAAGCTTTGGCAAGAAAAGTGGAAGATTTACGCGAAACCGAAATTATTTGGAAAATCACTTCAAGAAAGCACTTCCAAAGATTGAATCTAGAACCAAAAACACTTCAACTTCATAATTGAATGATGGAAGATGATGCAATGGACATTTAGCTCAAGAACTCACAAATTGAAATGTACAATTTATGAAGCGTTTTTGGATATGGAGCTTTGGTGAGGATTTTGGAATGAGAGAAAAGAAAGAGAAAAGTGAGAGAGAATTATAGAGAATTCAGAATGAAAATGAAATTGTGATTGAAGTTGTGTGAGGTTTGGAGCAAATTCACTTAAATAAGCACTAGGTTTGGAGTGTAAATGAGGTTCGGAGTTTGAGTTTGAATTTTTGGTTTGGAATTAGGAGTTGAAATTATTTGAATTTTGGAGGGAAAAATAATTTGGAAATAAACCAAGATTTGGAAGCATTCTAGATCCTTCTATTGATGCAAATGTGAACCCAAGTGATTGCAATGTGTTACAAACTGCTACAGTGCTAAAAATTTAGTGTTTTTGGGGAAAAGCAGAAGATGTAACCGGTTACCTCAGGAAAAACGTGCCTTCCTTGGTTGAGCGAATATGATGTAACCGGGTACATGGTGAGGTAACCCATTACATCAGCAAAAACATCATTTTCTTGCCTTTGAAGCATCATAACTTGAGTTCTAGAGATCCAAATGATATGTTCTTTGTATCAAAAGAAAACATGGAAGATTCTTGACAACTTTCATGTTTAGTGAATGGTGAGATGAACCTTGGAACCATGATAAAAATGGTCTTGAAAACACACCTTCCAAGTTGAATTTCAACACTTAGAAAAATTCCAAAACCCCCAATTTTGTGACTTCTGTGGTTTTCTTGATTTCTCTTAATTTCTCTTTATCAATCCTCTTGATAACATAGATAATGACTTGAAACGCCCATGGTTGACCTAAAACTCAAGAGTTAACCTTTGTAGGGCATCCGTTGACTTTTTGACCAGGTGAATTCAATTTCTCCTATATCCACTTAGGAATCTTCTGAAATGATTTGTGATGAACCATGAGGCATAAATGGAACCCTTGAGATGTATTTTGAACCATAGAATCTTGTCTTGCTCAAGAAGGTAATCACAAGTAGCCTTAGACCCAAAACCCTAGCCCATAACCATTAAGAGCTTAATTAGATGAATAACTTGAAACCATTGAAATCCTAATCCTTCGATGATTGGGTGAACTTGTTGAGAACATATTGATGAGCATAAGAACCTTGTAACTTAAGAAAACCATGATGTTGAGAACATCTCCTCTCTTATTGCTTTGAAAACCAACTCCTCCTCTTGAGAAAAACCAAGATACCTTGATCCCATGTATTAGAACCAATGCAATGTCTGGAATGATGATGCAAAATGAATGAAATATAAGCCAATTAAGGTAAAAAAAAAGGGAAAATTTTGGGGTACAACAATTGCCCCTATTCAATCAAATTGGACCCGAAGATATGAAAGGTAATGACATTCAAACATTCATGGTAAAAGGGGATTGAATACAAAAAGGACCCAGAAATTTGCACTCTATGGGGAAAGAAAACAGACAATTGGATGGGGGGCCAGCCAAAGATGGACTTAAAAAGAGAATGTCGGTCGAAGGCGAACTTAACAAAGGATGTCAGCTGAAGGTGGAGTTTAAAAAGGTTGGCCAGGTGAAGGCAGACTCACAACTAAGGGTGCCAACCGAAGGTGGAGTTTAAAAGAAAGGGTTTACCAACCGAAGGTGGACTCACAACCAAGGGTGCCAGCCGAAGGTGGACTTGAAAAAGAATACTGGCCAAAGGCGGACTCACATCAAAGGGTATCGGCCGAAGGTGGACTGGAAAAAGAATGTCAGTCAAAGGCGGACTCACATCAAAGGGTGCTATCTAAAGGTGGACTTTAAAAAGGTTTATCGGCTGAAGGCGGACTCACAATTAAGGGTTCCAGCCGAAGGTAGACTTTAAAAGGGTTTGTCGGCTGAAGGCAGACTCACAACCAAGGGAGCCAGCTGAAGGTATACTTTAAAAGGGTTTGCCGGCCGAAGGCGGACTCACAACCAAGGACGCCAGCTGAAGGTAGACTTTGAAAAGATTTGTTGGCTGAAGGCGGACTCACAACCAAGGACGTCAGCTGAAGGTGGACTTTTAAAGGGTTTGACAGGAGGTAGAGTCAACGAACCTAGGACCTAAAGAGAATATGACTCCGTTGGGAAAAGAAAAATCTTAGATAGAAAAATTTGCAGGGGAAAACGCCATATGATTCCTTTGAAAGGAAACAAGGTTAAGATTAACAACTCTACTACTTGGGGTTGGCCTCCTCTTTGGGGATACGCCATTATTTTGACCGAAAGGGTGATTTTGACTTCGTGAAAGGTACCAAAATTGGCCTATGCTCCGCATGCATGTTTGAATCTTTTCCAATGGCGTAATGTTCCATATAAATGGAAATGCTACGCATTTTGAAGATGCAATGCAATGATGCCTATGATATGCAAAGGAGACAAAACACACTAGTCAGATCTTCTGACTCTCAATGAGGACACACCACTTATAATGGGGAAATAGGCCAATGAAAATTGGAATGAGCTGTTGAAGTTGCCAAGAAATAACAGGCTTTGAATCATGGGGAATGATGACCTTGCTAGGGAAATATCATCAGAACCAACTTACTTGGGGAGAACATATACCATGGGACTCCGCTGGGGGAAATTACACTTCCTGATCTTGATGAGGATATGATATATCAAAATTTTATAGGGAGAGAAACTCTACTGGGAAAGAGAGGTCAAGAGAGTGTAATGTTGGGGATATGAGGATATGTGAGCCACTAGGGATGATTGTGCCAAGTCTGGCTAGGATATGGTTAGGCGTAGAACCAGATCAGTAGTGATTGGTTTTTTCTTTTTTTTTGTATGGATTTATTCTTTGGTTGCCATCCAATTGGACTTTGAAGGTAAACTGCCAGACGAGAACTATTTTTTGAAGGTAGACTACCAGATGAGAACTGGTGGAAAAAGATTAAGTTGTTAGACGAGAACTGACTCCTTGTTTGGTTTGTCAGACGAGAACTGACTTTTTGCTAGGCTACAAGATGGGAATTGGTTGTGAAATGAAAGTCGACCATCGAAGCGAACTGGAGTTTAAAATTAGGCTAAAGAATGGGTGACCAGATGAGAACTAGTTTAAAAGCTGATATGTACCAGGCAGGAACTACACTAGAATGCCATATACCAAACGGGAACTGGTATTTCATGAAAGGTTTGCCAGACAAGAACTGGACTTTGAATTTTCAAGTGATGTTGGGTTACAAGGCCTTCTGATGTCAAATCCAGGTTGGGTAAATCCCAATGATAGCATACAATGCTTTATATTTGAGAGAAGCGACATGACTAATGTATGAGGATGATTTATGTTATGATTATGAAGGTTTCTTGAAATGCCCCTGAGATGGGTAAGAAGGTCTTCTGTGGCAAGACTTCTTGTTTGAGAAGGGTGACATGGCATGGGTGGGGTATCATAATTTCCCAGCACTCGTTTTGAACTCGAAGATTACTTATGCAACTCACATGAGTGACATGAATGTCTGGAGTGGAATTTCCCCTGAGTAGCGCACTTTGCCCCAGTCTGGTGTGTCTTTGCAGAATTTTCCCTGAAAGGAAGTTTGGGGAAATAGCTTCCATGCAAGATATTCCCCAATACTTTGAACTCTGAAACGGGCTTCCCCCGATTATCTAACTCTTAGAATGGCTGACTTTGATGTGCTCTAGAGGAGAGCTGACTGAGGTGACTTGCCCCGGTGGAAGCGACTTAGCTCGTTCTGACTGAGCATTTGAGGGATTCACCCTTATTCAACAGAACATCTGGGTGGCCTGCCCCTATTTGGTAGAGTCTTGATATGATTCTCCTATGATCAATTGACTCTTGGATGATTCTCCCCTCAATTAACTGATACTTGAGGACTTGCTTTAGACTGGTTGATTCCTTGGCCGACATAGTCATCGGATGACAATGCCCCTGATCCATAGGGCTACAAAACATTCTTGATTCTGATCAACTCTACTGAATGATCCAATCCTCTTCGATTGCTCCTTGTTGGAATTTCCTTGATGCCAAGCACTGACATGCAATTAAAATTGTTCATTTGTGAATGGTACTTTTAATGTAATGTTCATGCAAATTTTGAAAAAAAAGCTAGTGATTATTGGGATGATGTGGTAGTGTGTGTTGAATGGACTGTTAGTCTAGACGTAGTGTTGATTTAGCTAGTGTGAAAGATATAGCAAGAAGAAGATTAACAAATCTCTAGGAGTCAGTTTACACAACCTTGTTGTAGTATGCTTTCAGAATAGACCCTGCTTCAATTAGGACATTTGAGGGTTGTAACATGGTCTGGTTCACGGTTTTAGAAAAAAAGGATTTGAGGCTCAAAGTTTATTTGTACTCACCCATTCTCCTTGATGTTCTCCAGTTCTACGTTCAGCTAATTCAGCACAAACGCTCATACCTCAAAAGGATTTTGTGATGGTTAAGGAACCAAAGACCATGATGGCCTAAGAACCAGTAAGGTTTTTGGAGTAAAACTCACCTCTTTTGTCTTTGTATTGTATGGTCACACGACTTGCTTTTGCTTGAGCATTTTTCTCTTGTAATCCTTTTCGCTTTTCATTCTTTTGTTTTTTTTTGTTCCCTAACTTTTTCCTGGACTGATTCTTTTGAATTTTTTATTCAATTTTGAAGTCCAGCGGGATGCCCTAACTTTTTCCTAAGTCACTTGCTTTCAAGTTTTGACTTAGCGGACTTTCTTTCTTTCTCTCTCTTTTTTTTTTACTCTTTTTCTTTTGACCAAATCGTATGACACTGGCTGTCTTGATTTTGGAAGTGTTGTGACTGCCTCATTCCTTGGTCGGTGAGGGATAACCATTATGGTCTCACGTCCTTGACCTCCTGATGCGTGAGGAATAACAGGTGATGGATCCTTAGATGCACACTCCTTTTTGGAATTTGAACGCTTGGTCAAACTAACTGACAACTACCCTGTCCCTGGGTTAAATGTGAAGGTTTTTTCATACGAAAAGAAACTCCTACTTCAAGGCTCCAAGTAGTTAACGAGGGTCTATCTCCCTTATATCTCTGGTGTGTGGGGATTTGAAGCAATGCATGTATATCATCAACAGAGTCTTATTCGAAAGCACACCACTGGAAATTATTGGTTTTAATTTTCGTTATCCACTCTCAAGTATTGCTAAAACAATAGCTTGATAAAGTGAACTGAATGCGAAAAACATGGATGTATGTTTTTTGTTGATACAAACGAAGAAAAAATGAGCGAATGCGACATAATTGATTCAAAAAATGCATGATCACTTCATTAATATTACCATTCAAGACAATAATATTTAACAAACAAGTAGCATTTAACATGAAAGAAACTACAATACAAACCATAAAAGTGAACCAATGATTGCTAGCTTTGAGGATGTCTTCCTATCTGAACCACTAGCTAGAGGAGATTTCCCTTGAAGTCTTGGAAATCACTCTTGAGAGAGGTTGACGTACACCACCAAACTTCCTTATGGAAAGAATATGTACCCTTTGTCAATCAAATGTTGCACTTTGGCTTGGAAGGCTTTGCAATATTCAGTTGAGTGCACTATGGATCCTTCATGATATCCACACTACACATGGGGATTATACCCAAGAGGGTATGGCTCTGGAATAAGCTTTAGAGAATTGGGAACCACCAGCAAGCTTTGAATCAGATGTGGCAAGAGATGACTGTATGACATAGGGATTGGATAGAGAGGAGCATTCATTCTTACCAAGCTGTTGCGAGGCTTGTGCTGGCTCTGAGGTTGATTCTGATATCCTCGACCATGGGCTCGTTGATTTGCACGGGGAGCAGTCCAAGGTCTTTGGGGTGAAGCTCTAGGCATGGTTGGTTGCCCATAAGGATAACACGACGCTAAAAATGATGACTGCTGAGAAGATGAGGGACCATGAGGTTTTACTGGTGTATCTTAAGAATACTCGACATCTGCCATGACTGCATTGGTTTCATCCTCTTCTTCCTCTTGGGAGTTGTTGAGGGATTCAACCTCATTAACTTGGCTGCTTGAGGCGTCTTGGATTTTTCCACTTTTCAGGACGCTCTCAATGTGTTCTCCAACCATTACCAGGTCAGAGAAGTTTGATGTCCCACTACTAATCATTTTATCCATGTATGTGCCTTGCAAAGTATCCACGAATAGGTCACCCAATTCTCTATCTGAGAGCGGTGGTTGAACGCGAGTAGCTAACTCTCTCCATCTATGAGCATACCCTATGAAGGATTTGTTGTTCACTTGAGACAAGCCTTGCAATTGCATGCGGCTAGAAGCCATGTCAAGATTGTATTTGTACTCCTTCAGAAAAGATTTAGCTAAGTCCAACCATGATTAGATATGGCCATACTCTAACTACAACTACCAACTAAATGATGTCCCACTCAGACTGTCCTGAAAACAATGAATCATTAGCTTATCGTTGTGAACATATGAGGTTATTCTTTTGCAAAACATCACCCAATGCTGCTTTGGGAAACTATCCCCCTTGTACTTATCAAATCTCGGTGCTTTGAAACTTGGAGGTAACACTAGGTCGGGTACCAGGCACATGTCTGAAGCATCGAGACCAAAAGCATCCTAGCATTCCATGGCTTTTAGTTTCTCATCTAACATATGATACCTTTCATCAATCTCAAGAGCCATCGGGTCCTTAGTTCTTATCATCGAGACCTCCATTTGGGAATTTAATACAGAGAATGTAGAACTCTGATAGTCCATCGTACCAAGAGAAGAAGAATGTCCACTTTCAACAACAAACTATTCATGTAAATCCTAATTCTCAACAGAGAGCTGCACAGACTGAGCTTGAGAAAATTTGTTCACTTGTGGAGGATCCTCATTAGGAAGAAAATTGTACAGTGGGTTGGACGTTACAGTAAAGCCTGGTAAGAGATCAACATTCTGAAGGTTGTTCCTTGACATAGCTACCAACAGCTTCCAACTTGACCTTACTTCTTTACACTGCTTGATCTTGCTTCAAACACTTTTTCATCTTTCAATAGTTGCCACTTGATCAGAAAAAGCACCTAGAAATCAACTGGCTAGTCATGGACAAGGGCGGAATGAGAGTTTCGAATGGTTGAAGAATGATATGCAAAATGATGCAGAGATGCTTATGTTATGCAATATGGTGAATGTAATAGACGTGAGATCAAAGCTTCCATAAATTTTAGTTAACTGTTGTGCTGATAACGGAACAGATTGAACATAACATGTTAAACATGACAGGTTCAAAATTTAGCCTTGACAAGAAAACCAGATAATCGGGTAGGTTGAAGGTCAAAGTTTCCTGTAAAACCCATCCCCTTTCACATGCGGGTTCTAATCTTGGAAAAAGGCATCCTAGAAAGTCCTCAGCCTCATGGGCTCTCAGGTCAAGAAATAATGATATGCTTACCATTTCTAGTTTGGCATCATTATCTCTCAAGGAGGCCTCCACTGATTTCCCATGAATGGTCTCCAATGTCATAAGCTTTCTATGGGAACACCCTGTCATATGCAAAAGACACGCAAGACATAATATCTCCCAAGAAAACCTCGTCTGAATGTGGGTCTCGTGTCAACTAAACGTAACAAGATGCTACGCAAGCCACACGAATATCCACTCTAATCCTGTGTATGTACTCAAGCTCGGGTAATGGGCTTATCTCTCATGGAACAATCCCACCCAAAAGCGCAACAAAAAATAGAATAATACGAAATCAATAGTCAAATAAATGCAAGAAAATGCAATAAAAATACAAAAAATAAAGCAAATAAAAGAATAAAGATAAACACCCAACAAAAAAGAAATTGACAAGCGCTACGATTGACTCTAATAGGGAACCAGATTCCCCAGCATAGTCGCCAGTTATCACAATGCGAAAAACAACCGGCGAAACAACAGAGTCGCCACTGGACGTTATTTATCCCGACGGGAGAAAGGAAACGATCAAAGAAACCTTAAAAAGGGAGAAGATTGGTCTTGCAACCAAATCCTGAATTCGTGATTCAATTACGCGAGAGAAACGTGTTAACAGCCCTCGCATCCGTTGTACTAAACGGGATCAACTCTTGTTTTTCTAATCAATATGTGTGTTTATCTAAAGCCTACTTTCTTGTCATACCCCAAATTTTTCCTACTTATATATCAATTTCATCTGTACTTCCATCCGCTAACTCTTATTCAGAAAATTATAAAGAAATATGTCGCTTTCACTTATTGTCCGAATTCAGGGTTGTGCAAGATTGAACTCAAAGTGTTGGGTGAAGCTTAGTGGTTTTTGACCTAATATGTTTGGTCAGGCAAGTGAGTGTTTCACGATCAGGCATGTGTGTGATTGATTCAAGTGGTGTGTGCTTGAAGCTTCAATTAAGGTTTTTGTGTGTGTCGCAACTGCGAAAAGAGGGCCGGAAAACAAGACAGAAGAGTCGCCACCAAACGTCATTTATCCCAAAGAGAAGGGAAAGGAAACGGTCGAAGAAAACTTAAGAAAAAGGGAAAGACAAGGTCATCGCAACCAATCTTGGGTTCGGGAGTCGGTTACGCAAGGGGAAGGTATGAGCACCCTTCACGTCCGTTGTACTCAACGGGATCCATGCTTGTTGTCTAATCTATAGGTGAAAACTATCTAATGCTACTGCTAAACGGGGGTGAACAGAAAGAACTGACTCGATAGGACATCGCTGTCCTATGCCTACGTATTCCCTCGTGCAACGGGAAAGTCAGAGTCAACGTAGTTTGGGAAACTACGGGTGATGGGGGGAAGGTTGCTCGCCAAGACATCATTGTCTTGTGCCTACGTATCCTCATCTGGTATGAGAAATAAGAGGAAACGTATTTCGGGAAAACAAGATCACTGGTTGATTAAGAGTTTTATGAGTAAATGTTACGTTTCAATTCCAGCAGTTAGGGATGATGCCTGTTTGCGATAGAACGGAAATGTAACATACTCTCTCTGAAAATTAGGTTTGAACAATCCCGAAGGATGAAAAGATTTGAATAATTGTTTGTGTTTTTTAGAAGAAGGGAAATGAGTTAGTTTGTAACTCATGTTGCACTAAAGACTATGACATAAGAGAGAATGCGTCACATACCACCCAAAGGGCATACGCTAAACACTCTAGACAATGTGAGAGGAGGCCCCCCACTCATCATTCCTTATGTACTTAAGGCTCGTAGCGTATAACAATTGTTATCCTTTATTAACTATCTTAAGAATGTTCTGAGATGAGAAGAGAAGACACTAGACTCTAAGGGGAACTGATAAACCCTAATGTTGTCATGCAAGATGGTCCTAAAGTTGGGATTAAAAAGGGAACTACCTAATGTTATCATGCAAAGGATTGAAAGCCTAATGTCTCTCCTACTCCCATCTTAAACAGAGAGACTCGAAATCCTAAGGGATCATGGCAAAAAGCACAAGTAAAAACCAAAGATAGTCAATCACAGATGAAAATGCAATGAAAGACTTAAACAAGTCTTGAAAGATGAAAAGAGATATGAAATGCAAATATGAAACAATGCAAAAAAACACAAGTCACAAAGATGGAAGACTTAAACAAGTCAAGAGAGATGAGATGAAATGGGAGAAGCAAACTCCTACAACCAAATACCATCAATCATCATGAGAAGCAAAAGTGCTACACAAGGAGCACAAACAAAGAAGTGAGGGAGGAAAGAATGTGGAGATGCCACCATATCTTAATCAACTCAACCAAACACTTACTTAAAGACCAATTAAAGAAAGGTAACACAACAATGTAAAAGGAGTGCGAGTGTTCATGACAAGCTCAAATTAAAGTCAACACCACCAAATCATCATGAACAAGCATCAAAACCTCTAAGGTCATAAGTGAAACACAAATGGTATACCTCAAACTCAAGATCAAAATTGAAGGCAAGCACAAGAATGATCAAGTTTAATTAGAGGACCAAAGTCCATCTAAACATCTCACACTTCGAACAAGTGGAAAGACAAGATCAAAACATAACTTATGGCACAAGGTATACATGCAATTGACCTCTAAACATGCAAGGCAGCACCTCAAGCATGTTAACAAGAGCTAACAAGGCTTGAAAGGTGCTCAAGGGATCACTCATGATCATATCCCAAAGACTAGGTCAAGAATGTATGCATACACATGATTAAAATGACTTGAACTTCAAGAAATCACCAAAAATAGAAGAAGACTCCAATACATTCCAAATAAAATACTCAAACTAAGTTGAATCAATCAAAAGTCAGTGTGCAAAAACTCAAAGCAAGATTCAATTCAAAGCATCACCAACTAGGTCTAAGAAGGCAACATATTCAACTTGTCGAGCAAACACCGAGGGTCCACAAAAAAACCAATGAAAAACAATTGAATCATGATCATTAATACCTCAAACCAACCCTCAAAAATACCTCAATCAATCACCTAAGTGTGAGAGGAAATTTAGTCCTAGGGGGTTTTTAAATTGTGGTAAATAATCATGTTCAAAACAAGGTATACACCATGAAACACATTAAATCATTAATTGCACTAAAAATATTAAAAATAATAGGAAACTAAAATAAAAATGAGGAAAAAAATCTCAACATCTTGAAAAGTCAGAAAACTATTTTTTGGGATTTTTTGAATGTGTAAAACTATTTTTAAATAATTAAAATTGAAATGGAAAATAAAAGAAAATAAAATGAATTAAAATAGGAAGAGGAGTGTAACAAGTAAGATGGATTGCACTGAATCCCTTTTAAAACGCGCGCATGGGCCAAAGAGTGGGGTGTCATTAGCAAAATACCAAGGCCCAATCCCATATGAAATCAACTTCTAAGTGAAACTCACCGTTTCACTTAAATGAGTCAGATGCCAAGTCATAATTCAAACACACGCGCGTGCAGGTCAAAGGGACAACTCACAAGCCACATCAGATCAAACCAGACGCCGGAGCTAGGGCTCTGGTCGTCTTCTCCGGGAAGGCCTCACCGGAGTTGGGTGGAAACAACCATAAAAATCAAAACCCCTTATACCAAATTAAAGCTCTTGTCACGTAGAGCAAGAATCCAACTTTCATTTTTGAAAAAGGTTCACACAACTAGGGTAAAACATGCCACAAAATTTGAATACACAAACTGAAAACACATCAAACAAGCATGAAAACGATGCAAACATTACCTACATGAAGTAGGAGTTCAGATGCGCCCAAAATGATCCTAAGAGAGTTCCTAGAATGCAGGTTCAGAGATGAAAAAATTACCAAATGGAGCGGCTTTGTTGGCCCTTCTAACTGCGTGTAAGCTTCAGTTTCAAACTGCTAATCCAATCATTGCACCTTGGTGATGATGAATTGAGCCAATGCTTGAAGAAAATCCCAAAGAATGTTCAGATTCGAAGAGAGAGAGTATGGTGAAATATTTGATGGAAGCCTTTCATTCTGGCCAGCTCCTTGCATTCTGAGCATTTAGGGTTTCATCATAGGTTATATATGGTGGGTTTTGAAGTCCCATGTAGGCCCATAATGGCTGATTTGTTTAATTTGCAAAGCTTGCCAAAAAAAATCACATCATGTGCACCCACGAGTTAGAGATCTTGCACACCTCTCTTGGGTCAGCAAACGAACCTTTAGGGTGTGCCAAAATGAATGTTGGTGATTTGAATCATTGAGAATGAGTGGTCGCCAAGTTTGGACCAACACTTTTTAAGGTATGAAATTTGAAAAAATAGCATGTAATGTGAATTCATGTTGGTTCAAATGAGGTAAAGAGCACCATGACCATTATATGATGATATTATAATGCCAAAGAAACAAAGATCAATTCATTTTATGACTTGTAATGGAAGAAATCCAAACCATGTCCAAAAATCAACCTTTCATGCTCATTATGGTTCAAATGATCACACAATTCATCCAATGCCATGTAAATTGAGTTCATGATGATGGTAAGGCAATGTGACATAACTTTCATGTGGCACAAAATTGGATTTGAGGTCTTGAAGTTCATGGAAATGGTCATTGAAATGAAAGACCTAAAACTAGGTTTCCAAAAATACCCTTGCCTTGTGAAGACCATAACTTGACCTCCACACATGAGATTGATGAGTTCTAGAACTTTTTGGAAATATAAGACAATAAGGAACAACTTTCATGTTTGAGGAAAGATTAGGAAGAGCTTGGTTCTATGTGAAAAATGTCTTTGAAGTGAACCATCCCCAAGTGCCTCAAAAATCTCTTCATCTGATGACATCAACTTGTTAACACCATAACTTCAGATGTAAAAACCCAATGGATGAGTTCTTGTACTCAAAATAAAGCTTGATAAATGATGAACAAGTCTCATGTTTTTGAGAAAATGAGACAAGACTTGTATCATGGTGAAAATTGTCCTTGAAGTTATAGACTAAAAAAGGGGATTTTACACTGAAATCAACTGAAACCCTAATTTAGTAACTCCTTGAACTCTTGAATCTTCTTGATTTGATCTCAACATGACATTATAGATGCTTAATGATTACTTACCATGGCTTGCATGACCTATACCAAGTCTTGAACCCTCTCAAGTCAACAGTTGACTTTGGGTTGACCAGGTGAAACCCTAATTCCATATCCATTGACTGAAGTTCTTGTAAATGATTTGAGTGATCAAATAAACTCTATAAAGAACCCTCAAGATGCACAATGAGCTTTTGAATCATGAATTAACCAAATGGATGACCTTATGACCCTTTGATAATCATCAAGATAGGAGGTGACACCCATACACAAACCTTCTCCTCTGAAGGAGCTTTGAAACCCAACTTGATGGCAATGAACTCTTGATGACTTGCAAATTATACCCTTGATTGAGCTTGAATAAGAAATATTCTCTCTTGAATGGGGATTACAAACATCTTGATCCCCTATCAAGAAATAATGCTATGCAAATGCAAATGCTAAATGATATGAAACATAAGTCAAGTTAGAAAGAAAAGGTTGGTCAAATTTTCGAATGCAACAGCTGCCCCTATTCAAACGACTTGGACCTGAAGGTGTGAAAATCAACCGCTTTCAAACGTTCAAGGTAAAAGGTGATTTGAATACAAAAGATCCCAGAAATTTGCCAACCGCAAGATAGTAAACTGTAGAATTGTCCACCAAAGTGGAATAAGGAGAAACGTATCCAAAAGTTGTAAGGAACCAACTACTAACCACAGGTTAGAAGGCTTCGACACGCAGTCGGTAAAAACATTTGTTAAACAAACAGGCCCGGAATCCACCGGTAAAGAACATCTGCTGACAAGCAGGCTCGACGCTCATGTCGGTAAGGAACATCTGCTAACAAACAGGCACAACACTAAGTCGGTAAAAACATTTGTTAACAAGCAGACACGACACTAAGTCGGTAAAAACATATGTTAAACAAACAGGCTCGGCATCCGCCGGTAAAGAACATCTACTATCCAAGCAGGCTCGACACTCACGTCGGTATGAAACATGTGCTAACAAGCAGGCTCAACCCAAAAGTTGGTGATAAACATCTGTTAACAAGCAGGCTCGACATCCGTCAATAAGAAACATCTGCTAACAAGCAGGCTCGGGATCCACCAGTAAAGGAATCAACTGATTCACAATCTGAAGGAGAACTCCGCTGGGGAAAAGAGGGACTTAAACAAGCACACTCTGATGGGGAGAAAAAATAAGATGAACAAATCTATCAAAGATTCTTTGCTGGGGTCTGGATACCACACAGGCTCAAGAAATACGCCATTATCTATTCGAGAAAAATCTGGAAACAAAAGGTAACAACCTAGCTTATGCTTTGAATGCATATGTTTGAACATGGCGTAATGCTCCATACGAAATGGAAATGATAGAATTTGGGAGGATGCTATGCAAAAATGCAAGTGCAAAGGAACACTACTGCCAAAAGGGTGCCGAAATAAACGGCAAGCAAACTCGTGCTGAGGAACGCCCTAGACGGCCTCCTGGAAATGAACTCTTTGGGGGAACAAACCCACTTTGCTGAGGAAAATTCCCTGGATGGCCTTCCAGAAAACTCTCCTGGGGAAAATACTGATCTGCTAGGGATAGCTCCACTCTGCTAGGAAGAATTCCACTATGCTGGGAATAAAATCCACTTTGTCGGGGATTGAGAAAAACAAACAATGGTAAATCATCCCAACATCTTGCTCTGAAGAATACCAATAACCATTGGATTCTGCCGTGGAGATCGACTTCACTAGAGAATACTCATCGAGGGAATCAACATCAACCTCTGCTTGGGGATTGAGTCAATGACATAGCTTTTGTGAGGAATTACCACTGAACTTGCCCCATTGTTGTAGGAATCCAATCTCAACCTGCTGGGGGATACGTGCACATCACAATCTCAACCTGCTGGGGATGACCACAATCTCAACCTGCTGGGGAGACACATCTGAAACAATCTTAACTGCGAGAACCCTGCAAATGACAAACAAACAAAGTGTCATATATGCAATAAAGGCTATTTCGTTCATCGTCCATGACATCATTCAAATAAATCAATATTTCATTTATGATTAGTAAGGCCCCACAAGTTTATGTATGCAAAGTTTTATCAAAAACATCAGGCGTCTTTTTGCAAACAAAACAGTAAAAAGCAACAATAGGAATAGAAAGCTCTTTGGAAATGTATTTCATTGATTAAAAATGGCTTGTAAATAGGCAAATTATATCAGATGCAACTCCTAAAAAGAGAAAGTTGCGCAAAAGATACAAATGCAAAAGATATAAAAATGTTGGCAATATGGTACAAACAACCGCCATGTATCAATTCGACTATGACTCGCATGATTTCGATGCTTCACCAATGCTTCCTCCAAGAATCCAAACTGTGCTCGTATGTCGGACGCAGAACATAGTCATTTTCTTTTCAATCCCTAACTTTTTCTTGAATCGCCCTTGCGAGTTTTCAATTCATCGGGATACCCATTTTTGCCAAAGTCACCTTTTCAGGTTTTCAACTTTGCGGGTTCATTATTTTTTCTTTTTATCCCTAATTTTTGCCCGAACCCATTCTTTTTACGGTTAGCCGGGATGCCCCATTTTGTCTGGATTTTTTTTTTCTTTCTAGCGGGTCTATTTTAAGCAAAGTATTTTCTGACTGCGTCTGCGTTCATAGGGTACGTAAAATCTTCACCATCCATATTTGACAATAGTAACGCTCCTCCGGAGAAGACTTTCCTTACCACGTATGGACTTTCATAGTTGGGAGTCCATTTACCCCGGTGATCTGTTTGTGGAGGGAGGATCCTCTTCAGCACTAAATCACCTGCCTGAAAATGTCGAGGGCGCACTTTCTGATCAAAAGCCTTCTTCATTTTGATCTAATATAATCAACCATGGGTGATAGCTGCCAATCTTTTCTCGTCGATCAGACTAAGTTGATTCAACCTAGCCTTCACCCATTCTGCCTCATCAAGCTTCACATCAACCAACACCCTCAGGGAAGGAATCTCGACCTCTAATGGTAGGAAAACTTCCATACCATACACCAGCAAGAAAGGAGTTGCCCCAGTCGATGTACGCACCGAAGTACGATATCCATGCAAAGTAAAGGGAAACATCTCGTGCCAATCCTTGTAAGTTACCACCATCTTCTGTACGATCTTCTTTATGTTCTTGTTGGCTGCCTCAACAGCACCATTCATCTTTGGGCAGTATGGAGAAGAGTTGTGGTGTTCGATCTTGAAATTCTGGCACTGTTCCTTCATCATCTTGTTGTTCAAATTCGAACCATTGTCAGTAATGATTCATTCTGGCACTCCATAACGACAGATGATGTCCTTCTTGATAAAGTGAGCCACTACCTGTCTGGTTACATTGGTGAAAGAAGCTGCTTCTACCCACTTGGTGAAATAATTGATTGCCACCAAGATAAAGCGATGTACATTGGAAGCGGTCGGCTCGATCTTACCAATCATATCAATGCCCCACATAGCAAAGGGCCAAGGAGATTCCAAGACATTCCAAGGACTTGGCGGCACATGCATCTTATCAGTATAGATCTGGCATTTATGGCACTTTCTGGCGTACTTGAAACAATCAAATTCCATAATCATCCAGTAGTAACCTGCTCTCAACAGTTTCCTAGACATAGCATGTCCTCCAGTATGTGTTCCAAAAGAACCTTCGTAGACTTCTTCCATTAGCAAGCTTGCTTCATTTTCGTCCACACATCGTAACAACACCAAGTCGAAGTTTCTTCTGTATAACACACCGTCCTTGTTCAGGTAGAAATTTCCTGCCAACCTTCTCAAAATCTTCTTATCCCGGCTCGATGTCTCAGGTTGATACTCTTGATTCTTGAGAAAATTTTTTATTTCAAAATACCAAGGCTTCCCATCTAATGCTTCCTCTACTGCAAATATGAAAGCTGGCCTATCGAGGCGCATGATAGTGATCATTGGAGCTTCATTCCAGTAATTCACTTTATACATTGACGATAAGGTTGCCAAAGCGTCCACCATCTAATTCTCAGCCCTCAGCACATGATGAAACTCTACTCTGTCAAAGAAAGGCAGTAATCTCCTTGCATAATTCATGTAAGGGATCAGATTGGGCTGACGAGTTTCCCACTCTCCTTTAATCTAGTTAACGACTAAAGCTGAATCACCATATACACCAAGGTTCTCGATTCTCAAATCAATGGCTTCCTCTATACCCATGATGCATACTTCATATTCAGCTTTGTTATTGGTGCAGGAAAACGTTAGCTGGGCGGTAAACGATATGTGGGAACCATGAGGATTTGTAATGATTGCTCCAATTCCATTGCCATATGAGTTAAAAACACTGAGAGCCTATTTCGGGACCTTCGTCAGGTAGTGGCTCATCACAATCCTTCACCTTCAAAAACATTATGTCGTCATCAGGAAACTCAAATTTCATCGGTTGATAATCTTCAATTGGCTGCTCTGCAAGGTATTCCCATAAAACACTTCCCTTAATGGATTTTTGGGAAACATATTGAATATCGTATTCTATCAGAACCATCTGCCACCTTGCAATTCTTCCTAAAAATGCCTGCTTTTCGAACACGTACTTGATTGGATCCATCTTCGATATCAACATGGTTGTGTGATTTAACATGTACTGCCTTAGGCGCTTAGCTACCCAAGAAAGTGCACAACATGTATTTTATAGCATTGAGTATCTGGACTCACAATCAGTGAACTTCTTACTCAAGTAATAGATAACATGTTCTTTTCTGCCTGTCTCGTCGTGTTGACCGAGTACACAACCCATGGAGTTCTCAAGAACCGTCATGTACATGATTAAAGATCTCCCTGCCACTAGAGGCATCAATATCGGAGGCTCCTGCAAGTATTCTTTTATCTTTTCAAATGCCCTCTGACAATTTTCGTTCCAAACAACCGCTTAGTCTTTCTTTAACAGCTTGAACATTGGTTCACAGGTGGTTGTTAGGTGAGATATGAACCTTGCAATGTAGTTCAATCTCCCCAGAAAACCATGAACCTCTTTTTCTGTTTTTGGTGCTGGCATTTCGTGTATTGCTTTTATCTTTGAAGGATCTTCCTCGATTCCTTTTTCACTGACGATAAACCCTAATAGCTTTCCTGACCTTACTCGGAAGGTGCACTTATTCGGATTCAACCTCAATCTGAATTTCCTCAACCTTTCAAACAGCTTCAAAAGATTAACCGAATTTTCTTCCTCCGTCTGTGACTTTGCGATCATGTCATCAATATATACCTCGATCTCATGATGAATCATATCATGAGAGAGAGACACCATCGCCCGCCGGTAAGTTGCCCCTGCATTTTTCAATCCAAAAGGCATAACTTTATAGCAAAAAGTACCCCACGGCGTGATAAAGCTAGTTTTCTCTATGTCTTCTGAGGCTATCTTGATTTGGTTGTACCCAAAGAAGCCATCCATAAAGGAAAACACAGAATGTTGAGCCGTATTATCAACTAACACATCAATGTGAGGGAGCGGGAAATCATCTTTCGGGCTCGCTCTGTTCAGATCTCTGTAATCGATGCACACCCTGACCTTTCCATCCTTTTTAGGTATAGGAACAATGATAGCGACCCACAAAGGATAGTTTGTAACAGCAAGAAAACCGGCGTCCAATTTCTTCTGGACCTCTTCCTTAATCTTGACTGCCATGTCGGGCCTGGTTCTTCTCAGCTTTTGTTTTACCGGTGGACATTCTTCTCGAAGAGGTAGACGGTGTACTACTATGTCCGTATCTAATCCTGGCATGTCTTTGTATGACCAGGCAAAGACGTCTCTGTACTCACGGAGCATTTCGACCAGTCTTCTCTTGATACCATCTTCCAATGCAGCCTCAATTCTGGCCTTTTCTTATCTTCTTCTGTGCCCAGATTGACAACTTCAATTTCTTCTTGATGAGGCAGAATGACCTTCTCTTCTTGTCTCAACAGTTTGGCAAGCTCTTCAGGCAGGTCCTCGTCTTCATCAATCTCTTCTTCAGCTTGAAAGATAGGATTATCAAAGTCAAACCGAGTCATAGACGAATCTGAAGTGGTGGCATCTGCGATGTGAGACCTGCATGATTGATGTTTTATGCTTAAAATGATATGCAAACAAACACAAACACATTTCCATTTTATTGTCAAAAATAAAAAGAAGAAAAACAGGGATCAAAACATTTGAATGCAAATAAACGCCTTTGATTAATGGTAAAAAAGAGTTCAAACATAACCAAACAGGGCCCTACAAAAGAAAACCACTACGTCCTGGGAAGAACACAGGGCCACACATAATTAAAACAAAGATATTACTCTTCAAAGGTAACTTGAACGACTTCCTCGATAGTCCATTTGCATAAGCTTTGACCAGGAAAACACGGCTGAATCCATGCGTCCATATCACAGTCATTGTCTCCTTCGTTGTCTTCCACAACATTGATTCTGTCAAAAATGACCCCACCGCTGGTAAACTGCACCGGTCCCCTGTACTTTGGAGCACTCTGCGAGGAGGAAGATGGATTGTATTCCAAACCAAATTTTTCTTGCTTATTGGGGATGCTGAGAACTTGACCCCACCTTTGGGAAGAACCATACTCTACCATAGCACAAGCTTCCTTGAAAGAAGACATTGAAATCTCCGGAGCTCTGTCTTCAATAGAAGATTTCTCCTTAATCTGCACCACTTCGAACGCCTGACGCAGTGTTTCATGGATCTCTCCATCCACCTCTACATATTTGAAGGATGATACGTGACTAACCATGATTTCCTCTTCACGACAAATTGTTACAATCCTTCCTTCAACCATGTATTTCAGCTTCTGATGCAAGATCGAAGTAACTGCTCCTGCAGAATGAATCCATGGTCGACCAAGTAAATAGCTATACGCTGGCTGGATGTCCATGATGTAGAAAATGGTGTCAAAGATTTCTGGGCCCACTTGAATTGGTAAGGTAACTTCACCAAACACCGATCTTCTTGTCCCATCAAACGCTCTTATGACTAGATCACTAGGAGTACAGATCACACCCTGGGTGTCCAACATCATTAAAGCTTTCTTGGGAAACACATTAAGTGAAGACCCTGTATCAACCAAAACATGCGACAGAACAGCCCCTCTGCACTCAATAAAGATATGTATGGCATGATTATGATTTCTCCCTGCTGGATTCAAGTCTAGATCTGTGAACCCCAAACCGTTGCCGGCATTAACATGGGCTACAACCCCTTCAAGCTGATTTGCAAAAATTTCCTGCGGGACGTAGGTTGTGTTTAGAATTCTCAACAAGGCGTTCCGATGTGCCTCAGAGCACAACAACAGATATAAGATGGAGATCTTGGAAGGAGTTTTTTGCAAATGATCCATAATTTTGTAGTCACTCTTGTGGATGAGGCACATAAACTCTTCAGCATCTTTGATTAAAGAGTTTTTCTCTTTTTGCTGCGAACTCTCTTCCACTACAGCCTTACTCTTTCCTTTATTAGTTCTTTCCACATTAACCTCTAGAGGGGAGAATACTCTACCACTTCTGGTCAAATCTCCTTCCCCAACAATATTATCCACAGATAACCCTTCAGACGACGCTCCTATCAATTCCTGCTTCTGTCCATTACAAAATACCTCTTCCCCATAATTCCATGGGATGACCTTGGTATTTTCGTAAGGTACTGATTCGACTTTAGTGATGATCACTGGCGCTGGCCTTGGAGGCGCTGAAATATTTAGTGTTTTGTATGGGATTAAAATCGTGGCGATTTCATCCCGCCCACTGTTAATCTCTTCCACATCTTTTTCTTCTCCTGTTCTATCAAACTACAAAATACCCTCATTCGTCAAGCCTTGAATATGATTTCTTAGATCGACACAACCTTCCGGATGCACAACACATCCTTCACAACCCTCCAAACAACCAGGAAACACAACTCCTTTCAATAGTCTGCTTTTTACAAAACTTAATGGCGTCTTCAACTCTGCCACGTCAGTTATCAAATTCAACTTTTCCTCATCAGCAATGTCATTAACTCCAGCTGCCCCATGGTTTGGCATTGGGTTCTAGACCACATTCGGAGTCTCGTTGGTAAAGTTAATTTCCTTGGTGTCAAGAAGATCTTGCACCTTGTGCTTAAAAGCTTTGCAATTGTCTATGTTATGGCCCGGAGCACCCAAATGAAAGTAGCACCTGGCATTGGCATCATAGCCTGGAGGTGGCACGCCTGTAAGTGGTGACAACGTTCTCTTTTGGATAAGCTGTAGTTGAAGAAAATTTTGAAGTAGTTGAGAATACGGCATATATCAAACTGCCTATTAATTGTTCTTCCTCGGTCCTGAAACCGGCATGGTGCATAATCTTGTTGTTGTTAAGGTGCTGCTGGAATGGTTATGCTGGTAATCTGTGGCTGTTGCTGAGGATGAAATTGCTGTTGACATTGAGCTCTGTTCCTGCTCCTGTTTCTATAGCCTATAACTGAATTTGCGTCACCTTCTCTTTTCTTAGAATTACCGAACGTCTTCCTTCCTCCACCTGATGTGGATCCTTCCCCGCTCTAAATCTTACCTATCTTGATTTCGGTCTCTACCCTCTCACCGATTATAATCAAATCAGAAAAACTACCAGACATGTTTCTAATTAGCTTCTCATAATAAATTCCTGGCAACATTGCCACAAACATATCAATAAGTTCCCTCTCCACCATCAGAGGCTGAACTCTGGGCGCTAGTTCACGCCACCTTTGAGCGTACTCTTTAAACCCCTCATTGCTCCTTTGAGACAAGTTCTGCAACTGAACTCAGTTTGGCGCCAAGTCACTATTATATTGATAGTGACGGACAAAGTCATCTTCCAGATCCCTTCAACTTCTAATATGGGTCTCCTCTAGGCCCATGTACCATTCTAATGAAGGCCCTGACAAGCTATCTTGGAAAAAGTGCATCAGTAACTTCTCATCATCTGAGTAGGCAGACATCTTCCAATAATAAGATCTGAGATGTACTCTGGGACATGTTGTCCCTTTGTACTTATCAAAGTCTGGAACCTTGAACTTAGGCGGAATCTTCACCCCTAGAATCAGCCCCAAGTTGGACATGTCAAGCCCTAGAGAGTTCTGATTCTCGAGATTCTTCATCTTTTCCTCAATCATTTAAAACCTTTTATCTGCATCAGTCTGAAGGCCTACACCCAAATCTCCCATCGAGAAAACATCATCCTATTCATCCTCCTCTCATTGAGGACATGTTGTCCCATGTGCAACGCCCGCTGCACCTGGTACGTGAACCCCTGGTTAATGACCTCCGCTCGGAGGAATGATAACAGTTGGAATAGCATTAGCCTGAGGAGTATTCCCATCAGTCGGGGGAGGAATAGCAGTGGTCCCTCCATGCAAGACCCCAATACCATCCACCTTGGCAATCAAAGGCTGGACTAGTGTTCTGAGCAGCTCTTGACCATTGGCGACTCCTTGCATCAGATCCATGAACTGAGCCATACTATCCCTGAACTCTTGCAACTCTAGCTGTATCTGATCCATAGCTCTCTGCTGATTCCCTCTGGTCGAGTATCGGTGAAACGTTTGGTATGCTATCCTGAAAACAGGCTAGAAGAAAACCACACAGAGATAAGGTTAACGACACCAAGAACACCTGCAATGCAATATCATAATGATGCAAAATGCAAGCATGTAAATATGATTCAGGGAAATTCTCCCCTTGATTCTAGTTCTACGCACGAACAAGAAACAGACAAAGCCACAGTTGGAGCCACCAAATCCTTCCCATAAATAAAATGAGAGCAAAAGTAAGCATACATAGCCTCCAAGAATACAACAGAATGATCAATATGATCTCATCCAACAAGCCTGGTGATGGTCTGAATACAAGATAACTACAACAAAAGAGTAGAAGAACAAAGAGAAAACCGCATCAAGTAACTCTCCCTTCAGCCACGGTAGCGAGTATGAAACTCCTCTAACAGTGCCTTTGTATCCGAATGCTCAGGCCTTGCAACCAACGCCTCAACGAGAAACTCCCTTTTGCTGATGACATCCTTCAGATCTTGAGCATAATCCTCCCAAGCACCTTCTCCGAAAGCGTCTTCGAGTCTTGGTTTCTTCAATTCCGCTCTCTTCTTGTATTCTTCCAACGTTGTCAGAGCTTCTCGTAACTTACAGTCATTTTCATGCTGACGAGATGATTCCCATGAAGCTTTTTCATCTTTAATCCGGAGCTGTGTCTTCAACCTGTCAATATGCTAATGAAGTTCATCCTCTCTTCCTTTGTTGGCAGTCAGAGCTGCATTCCACTGATTATTGAATTTGGATATCTCCGAACGCGCTCTTTCCAACTCTTTCTTCTTGTCCTTGAGGATATCGCTAGCACTCTTTAGATCTTTACCTACTCGTTCACGGGCACGAATCTTTTCAGTCAGTTCTCTCCCCCATCTTGTTCAAGGTTTCAGTCTTCATCTTGGACAAATAGGCTGCTTCATTCTTTTCGCTTCTCAATTGAATAACCTCCTTTTCCAGCTCTTCCTTCGCTTTGCGTAACTCTTCTTTCTCAGCCCACAACCTATTATACTTTTGTATATCAACTGTTGTTGGTTCTTCAGCTACCAAAGGATATAAAGGCTCTCTGATCGGGAATGGTGACAGTACCTTTTCAATCCTCTACTGGATCCACTCAACATATGGTCCATAGGATCTACAGTCACCTTTACCTAAAGAAGCTTTTCCTCTCCGGTGGATTCTTCCCCAAGCTTTTCCCAATCTGGCCAAAGTCTCACTGTCAACTGATCCTGTGAAATACAGAGATTCCTGTATTTCCTCCTCCCTCAGGGGTCCTGTCAAAGCATAGCCAAATTGCCTGATTGTAAGAGCAGGGTTGTAGTTGATGCCACCCTTCCTTCCTATCAGAGGAACATTGGGAAAGTTCCCACAGCTGTAGATAATCTCCTTGCCAAGCAGGTCTCTTTTGAACCAAACAATATTCTTCAACGTCAAACCCATGATTCTCTCTGACCAATCAACTGTGTCTGAGGTGTCAGCAAAAGGTCCAACCTTAGGAAGATGATCCACAAACCATCTGTAGAGAAGTGACGCACAGCAAGAGACATTCTTCCCTCATCTGTTCTCATTCTTGTAGTGCACATAATGGTATACATCCCCCAAGAGAGTAGGCACAGGATTTCGGGAAGCAAAAATATGGAAGGCGTCCAAATCAATGAAGTCTGGGATATTAGGGAACAACACTATGCCATAAATGCAGAGCGCCAAAATTGCATTGAAAACCATCCAACAACCCTCTTTAGAAAAGTGTTGAGCCCTAC
The DNA here is from genome assembly GCA_963859935.3 of Lathyrus sativus. Taxonomy (NCBI): domain Eukaryota; kingdom Viridiplantae; phylum Streptophyta; class Magnoliopsida; order Fabales; family Fabaceae; genus Lathyrus; species Lathyrus sativus. Next base: position 114,820 of record CAWUDS030002377.1, read on the forward strand.
TCACCAAGAACGACAATGGAAAACCAGGGACTCCATTTCTCCACACCATCTTACTATCCAACTCAGAGATACCCAGATGAAGAGCATTAGCCAATTTTGTCAAGTCAGGTTCTGCTTCAGAGTGAAAGAAAGGCATTTGTTCCAAGACTGGGATCCCCATTAACAGAGCAAACTCCTCAAAGGTTGGCATCAAGACATAGCCAGGGAAGGTGAAACAACGCAACTAAGGATCATAAAACTGCAGCAGGGTATGGATACCTCCTAACTCATATCTTGAGATCTTGCAGACATAGCTCAAAATCTTCCCATAATCCTTCCTGAAGTTTCCCATAACACCATGATCAGCTACAAAAGTGAGACTAAGCAAAGGCCCTATCTCCAAAGTCAGGAACTTGTAGACGACAATCCTCTTGAAACCAGGCTCCGTACTGATGGTGGATTAGATTACTAGAATCAAAGGGAAAATCTGCACCTGAAACACAAATACATGCAAATGTTAAAATGCAAATGAAAATGCAGATGCAAACAGGGGATCAAGACTGCTGTGCTGCTGACTGAGATGAACCACAATTATGCCTCGGCGAGAAAATACCAGAACATCAAAATACTGAAGCAATAGGAACCCACACTATCAAAGATCAAAGGTCTGCACTGACGAGAAATCCGGGTTGGTTGGAGGTCAATTTTCCTACATAACCCTCCCACTCACAGGTATGGACCTAATCTCAGATAAGGTCCGGCATCCTATGCGGTCGTCAATGTCACAGACTCTCGAGAAACAATGATACGTTCACCATTTCTGGTTTGGCATCATGGTCAAACAAGGAGGCCTCACTTAACCGACTTCCAAATGATCAGTCTCTAGAGTCGACAACTTTCAGATCCAACATCCTATCAACTGTCTAAAACGGACTGGACAGGATGTCGTCAAAGAAAATCTCGTCTAAACGTGAATTTCATGAGAGCTATTGCATGCCAAACATTCAAGCCCTCACTACTCTCCACAATAATGCTATGTATACGCTCAAGCCTATGTATTGGGCTTATCTCTCAATGGAACACCCACCCAACAGCACAGCAACAAATAATAACAATAACAAAGTGCGGGAAATAAAATGCTAATGAAATAATGTACAGATACAACACATACGCACACAAATATGCACACCCATGAACAAAAACACACAAGATCTAGGGTTGACTTGCATAGGGAACCAGATTCCCCAGCAGAGTCGCCAGCTGTCGCAACTGCGAAAAGAGGGCCGACAAACTAGACAGAAGAGTCGCCACCGGACATTTTTCATCCCAAAGAGAGGGAAAGGAAACGATCGAAGAAAACCTAAGAAAAAGGGAAAGACAAGGTCATCGCAACCAAATATTGGATTCGGGAGTCGGTTACGTAAGGGGAAGGTATAAGCACCCCTCACGTCTGTTGTACTCAATGGGATCCATGCTTGTTGTCTAATCTAGGGGTGAAAACTATCTAATGCCACTGGACATTATTTATCCCGACGGGAGAAAGGAAGCGATCGAAGAAACCTTAAAAAGGAAGAAGATTGGTCTTGCAACCAAATCCTAGATTTGTGATTCAATTACGCGAGAGAAAGGTGTTAGCAGCCCTCGCGTCCGTTGTACTAAATGGGGTCCACTCTTGTTGTTCTAATAAAAATGTGTGTTTATCTAAAGCCTACTTTCTTGTCATACCCCAAATTTGTCCTACTTATATATGAATTTCATCTGTACTTCCATCCGCTAACTCTTATTCAAAAAATAAAAAAGAAATATGTCGCTTTCACTTATTGTCCGAGTTCAGGGTTGTGCAAGATTGAATTCAAAGTTATCAAGGCAAGTGTTGAGTGAAGCTTAGTGGTTTTTGACCTAATATGTTTGGTCAGACAAGTGAGTGTTTCACGATCAGGCATGTGTCTGATTGATTCAAGTGGTGTGTGCTTGAAGCTTCAATTAAGGTTTTTGTGTGTGTCGCAACTGCGAAAAGAGGGCCGAAAAAAAGATAGAAAAGTCGCCACCGAACGTTATTTATCCCAAAGAGAGGGAAAGGAAACTATCGAAGAAAACCTAAGAAAAAGGGAAAGACAAGGTCATCGCAACCAAATCTTGGGTTCGGGAGTCGGTTACGCAAGGGGAAGGTATGAGCACCCCTCACGTCCATTATACTAAACGGGATGCACGCTTGTTGTCTAATCTATGGGTGAAAACTATCTAATGCTACTGCTAAACGGGGGTGAACGGAAAGAACTGACTCAATAGGATATCGCCGCCCTATGCCTACATATTCCCTCGTGCAACGTGAAAGTCAGAGTCAACGTAGTTCGGGAAACTACGGGTGATGGGGGGAATGTTGCTCGTCAAGACATCGTCGTCTTATGCCTACGTATCGTCATCTAGTATGATAAATCAGAGCAAACGTAGTTCGGGAAAACAAGATCACTGGTTGATTAAGAGTTTTATGAGTAAATGTTACGTTTCAATTCCAGCAGTTAGGGATGATGCCTGTTTGCGATAGAACAGAAATGTAACATACTCTCTCTGAAAGTTAGGTTTGAACAATCCCGAAGGATGAAAAGGTTTGAATTTTTGTTTGTGTTTTTTAGAAGAAGGGAATTGAGTTAGTTTGTAACTCATGTTGCACTAAATACTATGACATAAGAGCGAATGCGTCGCATACCGCTCAAAGGGCATACGCTAAACACTCTAGACAATGTGAGAGGAGGCCCCCCCACTCATCATTCCTTATGTACTTAAGGCTCGTAGCGTACAATAATTGTTATCATTTATTAACTGTCTTAAGAATGTTCTGAGATGAGAAGAGAAGACACAAGACTCTAAGGGGAACTGATAAACCCTAATGTTGTCATGCAAGATGGTCCTAAAGTTGAGATTAAAAAGGGAACTACCTAATGTTATCATACAAAGGATTGAAATCCTAATGTCTCTCCTACTCCAATTTTAAATAGAGGGACTAGGAATCCTAAGGGATCATGGAAAAAAGCACAAGTAAAAACCAAACATAGTCAATCACAAATGAAAATGCAATGAAAGACTTAAACAAGTCTTGAAAGATGAAAAGAGATATGAAATGCAAACACAAATGCAAATATGAAACAATGCAACAAACACAAGTCACCAAGATGGAAGACTTAAACAAGTCAAGAGAGATGAGATGAAATGGGAGAAGCAAACTCCTACAACCAAATACCATCAATCATCATGAGAAGCAAAGGTGCTACACAAGGAGCACAAACAACGAAGTGAGGGAGGAAAGAATATGGAGATGCCACCATATCTTAATCAACTCAACCAAACACTTACTTAAAGTCCAAGTAAAGAAAGGTAACACAACAATGTAAATGGAGTGCGAGTGTTCATGACAAGCTTAAAGTGAAGTCAACACCACCAAATCATCATGAACAAGCATCAAAACTTATAAGGTCAGAAGTGAAACACAAATGGTATACCTCAAACTCAAGATCAAAATGGAAGGCAAGCACAAGAATGATCAAGTTCAATTAGAGGACCAAAGTCCATCTAAACATCTCACACTTCGAACAAGTAGAAATGCAAGATCAAAACATAACTTATGGCACAAGGTATACATGCAATTGACCTCTAAACATGCAAGGCAGCACCTCAAGCATGTTAACAAGAGCTAACAAGGCTTGAAAGGTGCTCAAGGGATCACTCATGATCATATCCCAAAGACCAGGTCAAGAATGTATGCATACACATGATTAAAATGACTTGAACTTCAAGCAATCACAAAAAATAGAAGAAGACTCCAATACATTCCAAATAAAATACTCAAACCAAGTTGAATCAATCAAAAGTCAGTATGCAAAAACTCAAAGCAAGAGTCAATTCAAAGCATCACCAACTAGGTCTAAGAAGGCAACATATTCAACTTGTCGAGCAAACATCGAGGGTCCACAAAAAGTCAATGAAAAACAATTGAATCATGATCTTTAATACCTCAAACCAACCCTCAAAAATACCTCAATCAATCACCTAAGTATGAGAGGAAATTTAGTCCTAGGTGTTTTTTTAATTGTGGTAAATAATCATGTTCAAAACAAGGTATACACCATGAAACACATTAAATCATTAATTGCACTAAAAATATTAAAAATAATAGAAAAATAAAATAAAAATGAGGAAAATAATCTCAACATCTTGAAAAGTCAGAAAACTATTTTTTGGGATTTTTTGAATGTGTAAAACTATTTTTAAATGATTAAAATGGAAATGGAAAATAAAATAAAATAAAATGAACTAAAATAGGAAGAGGGGTGTAACAAATAAAATGGATTGCACTGAATCCCTTTTAAAATGGATTAGCAAAAGACCGACACCCAATCGCATCTGAAATCAACTTCTAAGTGAAACTCACTGTTTCACTTAAATGAGTCAGATGCCAAGTCATAATTCAAACACACACGCGTGCAAGTCAAAGGGACAACTCACAAGCCACATCAGATCAAACCAGATGTCGGAGCTAGGGCTCCGGTCGTCTTCTTCGGGAAGGCGTCACCGGAGTTGGGTGGAAATAACCATAAAAATCAAAACCCCTTATACCAAATTAAAGCTCTTGTCACGTAGAGTAAGAATCCAACTTCCATTTTTGAAAAAGGTTCACACAACTAGCGTAAAACATGCCACAAAATTTGAATACACAAACTGAAAACACATCAAACAAGCATGGAAACAATACAAACATTGCCTACATGAAATAGGACTTCAGATGTGCCCAAAATTATCCTAAGAGAGTGCCTAGAATGAAGGTTCAGAGATGAAAAAATTACCAAACGGAGCTGCTCCGTTGGCCCTTCTAACTGCGTATAAGCTTCAGTTTCAAACTGCTAATCCAATCCTTGCACCTTGGTGAGTATGAATTGAGCCAATGCTTGAAGAAAATCCTAGAGAATGTTCAGATTCGAAGAGAGATTATGTTGAAATGTTTTATGGAAACCTTCTATTCTGGCCAGCTCCTTGCATTCTGAGGATTTAGGGTTTCATCATAGGTTATATATGGTGGGTTCCGAAGTCCCATGCAGGCCCATAATGGCTGATTTATTTGATTTGCAAAGCTTGCCAAAAAAACTCACGTCATGTGCACCCACGGGTTAGAACTCTTGTACACCTCTCTTGGGTCAGCAAATGAACCTTTAGGGTGTACCAAAATTAATGTTGGTGATTTGAATCATTGAGAATGAGTGGTCACCGCGTTTGGACCAACACTTTTTAAGGTATGAAATTTGAAAAAATGGCATGTAATGTGAATTCATGTTGGTTCAAATGAGGTAAAGAGTATCATGACCATTATATGATGATATTATAATGCCAAAGAAACAAAGATCAATATATTTTATGACTTGTAATGGAAGAAATTCAAACCATGTCCAAAAATCAACCTTTCATGCTCATTATGGTTCAAATGATCACACAATTCATCCAATGCCATGGAAATTCAGTTCATGATGATGTTAAGGCAACTTGACACAACTTTCATGTGGCACAAAATCGGATTTGAGGTCTTGAAGTTCATGGAAATGGTCATTGAAATGAAAGACCTAAAACTAGGTTTCCAAAAATACTCTTGCCCTGTGAAGACCATAACTTGAGCTCCACACATGAGATTGATGAGTTCTAGGACTTTTTGGAAATAGAATACAATGGGGAACAACTTTCATGTTTGAGGAAAAATGAGGAAGAGCTTGTTTCAATGTGAAAAATGTCTTTGAAGTGAACTATCCTCAAGTACCTCAAAAATCTCTTCATCTGATGACATCAACTTGTTGACCCCATAACTTGAGGTTTACAAACCCAATAGATGAGTTATTTTACTCAAAATAAAGCTTGAAAAGTGATGAACAAGTCTCATGTTTGTGATAAAATGAGACAAGACTTGTATCATGGTGAAAATTATCCTTGAAGTTAGAGACTAAAAAAAGGGGATTTTACACTGAAATCAACTGAAACCCTAATTTAGTAACTCCTTGAACTCTTGAATATTCTTGATTTGATCTCAACATGACATTATAGATCCTTCATGATGACTTCCCATGGCTTGCATGACCTAGAACCAAGTCTTGAACCCTCTCAAGTCCACAGTTGACTTTGGGTTGACCAGATGAAACCCTAATTCCATATCCATTGACTAAAGCTCTTGTAAATGACTTGAGTGATCAAATAAACTCCATAAAGAATCCTCAATATTCACAATGAGGTTTTGAATCATGTTTTACTAAAATGGATAACCTCATGACCCTCTGGTGATCATCAAGATAGGAGGTAACACCCATACACAAATCTTCTCCTCTCAAGGAGCTTTGAAACCCAAATTGATGGCAATGAACTTTTGATGACTGGAAAATGATACCCTTGATTGAGCTTGAATAAGAAATCTTGTATCTTGAATGAGGATTACAACATCTTGTTCCCATGTCAAGAACCAATGCTATGCAAATGCAAATGCTAAATTATATGAAACATAAACTAAGTTAGAAAGAAAAGGTTGGTCAAATTTTGGGGTGCAACAGTGTGGTGTATTGAAGTCCATTCAGAATCTCTCTAATCTCAAAGCATGATTGTTTCATATTGAAGTTGTTGGCTCATTTATGATCAAAGTGGCATTAGTTTAACTGTGCAAGATGTGAATTAACTCAGATAAGCTAAAAGTCTAGGTCAAATAAGACATGTGCTTCATTTTCAAGTTATCAGGCTGGGTTAATTTCAAGTGTTTCATGTTCTAGTTCATTTTCAATTTGGATTATGTACAGTGCAATTCATAACTCTTATTGTCAAGGCATGTCCATAATTTTGGTTCGAGATGAGAATTTGTGGTCCAAAAATTTAAATGAGTGTTTCTAATGGAGAATCTAAAGTTGTTCAAGGTTGATCTTAAGTGGATTTTTTTTGATGAAATAGTAAGTATGAGTGTTAGTAGTAGTATTCAAGGGTACAAAAAGCAATACAAGAATCCATTCAAAATCCAATTCAAGTTACAATAAAAATCCTAAGACAATTCAAAAGTATTGGTCCAAGGTTGTTGGTTTAAGTAAAGATTAGGGTACAAATAATTTTTTTAAAAGCCCAAAACATACAAGTCTATTACAAAAAAAAATCCAATTCAAAAGACCCATAGTCCATTTTACAAAAAGGATGCAAAAAAATTAAACTACGAGATAGGCTCCTAGATCAACGTAGGGAAGGACATTTCATAAGCTTCTTCGAAAAGGCCTTCACATGAGTATCAGCTACAAAACGCAGGCTGAGACAAAACACCATCATCAGCGCACCAATAGCTACAATACCGCACAACACAACAGCAAGCCTTGTTTCACTACACTGCAACCAAAGTAACATCTGTATACATAACAATAAATTCACCAAAATCTGCATAATATTCGCATCAACCATACAACCCTTGTTAAACAAAATGACAAAACAATTCCAAGTCGACCCCACAACTTCAAAATGCAACAACCCAACACACCGTAACAGATTCCGCTCCATAATCTACAAACTACAAATTTTCCACGCAAAACGGGATCCCACAAGAAACCACTTTCCTTGCGACGTCATGAAAGATCCAACCATCTCACTCTATAAAAGGACCTTCTGCTTTGCCAATCTCCAATGGTAACCCCTCAAGCCTTCTATATTCCTCTTCAAATCCCAATGGAACCTTTTTACACACAAACTAACAAACAACCCCCACCCCAAAAATAATCCAAAAACCGTTTTTTAATCTCAAAATCAGAAAGCATGACTGAAGATAAAGAACGAACCTGAAATGAATAAGACCATCAACAACCTCTTCTTCAAACAACAAACCTTCATTACTCTTCAACCTTCATCAACTGACAAACTCGAATTGAGATCCCCAAATTTAAATTACCCAGATACAGAGCGAGACGAAGAAGAAGAGAGAAAGATTGTGATCGAAACAACACAAACAACACAAATCTGGGACCGAATCGTGTACATGGAACAAAAGAAGAAAAAGGAAAAGGTTGGAATGGGTTGTGTCATCTCCATTTTCACCGCGCTCTTCCTTTCCTTTTCGTTTTGGCCTTTGTGTTTGTTTCTCATAAACGTTGTTCAGTTATAGTTAAAAGGAGGATTTGTTTGGTCGTATTTTAGTCAATCGAGATAGGTGGCAATGGTGATTTTTTTTTCCAGTTTTCATTGCCATTAAGGGTTTTTTCTCGGGGTTTATTTTATGGAGATGGGCCTTGTAGCCCACGGTGGACTTTGGCTCCACGTACTCCCTTTTCACTGCGCATCCCCCTTTTTAAGTCTTTCATACCTTTTTTTTTATTATTTTTGGGAATTAGGTTTTGTTAATAGTTGTGTTAATTATTTTGTTAAACAAATTTACCGATTTTTTTTCTTGTTTAGAAATTTCTTGTGAATACTTTTACCAATATTTTGCGTGTTGGTAATACTTTTTTAGACTTTATTTTCCGATTTATCTTCATTTTCATCTAGAGTTTCTTTTATTTTAGTTCTTTTTTGTTTTTATTTTCGATTTTTTGTGTGGTCGATGAAGAGACCTCAAAAATTATTATTAGTCAAACTATTGATAAATAATGATAAGTCCGAGACCAACCTTCTTTTTCTCATTTTCGTTGTCTTCCATTTTGACTTTATTTCTTTTTTTGAATCGATGAAGTCTTTCGATTCACGAACGTTAGTTTTCGAGGTTATTCACCTTCATTATTTCAAATATGTAGAAAATGATCATTTGGATCATTTTTCTATACTTGAGATTGTGAGGGGTTACCCTCGATTAATTAACATAAGGTTTATGATTAAGATGAGATCCAACCTTACTTTCAATTTCATCTCTATTTTATTTTATTTTTATCGATCAATGAAGTCTTTACATTCGTAAATATTGACTTATCGAAGTCGATAACCTTCATTATTTCAAATCTATAGAAAATGATCATTTGGATCACTTCTCTATACTTTGGGATCGTGAGAGGTTACCTTCGATTAATCAACACAAGTTTATGATTAAGACGAGATCCCACTTTTTTTGGTCTGTGCGACACGATTTAATCGGAGAATGATCCTCAATATTATTTCTCGATCTTGTTTTTAGCACGGATATCGATTTACGCAACCTCCTATAGTCCGAATTTTGTCATAAGTCGAGCTATGATGGTTTAACGTTACATTTCGATCCGATTCGTTTAATTAATCATTAACCATTGATTTTAATTTTTGTTCAATATAATTGCTTTACTTTTCAGTCAAATATACCCTTGATTTAATTTCAGTTACTATATCACTGTTTATATACTCTTGCTCATATTATTGTCTATATTATTATTGATATTATTTTACTTATTATCTCGCTCATTATATCATTCATCTTATTATCATCATTCATATTCATCCTGTCATATTATTCATATATTGTTCATCTAACCCTTTTCTTGTTTATCTCATTCAAAAATACCAAAAACACAATAAAGTTATTAAAACCCTAAAAATGATTAATTGGAGGATTGTTGGTCACTATCTTGGGTATTGGAGTTTAGACCTTGTACATAAACCCTAGTTTGGTTATTTTGTCCGAGCTCTTTTTCATTATTTAGTTTTGAACACCTTGCACACACACGGCTTCCTCTTGGGCTACCTGACAATGACTCCATTTATTTCTCGCAATCCCATGTACTTTATATGTATCCCTTTCCCCATTGTAGTGTAATAACTTAGGTTTCTTTTTGCTTGCTAGCTTACTTGCTAAGAAAGATAAAAATGAACTAGGCTAGAACATGTTTTCAAAACAAAGAACAAATGAGGCTTGATCCAGCATTAAGTCATTTTCAAACTCTTTTCAAATTGGACAACCTTAGGGTTTCTCCTTCTCTTTTCACATCTCTTTGGTCAAACCACACTAACCTTGTATGTATCCCACCCTTGTAAGTTGATTGCTTCGCGCATCACCATCAACCTACCTTGATTTATTCACTACCCTTTTTTTTCAAAACGTTTCTTTACTTCTCTTGCCTCCTTGAGTCTAAAAACATTGATCTTATATCAAGTGCATTTTCAAGCTTCTTTTCATAAATAAAATTGGATGATTGTGGAGTGGTTAGGCGAAGACCTTGTCCTATCCCGAGTGCTTGACATTACCTTTAGGGTTTATTGTCGTAAAGCACTTACCATTCAAGATTAAAACATCTTTAATAAGAGAATAAAGTTCTCTTTGTATTGAACTAAAGAGAGAGGATTCAGTGAAGACTTCTTCCTCTCTGAGTATCAGGACACTCACTTTAGAGTGTGTGGTCTCGATACTTGTCTTTCAATACGAAGACGTGACTGTATTCGCCACACTATTTTCACAATAAATCTTTCGAGATATTGGGTACTACCCGCAAGGGGTTACTATCCGAGGACCTATTTTACCCTTAAAAATAACTTTCACAAATCAAATGTGACATCTTGCCTCGATGGAAAAAACTATTCTTTTCAGAATGGATATGTTACGTCCGTTCTACCGCAAACAGGTAACGCCTAAGACTCCACAAGCGAGTTGTAATACACCTAACTACTAGAATGCGCATGTTAGCATCATCCACAAAACACCAGTTAACCGTCGGTCGAACTACGACTGCTCTGATTCTTCACTTCTTTTAAAGTGAAATACATAGGCACAAGGGCCTCAATCCTTGTCAAGCACTCTTCCATCTTTTTATCCGTAGTTCTCCAAACTACGTTGACTCTGACTTTCTCATGTCTGTTAAGAATACGTAGGTATAGGATCGCGAGATCCTACCGAGTCTCCTCCCTCTTTCATCTCATCTTTTCCCTATTTCCCACCTTTCTCTTTCCCCTTCGAATCCTCTTTATATTAATACCTTTTAGAAAATACCTACACGCATAGACAAGCAAATGGTTCCCATCGAGTACGATGGATGCGAGGAGTGCTAATACCTTCCCTTTGCATAACCGGCTCTCGAACCCTTTCTCTTGGTTGCGAGACCATCTTATCCGTTTCTTTCTTGGGGGTTTTCTCGTGTTTACCCTTACCCTTTTGGGATAAATAAAGTTCGATGGCGACTCTTCTGTTCTTCCATTTTCGCCTCTCTGTCGTTGCATTTTCGAGTAGCGATAGCTTGGCGACTCTACTGGGGAAACCTAGCAAGCCAAACCTAGTTTTTTTGTCACATGTGTGATTTATGTGCTTTTTATTATTTTATTATGTTGTGTTCCTCTTATCTGTTGGGTTTATTGGGGATGGTTTGTGAGGATAAAGGCTTTCTACCTGAGCTTTTCTAGTATACACTAAGCTAGGAGGTGGTTGCTTTCTGATTTGCGAGACTTAGGACTCGCTGAGTCGGTTTGACTTCCACCGCTCAGATGAGGCCCCTTTGGGATGATTATGTCTTACGAGTAGTCATAATGGCGTCTTTATTTCTGACCTGGGAGTCCATGATTCTGGGGACCTTTTTAAACCCTATTCCAAAGGTTACTAGGACATAACTCTGTGCTCATCCTTTGAAGGGATTATCGTCTTACAAATCGTCGTTATGATGGAAAACTTTTGAGGGTTAGTGCATGGGACCTTATTTAAAAACTCTTGGAATATCCTATTATAAACCAATAGATTGCCCACCTGACGTGAGGGATATCTCGTTGTGTTGCCTTGCAAGATCTGTGACCTTGATCCCCATTGTTGATCTATTCTCATGTGCATTCATAAAGCATTTCATTACATAAAATTCTTACATATCAAGGGACTTAAGAGACTGTGGTTATCTCAGGTGTTGCTGAACAATGACTGATCAAAGAAAAAGAAGCACCAACTCCTTGAAGTTTAGGGAACCAAAATTAGGAGTCATCCAAGATCTTCTGATTGACGTGCCAAAGGCTGTCAAAATCAACTTTCAAGGAAAGCATGGGAAATTACTTGATCTCCTCTATTCTGGAGTGGACACTTGGGCTTTGTTTGTTATGGCTCAAGTCTATGATGCTCCGCTCAGATGTTTTACCTTCCAAAATTATTAATTGGCCCCTACACTTGAAGAATATTCTTACCTGCTGAATATCAAGATTAAGGACCAACCCATTTACACTGGGTTGGAAGAAGATCTGAAGTCTCCTGCCATTGCTCTCGCCCTCTATATGACTAAGGAAGAAGTTGATGCTGGTTTAGCCAACAAGGGAGGTACTCAAGGATTCCCTTTGAAGTTTCTGCTTGACAAGGTCGTCCAATACAAGACTAATAAGGATTGGGAAAGATTTGGTGTCTATGTTGCTTTAATAATCTATGGGAATGTTCTTTTCCCAAATATAGACAATTTCATAGATATCACTGCCATCACTCTCTTCATTCAGAAGAACCCTATTCCTACCCTCCTTGCTGATACTTACCAATCCATTCATTGGTGGAGTGAGAAGAAGACAGGGATGGTCTAGTGTTGTTCTCATTTGTTGTTCAAGTGGCATGCCTCCCATTTTCCAGAGGAAGGACCATTTGTAGAGAACAAAGAGAAACTGAAATGGTCTAGACGTATTATGTCTTTGGTAGCCGACGACATCGCTTGGTATCCCATGAATACTATAATGTGGAGATTATTTTTAGTTTTAGAGAATTTGGTAATGTGCCTCTGATTGGAAGAGCTGGCTGCATTAATTACAACCCATTTATGGCATTGCGTCAATTGGGTTATGCTATGGAAGACGAGCCTGAGGCAGAGAAAATCCAAAGTTTTATTTTGCTCTCCAAAACAGAAGATCCTGGATTTGTCAGGAAAATTTCTAAGGCATGGATCAAGATCCATACAAAGGGAAGGAAAGAGCTAAAGGCGAAAAATTGTGTGGCTAAAGATCCATACAACATATGGTTGTTAGCTAGAGTGGCTGAAAAGTTGTATTGTTTCCTCCAGAATCTCCCATGCAAGAGAAACCTCTTGTTTCTACTCATGTATCCATGGAAGAATACAAGAAGCTAAAGATGGTAGTGGAAAGGTTGACCAAAGAAAACCAAGATCTTCGAGCTGAAATCCATCAAGCTGGTGTTGAAAATGGCCAATTCAAGAGGAAAATGGAGGTTGAGCAAGACGAAGCAGCTGAAAGCAGCAAGAAGTTGAAGCTAGAGACAGATCTAAGGGTCATGTATCAAAATGGCTTTGAAGGGGCTAACGCGTCAGTAAAAACTCTGCGACAACGCTTGAAGGAAGCCAAGGAATCTTATGAGAGGACGTGGCATTTTTGTGAGCTAGCTTCTGCTGAAAAGAAGAAGACTAGAGAAAAGCTTGAGGCTGACATTGATGATCTCGAAGAGAAATTGAGAAGTTCCTTGACTCTAGCTAAAGACGAACATCAACTCAAACAAGAAGTGTTAAGAGCTTCATATGTCACTCCTAGCATGTGGAACAACAAGTGCTTAGAGTTAGAGACTTCTCAAGAAACAGCCACTCTGTAGAAGGATCACTTTGACACTCTAAAAAGGGATAGTTCACAATGGCTCAAGAAAGAAGCTCAACTCAACAAATTGTTGGACACACATGTGGATTCCCTCCGGTATTATCAACCTACTCTAGACATGTATCGTGCTAAGTATAATGATCTAGTGGAGCATTGCAACCTTATGATTCGTGATATCCCATGGAGGCTGGAAAGTGCAATTCAAGACTTGGAAGGGAACAATGTCCCTCCTTCAGTCCATCACTTCATCCAGCTATATGATCAGATGGTTAGCAGATTCATGTTTGATTCGAAGAAGCTTGAAGTGCGCCTCCGAAAGAAAAACTTTTAGTTGTTCAGTTCTTTCTTTTGTTGCGTGAACTTTTGTATTCAGCTTGTTGAGCAATGGTTAAATCATTTGTATTGGATCTTTCCTTGAATTAATGAAAAAGTTGCTTTTTGGTTCCAAAATTATGCATTTTTACTGTTTATTCACAATTCTATAATACCAATGATAATCACAAGGTCTTGAAAGTCTCTTGAACATCATTCAAACATTGCATATACCTGCGCATCATTTTGCATTCCCTGAAACCCGACCTCACAAAATGCTTGCCCTTTCTGCAGTAGAGCAATTTAACTTCTCGACATCCATACAATACAAGGAGTAATCAAAGAAGAATCATGGATCAGCTAGAACAGAATTAAGCTGCTATGAGGGAGGAGATGCAAAGCATGAAGACACAAATCACCCATACACCCATGTTGGCATAGTTCCAAACACAGACAGTGCGATCCCGGTTCTTGTTGGCACAGTTCCAACCCCTGTTGGTGCAATCCTTGTCCCTGTTGGCACAGTTCATTCACCAGTTGGTGCAGTCCGTCCTCCTGGCGGTACGCTTCCATCTCCAGTTCATTACGATGATCATGAGGAATTCTATGAAGATTCGATGGTGGATGCGTGTGGTCCACAAAACACTGATTTGGAAAAGAAATTCAATGCTCTGCAAGAAAAGGTTATAGCGATGCAAGTTCCTGATGTCTTAGGATTGGACGCTGCGGAAATATGCCTTGTACCAGGAGTTAAGTTACCTCCAAAGTTCACTATTCCAACTTTCGAGAAGTACAAAGGTAATAGTTGTCCCAAGACCCACATAAGGTCTTATTGCAGGAAGATGGCTGCTTGCTCAAATGATGAGAAGCTCATAATCCCTTTCTTCCAAGAAAGTCTGACTAAGGCTTCTTTGGAGTGGTACATGCAACTCGAGCGCTCCCATGTTAAAAGCTGGAAAGAGTTGGCGGATACTTTTGTAAAGCATTATCAGTACAACACTAATATAGCAGCAAATCATACGCAACTACAAAGTCTGACCCAAAAGCCTAATGAGTCTTTCAAAGACTTTGCACAAAGGTGGAGAGGACTGGCTACAAGAGTACAACCCCATTGCTGGAGAGAGAGCTGACCGATATCTTCATGGGGACTCTGCAAGGTCCAATTCTTGAACGTCTAGCGTCTACTACTTCCACAGTATTCTCCAAACTTGTCATGGTCGGGGAAAGATTAGAGAGCTTGATGAAAGCTGGAAAGATTCAAAATGCTAGTGGATCCTCGAGTGGGCCCAAAAAGTTGTATCAAGGATTCGTTAAGAAGAAGGAAGGAGAAGTCAGTGCCGCTTCTACGGAAAGAGGGAAAACTCATCAGGGTTACCATCATATTATTGTCGTTACACCTCAACAATCACTTTCTATTCCCGCTAGCCAGCATGTGGCTCAATAACAAACTCGACAACAATAACCATACCAATCGCAACAAAACCAGGATCAAGGCCAACAAAGACAAAGAAGGCCAGAGAGAAGATTTGATCTGATTCCATCGAGGTATGCCTGACTACTTTTGTACCCGTTAAAAGGAGGTTTAGTGCAATTGAGGGAAATGAGGGAACCTCTAGCGGTCCTTCCCCCGGTTATGATGTTAATGCATGCTGTGAATTTCATTCTAGCGCCCCAGGCCACAACATTGAAAACTGCAAGACCTTGAAGTATGTTGTCCAAGACCTTATTGATTCAAAAACAATTAACTTCACCAGAAACACTCAAAATATCAAAAGAAATCCTATGTCGTCTCATCATCACTCCATAAATATGATTGAGTGCTCTAGAGGGATTCGATAAATTTCGAGCATTGATAAACTGAAGACACCTATCTCCATTGTTAAAGAGTAGCTCTTGTTGAGAAACATGTATCCTGGTTGTCCAGCTAATTGTCACATTTATGCAAGTAATTCTCAAGAATGCACTGAACCGAAGAAAGGCATCTAATGTCTGATTGATCAGGGCATACTGGTGGCAGAATAAATTTCGAAGGATGAAGAAGTTGCCACTCTTGATATTCCTTTTGAGGCATCGGAAATACCGTATGATGATGAAAGTGAATCATGGAACCCTTCCAACAATTTGGCTTGTATTCCATTAACAATTCCGTGTGATAAAGAAGATTGGGATAATATGTATGAACAAACTCATATCCCTCTACAGATCCCTTATGATGAATCATATGTGCTTCCTTGTGGTCAAGATGGAAAGCCTCTACGTATACCTTATGATTTAATTAAGATGCCTATGTCTCCACCCTCGATGAACTAGCTCGTCATCTCAACTCCAGCTCTGTTTCCTTACGAGAGCACAAACATTGTTCCTTGGATATATGACGAGGTTGTTTTTATTAACGGACAGAAGGTTAGAGAGGAGGATATTCTAGAGGAAAAGAAGACTGTGGAAAATATTGTGGGAATTGGTGGCGTCACCAGAAGTGGTAGGATTTTTGCACCAACAACGTCACCCATCAACAACAATGGTAATGCCAACAAAGAAACTGGGAGACAAGGCACCATTGAACAGGGGCAGTCCTCCAAACAGAAGGTTGTCTCTAATGATGAAGCAGAGGAGTTTTTAAGGATCATACAAAAAAGTGATTACAAAGTGATTGACCAGCTCAATCAAACTCCTTCAAAAATCTCCTTGCTATCATTGTTGATGTGTTTGAAGGCTCATCAGAAGGCACTATTAAATTCTTGAAGGCAGCTCATGTGCCTCAAGAAATATCGGTGGTACTGTTTGAGGAAGTGGTAGGGAACATAGCTTCAGGCCACATTCTGAGCTTCAATGATAGTGAATTGCCCCCTGAGGGTAAGAATCACAACAAGGCCTTTCACATCTCTATGGAATGTGTAAGTGTTGTGTTCTCTCGAGTTCTAGTCGATATTGGGTCATCGCTGAATGTATTACCTAAAAGCTCATTGTGTATGTTATCAATTGAAGGGCTTGTGATGAAGCCAAGTCAGACTATTGTGAAGGCTTTTGACGAAGCCAGAAGAACTGTAATTGGTGAAGTTGATCTCCCAATAAAGATTGGGCCATACGCTTTTATCATTACATTTTATGTAATGGACATATATCCTGCCTACAGTTGCCTTCTTGGCCACCCGTGGATCCATTCAGCTGGTGCTGTAACGTCAACTCTTCATCAAAGACTCAAGTTCATGATTAACAACCAGATGATTGTCATTGAAGGCGAAGAAGATGTTCTTGTGAGCCATCTTTTGTCTTCCGCTATGTTAACGTAGGAAATGAAGTGCATGAGACTCCGTTCCAAGCCTTTGAAGTAATCAACATTGAAATGATTCATGAGAAGCTAGTGTTTTCAATTGTAACTTGGAAGGACACAAAGACAGTTATAGAAGAAGGTCACCCTCGAGGATAGGGCAGAGTGTTGGAGCTGCATGTCAACAAGAATGGAGCCGATCTGGGTTATAAGCAGGAAATACAAGAGAAGAACACCTCTGATAGAGGTAAAGGACTTGCAACTCCATTAGTTTTTACTAGTGGGGGCCATCTCGATGATGGTCAAGTCACATTTCTGGATTTTGAAGACGGTGGGCATGAAGAACTGCGCATGGTGTACCCTAGGGCACCCAACCAGACATTGAACAACTAGAGTATCGTTGAAATTCCCGAAGTTATTCTAGTAGACGAGTAATTCCCTGTTTTTCGTTTTTTCCTAAAAAATCATACGCTTTGCCCAAGGCATATGGATCATGTTGTAGGGCGTTCTTTTGCTTTTAAAAAGCACATACTTATCATCAATAAATGACTTTCGCATCCAATTATGCTCCCTTTCTTTCATTTTTTACTTTTTGCACATAAAAATATTTTTGAAAGGAAATGTTTTTGTTTTCTTCTTCTTTATTTTTATTAAAATAACAGCATGAAATCATTCATCGTGCAGATCTTCCCCTGTTCCTATTGATAACGACTCTGCTATGGTCCGATATGACTTTGATAACCCAATTTACCATGCTAACAAAGACTGCGAGGAAGATTGTGATCTCCTAGAAGAGCTGGCTAGACTATTAAAGCAAGATTCAAAGGTCGTTCAACCGTATCAAGAAGAGATTGAAGTCATCAACATGGGAACGGAAGAGGATGCCAAGGAGATCAAGATAGGGGCCGCCTTAGAAGCAGAGGTGAAGACAAAGTTGTTCGCATTGTTGCAAGAGTATGTTGATGTGTTTGCTTGGTCCTACAAAGGTATGTCCTGTCTGGATGAAGACATTGTAGTGCATAAGTTACCCCTCAAAGAAGATTTCCCGCCGGTGAAGCAAAAGTTGAGGAGAACGAATCCAGAGATGTCCTTCAAGATAAAAGAGGAAGTTCAGAAGCAGCTAGACGCTGGTTTCCTAGAAGTATCCAGCTATTCGCAATGGGTAGAAAAGTTGTTCCAGTACCGAAGAAGGATGGGAAGGTGCGAATGTGCATTGATTACAGAGGCCTCAATAGAGCAAGTCCAAAAGACAATTTCCCTCTGCCGCACATTGACGTGTTAGTGGATAATACAACCTAGTTCTCTGTCTTCTTGTTCATGGATGGGTTTTCTGGCTATAATTAGATCAAAATGGCACCAGAAGATATGGAAAAGACGACTTTCATCACCCCATGGGGAACTTTCTGCTGCAAGGTCATGCCGTTTGGACTTAAGAACGCAGGCTCGATATATCACCGGGCTATGGTCACTCTCTTTCATGATATGATACATAAAGAGATTGAAGGCTATGTAGACGATAAGATTGCAAAACCCTAGACTGAGGAAGAACACCTCATTCATTTGGAAAAGCTTTTTGCAATACTGAGAAAATTCAAACTGAGATTAAATCCTAACAAATGTACTTTTGGTGTAAGATCTAGTAAACTTCTAGGTTTTATTGTAAGCCAAAACGGGATTGAAGTCGACCCAGATAATGTCAAAGCTATCCAAGACATGCTGACGCCTAAATTCAAAAAAGAAGTCTGAGGTTTCCTTAAGAGATTGAATTACATTTCCAGATTCATATCTCATCTAACAGCCACTTGTGAACCCATTTCAAGCTACATAGAAAAGATCAAGCAGTTGTGTGGAACGATAATTGTCAGAAAGCCTTTGAGAAAATAAAAGATTATCTACAAGAACCACCGATCTTGATGCCTCCAGTACCTGGACGACCTCTGATCTTGTACTTAATTGTGCTAGAAGGATCCATGGGATGTGTGTTGGGTCAGCATGATGAAACCGGTAGGAAGGAGCATGCAATCTACTACCTCAGCAAGAAATTTAATGACTGTGAATCAAGATACTCAATGCTCGAGAAGTCATGTTGTGCATTATCTTGGGCAGCAAAGCACCTAAGGCAATATATGCTCACCCATACAACTCTACTGATTTCCAAGATAGATCCTGCCAAATACATATTCGAGAAGCCTGCTCTCACCGGACGAGTGGATCATTGGCAAATGGTATTGACAGAGTATGACATCCAGTATGTCACACAGAAGGCTATCAAAGGAAGTGTGCTCTCTAACTATCTTGTCCACCAACCTGTGGACGACTACTAATCTATGCGCTTCGATTTTCCTGACGAAGACGTCATGTTTGCCAGAGACTATACAACACTAGGCCAAAACGATGGACCCGAACCAAGATCCTAATGGACACTCGTATTCGATGGTGCCGCAAACGCTAAAGGCTGTGGAATTGGGGAAATCACTACTTCCCCAATTGGATTTCATCTACCATTCACTGCTAGATTGTGCTTCAAGTGTACTAATAATATGGCCGAGTATGAAGCCTGTATCTTCGGAATTGAAGCTTGTATTGATAATAGGATCAAGATTCTTTAAGTCTATGGAAATTTTGCCCTTGTCATATGCCAGATTAAAGGGGAATATGAAACACTCGATGGCAAGTTGATTCCTTACAGAGATCATGTATTGAAGCTAATCCCATACTTTGATGAGATCACTTTTCATCACATTCCCAGAGCATAAATCCAATTGGCAGATGCTCTAGCAACGTTAGCATCCATGTTTCAAGTCAAGTGGAAGAATGAGGCACCGTCCATCCGTTTAGAGTACCTTGACGAACCTGCTTATTGCCTGGCAACCGATGCTGCAGAGCTTAAAGTTGATGATCATCCTTGTTTATATGATATCAAGCAGTACCTAGAAACACAGGAATATCCAGAGGGTATTACCATCATTGACAAAAAATTTCTTAGGAAGCTCTCGTCAAAGTTCTTCCTCAGTGGTGATGTGTTATACAAAACGAATTATGATTTGGTTCTGCTCAGATGCGTGGATAGACACGAAGCAAAGTGTATCATAAACGAAGTGCATGAAGGGTCTTTTGGGACACACGTCAGTGGCCACACAATGTTTAAGAAGCTCTTGAGGGTAGGATACTACTGGATGACGATGGAGACAGACTGTTATTGTCATGTCCAAACATGTCACAAATGCCAGATCTACGCGGAAAAAAATCATGCTTCACCACTTCCTTTGAATGTGTTGACTTCGCCTTGGCCTTTCACCAATGTGGCATAGACGTAATTGGGCGCATTGAGCCAACCGCCTCCAACAGACACCGTTTCATCTTAGTGGCTATTGACTACTTCACCAAATGGGTGGAAGTTGTATCCTATGCTAACGTC
Source organism: Lathyrus sativus (assembly GCA_963859935.3). Taxonomy (NCBI): domain Eukaryota; kingdom Viridiplantae; phylum Streptophyta; class Magnoliopsida; order Fabales; family Fabaceae; genus Lathyrus; species Lathyrus sativus. The sequence goes on from CAWUDS030002377.1 coordinate 135,282, forward strand.
ACTAAGCAAGTGGTGACTCGCTTCATTAAGAAAGAAATCATCAACCGATATGGAGTCCCGAATAAGATCATTACTGATAATGGTTCGAACCTCAACAATAAGATGATGTAGGAGTTGTGCGAAAGCTTCAAGATTGAACACCATACCCCATATCGCCCCAAAATGAATGAAGTTGTTGAGGCAGCGAATAAAAACATCAAAAAGATCATCCAAAAGATGGTAAAAACTTATAAAGATTGGCACGAGATGTTTTCATTTGCCCTGCATGGCTACCACACTTCAGTACGCACTTCCACTGGGGCAACCTCATTCTCTCTCGTATACGGAATGGAAGCAGTGCTGCCTAATTAAGTAGAGATTCCTTCCTTGAGGATTTTAGCAGACGTCAAGCTAGACGAAACTGAGTGGATACAAGCACGACTCAACCAACTTAATCTCATAAACGAGAGGCGCATGACGGCCATCTGCCATGGTCAGTTATACCAAAAGCGGTTGAAGAGGGCCTTTGACAAGAAAGTTCGCCCACGACACATCGAAGTAGGAGATTCGGTCCTGAGGAAAATTCAGCCAACTCACATTGACCCAAGGGGAAAATGGTGTTAGAACACAGATTGGTATTTAATTATATCTCTATGTTTTGATAATAACTCTTATGAAATTTTGTATTAAGAAAATATATACTCTAATTTTGTTCAAGTGTTTTTGTTTCAGATATTAAATTAAATATTCTTATGGAATCAAAAATGCATCTGAACAGTAGTCTACGCAAAGCTATGAAGCATTAGAAGCAAGCCAACAGAAGACTCTGAGCGCTGCCAGAAGAGACTTTGAAGCAGAAGCTGCAGAAGACTCTGAAGCAAAAGCTGCAGAAGCATCTGAAGCGTAGCTGAAGATTTTGTATGAAGAGTTTAAAGCATTGTGTCAGAAGACTCTGAATGTACTTTACGCTGCAAGTACAGAGGCTCTGATAAACAAGTATGCTCTGATTAGATCACTCACGCTGAAGCAATGTTGCTGCAACTCTAATATCATTTAATCTGATCTGAAGAACAAGAAGCACATCAGAGGATCTGATGTTGTTTATGTTTGAAAAGATGTCAGCACGTGAATAGACTTGGTACTATTCTCAACGTCCTCTCCAACGGAACTATTCCTTATTTGTGATAGACACAAGGATTCAGGCAAAAGGCATTTCTCTGAACATTCTACTTCTAAGAAAGGAAAAGTCATGTGAAGGCAAAAGGCTACAGCTACTCTACTTGCACAGTCTTCAAGCATTGGAATTTCAGCACTATAAAAGGACGTCTTCTACATCTCTTCAAAGTTGACGAATTACTGAGAAATCAAATCAAAACTACTCTCAAGCTCTCATACAAATTTGTTTCATAAACTAAATAGTTTTTATTCATTCTTAATCTAAGTGTAAAAATCACAGTTTGTGATATAGCTTTTTAGAAGCATCTTAAACACTTGTTTAGTTTATATTAATTTGTAAAAGGTTCCTTAAGAAGACCAAGTTATGGTCAGAATTTCTTAAGAAGACTAAGACAGTTGTTCTTAGTGGTTGACACTGTAATCTGTTTGAATATAGTGGATTAAGTCCTTGTGGAGAAAGGCAAATCACCTTGATAGGGTGGACTGGATTAGTTGAGTTCAACGAACCAGGATAAAAATCTTGTGTTGTTTTTATTGCCATTTTTTCTAAACCCTTATTCAACCCCCCCCCCCCCTTCTAAGTGTTTTTCTCACCTTCAGTTGGCATCAGAGCTCCAGTTCTGTTAGTGCTCTCACTTCACCGTGAACAGAAAAGATCCAGTTGAGAAAACTCTTGATATATTTTGGTTGATACATTATGGATGAAGCTTCAACATCCAACAACAACAGATATGAGGACAGAGATAGAATCAACACTAAACCTCCTATGTTTGATGGGGAGAAGTTTGACTACTGGAAAGACAGGATTGAAAGCTTCTTTCTAGGATAGGATGTTGACCTTTGGGATTTTGTCATTGATGGCTATGTTCACCCCACTGATGGGGATGGCAAAAAGATAGACAGAAAAGCTATGACTGAAGCTCAGAAGAAAGAATTCAGGAATCATCATAAAGCAAGAACCGTACTACTAAATGCTATATCTCATACTGAGTATGAGAAAATTACTAACAGAGAAACAACATTTGGTATGTTTGAATCTTTGAAGATGACTCATGAAGGGAATTCTCAAGTCAAGGAGACCAAGGCTCTGGCGCTGATCCAGAAATATGAAGCCTTCAAAATGGTGGAATCTGAATCTAAAGAAGTTATATTCTCTAGATTCCAGATTCTCACAGCTGGCTTGAAAGTTCTGGACAAAGGTTACTCCACTGCAGATTATGTTAAGAAGATCATCAGAAATTTGCCAATCAGATGGAGACCAATGGTCACTACTCTGAAGCTAGCAAAGGATCTGAACAAGATCACGCTGGAGGAACTGATCATCTCTCTGAGTCATGAGATTGAACTAGAAGAAGACGAACCCCAGAAAAAAGGTAAGTTTGTTGCTTTAAAGTCTAACAAATCTACCAAAGCTTTGCAGGTTTTAGAAGAAAGTTCTGAAGAATCTTCTTCTGAAGAAGAAGATGAATTATCCCTGCTGTCCAGAAGGATCAACAAACTCTAGAAGCATAAACAGAGGAAGTTCAAGAACTTCAAGAAACCATATCAACGTAAAGAGTCTTCTGGACACAGAAGATCTAGAAAGAAAGAGGTTGTCTGCTATGAATGCAAGGAACCTGGGCACTACAAGAATGAATGCCCAAAGCTTCAGAAGGAGAAGCCAAGAAGGAAGTCTAATCATAAAAAGAAAGTTCTGATGGCAACCTGGGATGATTCAGATGCATCTGAATCTTCATCAGACTCAGATGTAAAATGTGCAAACATGGCACTCATGGATGACGTAGAAGACCATGTAGAAACTTCTGGATCAGGATCAGAATCAGAATCAGATTCTGAGGAGGTATTTTTTGAACTTTCTAGAGCAGAGCTTATTGAGAGTTTATCAGAAATGTTAGAAAACTATAGTAAGATTAAGCTCAAGTACAAGAAGCTTGAAAGCAATCTTGTGTCTGAGAATGATCTTCTGAAATCAGAAGTTGCTGAGCTCAAAGCAAACAATTTGAAAATTAAAAATGAATTAGAAAAAGCTCAACAAGATTCTGAAGTTGAAACTAAGTCAAAATCTAAAAACATTTTAGAAGAATATGACTATAGTTTTCAGAGATTTCTGGCAAGAAGCCTAGAGAGAAGTAAGATGGCTTCAATGATCTATGGTGTAAACAGAAATAACAGGAAGGGTATTGGATATGAATCTTCTTCTGAGAAAGATTTAAATCCAACATCTGTTGATAAACTAATCATTAAGCATACTCCTCTGTATTCTACTTTTAAGTTTGGACATCTTAATGATATTAAACACACACGTTCTGGTCAGAATATTCCTGTGTTTAAACCTAAAGTTAGTCAGAACAAACCTGCTGTCAAAAGGCAGAAGTTCAGACAAAAATTTAAGGCAACTAACCCTAAAGGACCCAAAAAGATCTGGGTACCTAAAGAAAAAATAATATCTGTTGCAGACATCTTTAGCAGCAAAGTCAAAACACCAATCTTAGTACCTGGACTCTAGCTGCTCGCGTCACATGACGGGAATAAGGTCTATGTTCCAAAGCCTGGAACTTAGGTCTGGAGGAGACGTCAAGTTTGGAGGGAACCAGAGGGGCAAGATAGTTGGCTCTGGAACTATTGGCAATGGTAATCTTCCTTCCATTTCTAATGTCTTACTCGTTGAAGGATTAATACATAACTTATTGTCCATAAGTCAATTAAGTGACAATGGTTATGACATAATCTTCAATCAAAAATGTTGCAAGGCTGTCAGTCAAAAGGATGGCTCAATCCTATTTAATGGAACGAGGAAGAACAACATTTATAAAATCAATCTTTCAGAACTTAAGGTTCAGAATGTAAAATGCCTTCTGTCTGTTAATGATGAGCAATGGGTCTGGCACAGAATATTGGGGCATATTAGTATGAGACGTATATCTCAGATTAATAAACTCAATCTGGTTAGAGGACTTCCTCAGTTGAAGTTCAACTCAGATGCTCTTTGTGAAGCATGTCAAAAAGGAAAATTTTCAAAATCTTCTTTTAAAACTAAAAATGTTGTTTCAACCTCAAGACCATTAGAGTTACTTCATATTGATCTGTTTGGACCAGTGAAAACTGCATCCATCAGAGGCAAGAAGTATGGATTAGTCATTGTTGATGACTACAGCAGATGGACGTGGGTTAAATTCCTAAAACACAAGGATGAGTCACATTCTGTGTTCTTTGACTTCTGCAAACAAGTCCAGAATGAAAAAGATTTTAAAATTGTTAAAGTCAGAAGTGATCATGGAGGTTAATTTGAAAACAAATATTTTGAAAAAAATTTTAAAGAAAATGGCATTGCACCTGATTTCTCCTGTCCTAGAATTCCACAACAGAATGGAGTTGTAGAGAGGAAAAATAGAACTTTGCAAGAAATGGCCAGAACCATGATCAACGAGACTAATCTGGAAAAACATTTTTGGGCAGAAGCAATAAACACAACTTGTTATATTCAGAACAAAGTTTCTGTAAGACCTCTTCTGGAGAAGACTCCCTATGAATTGTGGAGGAATAGAAAGCCCAACATTTCATATTTCCATCTTTTTGGATGTGTATGTTTTATGTTGAATACTAAAGAGAATCTGAACAAGTTTGATTCTAAAGCACAGAAGTGTTTCATGCTTGGGTATTCTTAACGCTCTAAAGGCTACAGAGTATACAATACTGAGACACAGATTGTGGAGGAATCAATACATGTTAGATTTGATGATAAGCTTGGCAATCAAAAGCCAAAGCAGCTTGATAATTCTGCAGATAGAGAAGTCATTCTCACATACTCTGAAGTCTCAGAGGCAGAAAAAGCTCAAGTGAAAGAACCAGAAGCAACGCCAGGTGCAACTCCATTGGCTGCTCAGATGAACAATTTGAATATTTCTGAAGAACCAAATGTTAAGGGATCATCATCCAGAATCAAGGCCTCTCATCCAGAGGATGTGATAATTGGAAAGAAGGATGACCTTATCAGAACAAGGTCTTTCCTCAGATCATCTGCAACATCACTTTTTGGGTTGGTGTCTATCATTGAACCATCTTCTGTTGATGAAGCTCTGAATGATAATGAGTGGATAATTGCTATGCAAGAAGAGCTAAATCAATTCACCAAAAATGACGTTTGGGATCTGGTTCCAAGACCAAAAGGGTTCAATATTATTGGAACTAAATGGGTCTTCAGAAACAAATTGAATAAGCATGGAGATGTTGTAAGAAACAAAGCAAGGCTAGTTGCTCAAGGGTATAGTCAGAAAGAAGGAATTGACTACACAGAGACTTATGCTCCTGTGGCCAGGTTAGAGTCTATTCGCCTACTCATTTCTTTTGCTGCACAAATTAACATCACTCTTTATCAGATGGATGTTAAGAGTGCCTTCTAAATGGTATTATAGAAGAGGAAGTTTATGTTCACCAACCTCCTGGATTTGAAAATGATAAATTTCCAAAACATGTTTTCAAACTTAAAAAATCACTCTATGGCTTAAAACAAACTCTCAGAGCTTGGTATGAGAGGCTGAGTAATTTTCTTTTAGAAAAGAATTTTATCAGAGGTAAAGTGGACATAACTCTCTTCTGCAAATCATTTAAGAAAGATTTGTTAATTTGTCAAATTTACGTAGATGATATTATATTTGGATCTACCAATGTTACGTTGGGAAAGGAGTTTGCTCTTTCTATGCAGGCTGAATTTGAGATGAGCATGACGGGAGAACTTAGATTCTTTCTGGGAATCCAAGTCAATCAAACTCCAGAAGGCACTTACACACATCAGACTAAGTATGTGAAGGAGCTTCTGAAGAAGTTTAATATGACTGAAATCAAGTTGGCCAAAACTCCAATGCATCCTACAAGCACTCTTGGTAAGTAAGAGGTTAGTAAGAAAGTAGATCAAAAGCTTTACAGAGGTATGATTGGATCTCTTCTGTATTTGACTGCTTCTAGACCTGATATTCTATTTAGTGTTTGTCTGTGTGCCAGATTCCAATCAGATCCTAGAGAATCTCACTTAACAGCTGTTAACAGGATTCTAAGGTATTTGAAAGGTACTACTAATGTGGGTTCGTGTTACAGAAGATCTGATGATTATAAATTAGTTGGATTCTGTGATGCTGACTACGCTGGAGATAGAGTTGAAAGAAAAAGTACTTCTGGAAGCTGCCAGTTTCTTAGAAGTCATCTGATCTCTTGGTTCAGCAAGAAGCAACCCACTATTGCGCTTTCAACAACAAAAGCAGAATACATTGTTGCTGCTGGTTGTAGCACTCAGATGCTCTGGATGAAGAGTCAACTAGAAGACTATCGGATCCATGAGAGTAACATTTCAATCTTCTGTGATAATACTTCTGCTATATGTTTGTCTAAAAATCCTACTTTACACTCTAAGGCTAAGCATATAGAGATAAAACATCACTTCATTAGAGACTATGTTCAGATGGGAATTATCAGTTTAAACTTTGTTGATACAGATCATCAATGGGCTGATATTTTTACAAAACCCCTTGCTGAAGATAGATTCAAATTTATTCTGAAAAATATAAGTATGGATTTCTATCCAGAATAAAATGCTTATCAGATGAAAATTTTCTCAGATGGAAAATGTTTTAACTATGTAGTATTACATCTATTTATTTATTGTTTATTATTTTATTCTTTGTGTGCAAATCTGAACTAACAAGCCTCAGAGGATCTGGACGTTGGCTAACGTTTCATTCCTCAAAGAAGTTTCAGAAGCACATGCAAGCAAACACTTGTAACTCTGAATCTGAAAAGGTGGAGTGTACAATACTGAATTGACGTTTGAGGTACTGTTTTTGAATATTGAGTTTCTCGTTTTCCCCCCAATTGTCAGAATCATTAATTGCTTGAAATGATTATATTCTTTTCATTAAATTCTAAGTGCAAGCGTGTTGAACGTGTGACTCTTGTGTGCCCTAATTTCTTCTATAAATGCCACAACTTTACATATTTCACACTTTTCACTCTCACGAACACCCTTGTATGCATTTCTTCTTGTTTCATTGCTTTCATCTCTCTCCCAAACCCAAACATCTCCGTCACCTTAAATCTTCAAGAAAAACAATGGCTACTTCATCATCAACTTCTGCTCAGTTCCAATCTTCAGTGGTTGTTGTTTCTTCCTCAAACATGGGTGTTGTCGCTTTTAAGGAACCTATTAGAACATTACTCACACATGTTGACAAGCTGGAAGTCTTGTGTGAATCCATTGTTAACTTTGAATCTTTTGCTGAAAATGGGTATGATCTTCGTCCCATTATTGATGCACAGTGTTGGACCAAGTTCTTTGATAGGATGATGGGACCAGTTTATCCTTGTCTGGTAAAGGAATTCTGGATCCACGCTTCTACTTTCCCTAAGTTCATTGTCTCTTATGTTCTGGGAAAAGAAACCATAATAACTGAAGATTTGATAAGAAAACTCATAGGGTATGAGGAAACTGATGGTGTCACAAATCTGCCAGCTGGGCGAGTGGATATGACTGATGTGTATAGAGAAGTTTGCTCATCTGGAGAAGTTTCTAACAAGGTAAAGGATTTGAAGCCAGTTTACAGGATCTGGGCTAAGATTTTCATGAGTTGCATTCATCATAGGAAATCTTCCAATTCTCCAGACTATGTTAACACTGATCAACTATACTTCATGTATTGTCTGAGTCAGAGCACAAAGGTGGATCTGCCGTATCTTCTGTTTAATCATCTGTGGACACACGTTAAACAGTCAAGGGAAGAGGCCAAAACCAAACATCAGAAGTTGAGGAACTGTATTCCAATGGGAAGACTTATCTCAGACATTCTGACCGAGAATGGTCTTGTTGGTCATCTGGTAGAAGCTGAATTGAAGGAAGAGTTAGCTTCTGTAGTAGGAAAAACTCTGAATGGGAAGAGTCTTCAGAGGATGAAAGTTGTAGAAGAAGTCACTTCTGCACCAAAGAAAATAAATTCTGAAGAGGTCACTCAAAGAAGGATACCAGTGGATGATTTTCCTATGTTCTTTGCCAATGAACCAAGGGAGATTATTTTGAAGTACATTGCAGAGTGTCTAAAAGATGGAACTCCTCTACCAGCAAATCTGGTTCAGAAGGCAAGTGAACCTACTCCAGATCTTTATGAGGCCATACACAAGAAGAAGAGAAAGGTTGCTGAAGAAGGATCTTCAAAACCCAAAAGGAAGGCTACTGGTGAAGCTGCTGTTGTCAAACCCAAAAGGGTCAAGAAGCAAAAGTTCAATCCTCCAGAGGCAAGTTTGGATTCTATTCTAGAAACTGTCAAAGAGGTATTAACATCTGATCAAACTCTTCATGAACCAATACCATCACCTTCACCCTCTCCTCCTCGTGTTTCTAAACCTAAGAAACCTTCTGTTACAGCTTCTTCTGTACCCCAACCACAAGCAACTCCATCTGAAAAGTATAACTCTGAACCTACACATTATCAACCATCTGATATTCCCCCCTCTGACAAACAAACACCTGCACCACAATCATCTGAAATTCCCCCACCAGCACCACAAACATCAAAACCTACAGAACCAACACCACAAGAACCAGAACAACAACAACCACAACCAGAAAAATCCATTCCTTCTAATCTTGAACTAGAATCTATTCAACCATCTGAACCTTTCATATTTGATTCTGTAGTCCTAGATATTCAACCTTTGACAACTCTGGTTGATATCTCTTCCACATCTTGTCGTTCATCTGAATCATCTGATTCATCTGAATCTGACTTACCACCAGAAATAAACCTACCCCCTCACTCTGTGGCTATGAACCAAGAACATCTGAGTTTGTATCCTTTGCATATTTCAAACCTCATCCCTATGATCCCCTTCCATATGGTCTAAAACTCAAAAACTTTTATACCAGGATAGAAGCATCTGACCCTAACATTCCACATAAACCTATTTCTTTAACTATCCTTCCTTTTGTACTTCAAGCCTATCTAAAACAACAACCAGATATCATTCCACCTGAACCTCTGCACTCTCATAATTCTGTTTTTATCCCCTATACTCCTACACCATTTGATGTCATTCCCTCTGTATCAAATTTCAAACAGTTCTTGTTTCCCAAATCATCTTCATCTAGATCCAAAGCTTTCCTTTCATCTGAACATCCTTCATTACCTTCTTATCCTCGTCCTCTGTTCATTATCCCAACCTTTACCATACCATCCCCACCTGAATAACCCAAACCATCACCTCTAGAAGCCTACTTTAAACCTAAATCCAGATTAGATGTTGATGCCTTATTTGCTAATTTCAAGAAATAAATAAGGATGAGTTTATACTCTGTTAAGGAGGAATGTCTCTCAAGCATTAATCCAGAAGCTTCTGAAGAATGTTGGGTTAAGTTCATTGCCATATTCAACTCTGTGGCTTCTAATCTGAAGACCATTTGCTCTGATGACGCAAAAGTCAGATTTGCTGAAGTTGTCAGACATACGCTATGGAATGTGAACAGATCTCCAACATTGCTTCTTGAGGATGCACCTTCAACTTCTGGAGTAACTGCTACTTCTAAGACTATTGAAGAATCTTCTCCTGAAGTCACTCTGGAAACCAATCCATTAGCTCTGATGATTGTAGACCAACCATCTGAATCTGTGCCTCCAGAGTCTGCATCTGCAATGATAATTGACTCTGCTCCTACTCCTGCATCTGAATCTGCTCCTTCTACTTCTTATGAAGTTAAGAAAGAGAATCCAGACATAGAAGACAAGATTGTTGTGCTGGAAGCTGGTCAATCTAAAATAAAATCTTGGATGGCAAAACAAGATGAGAAGACAGACAACATACAAAAATGGATGGCTAAGCAAGAGGAATCTACTTCTGAGATGACCCACATCCTTAAGCTTCTTGCATCACGTTTATCTTAGTTCTTATGTTTGTTCACTTTAAGTGTTATTTTGTTATGTTTCTGCTTTCTCTGAATCATGTTTTGTTCTTGATGTACTCTGGTTATCTCTGAATGAATCTATCTGTTTGATTATTTGTTGTACATCTGTTGATGTTATCAGCTTTATACTATTTTCTTCTGTTAACCTTTTATTTGTCTTTAAAAGTTTTCTTTTTGATTATGACAAAAAGGGGGGAGAAAAAGAAATTTGTTTGTTCAAATATAAACAGTTACTAAAATGAAATTCAGACATAACAAATTATATCTAACATTGAATTTTAGTCTTTCAGAACTATAACGTATCATATGACAAAATTCATTGAAGTAACCCTGAGAATTCCCAAACCAGTCTTTTACTCAAACCAGGTTTACCAGGCTCTGGTAATTCAAACCAGGTTCTTATTACTAGGCTCTGATAAGTCAAACCAGGCTTTGATCCTAAAAGCTAACCAGGCTTTGATTCTGGAAAGAAAATCAGTAAAAGTAAATCAAGCTATTACCAGGCTCTGTTTCTGGAAAGCAAATCAAGCTCTGATTCTGGAAAGTATATTCTAACCAGAAGTTTTTAACTAGGCTCTTAATCTGAGAAGTTTACTCATGCAAAAAGGGAAGTATTATCTTCTATTAGAGTATTCATTTCATGGGGAGATTCTATATCTCAGGGGGAGTTATATATTTATCCTTTTTTATTGAACAAAATTTCCTATGTTTTGTCATCATCAAAAAGGGGGAGATTGTTACAACACAGATTGGTGTTTAATTATATCTCTATGTTTTGATGATAACTCTTATGAAATTTTGTATTAAGAAAATATATACTCTAATTTTGTTCAAGTGTTTTTGTTTCAGATATTAAATTAAATATTCTTATGGAAGCAAAAATGCATCTAAACAGTAGTCTACGCAAAGCTCTGAAGCATCAGAAGTAAGCCATCAGAAGACTCTGAGCGCTGCCAGAAGAGACTCTGAAGCAGAAGCTGCAGAAGACTCTGTAGCAGAAGCTGCAGAAGCATCTGAAGCGTAGTTGAAGATTTTGTATGAAGAGTTTAAAGCATTGTGTCAGAAGACTCTGAATGTACTTTACTCTGCAAGTACAGAGGCTCTGATAAACAAGTATGCTCTGATTAGATCACTCACGCTGAAGCATTGTTGCTGCAACTCTGATATCATTTAATCTGATCTGAAGAACAAGAAGCACATCAGAGGATCTGATGTTGTTTACGTTTGAAAAGATGTCAACACGTATATAGACTTGGTATTATTCTCAACGTCCTCTCCAACGGAACTATTCCTTATTTGTGATAGACACAAGGATTCAGGCAAAAGGCATTTCTCTGAACATTCTACTTTTGAGAAAGGAAAAGTCATGTGAAGACAAAAGGCTACATGTACTCTACTTGCACAGTCTTCAAGCATTGGAATTTCATCACTATAAAAGGGCGTCTTCTAAATCTCTTCAAAGTTGACGAATTACTGAGAAATCAAATCAAAACTACTCTCAAGCTCTCATACAAATTTGTTTCATAAACTGAATAGTTTTTATTCATTCTTAATCTAAGTGTAAAAATCACAGTTTGTGATATAGATTTTTAGAAGCATCTTAAACACTTGTTTAGTTTACATTAATTTGTAAAAGGTTCCTTAAGAAGACCAAGTTGTGGTCAAAATTTCTTGAGAAGACTAAGACAATTGTTCTTAGTGGTTGACACTGTAATCTGTTTGAATATAGTGGATTAAGTTCTTGTGGAGAAAGGCAAATCACCTTGATAGGGTGGACTGGATTAGTTGAGTTCAACGAACCAGGATTAAAATCTTGTGTTGTTTTTATTGCCATATTTTTTTTTCTAAACCCTTATTCAACCCCCCCCCCCCCTTCGAAGTGTTTTTCTCACCTTCAAATGGACACTGAACTACGAGGGTCAATATGTAGTGAACAAGGTTTTCTCCGGAGGAGCCTTGATTCTCTCAACCATGGATGGTGGTGATCTTCCATCCCTTGTGAATTCAGATGCAGTTGAAAAATATTATGCCTAAAAGATAGACCTGGTGGACCAAAAAGAAAATCCACACGAAAATGGGCGTCCTGGTGGACCATGTAAAAGGTAAAGGTCCAGGCAAAAGTTAGGGACTAAAACACAAAAAATATATATCCTGGTAGGCTGAAAACCCGAAAAGGGCGGCCTAGGAAAAAGTTAGGGATTCAAGAGGCTAAATTGCATCCTTAAAAAAAGACGTGAGCTTTCCTCCATGATCATTGAGCTTCGACTGGGAGAGATCAATCCAATTATTGCACTCAGATGCAAGGCATAAAGGGTCTTCAAAGATATATGGGTAATAGCAGAATGGAAACTCGAGAAAAACTGGTTTCAACATTATCGTTGTATTTTCATTTCTCTTTCAAAGCAATTACCTCTTTTAGGAATTGCCTCCTTTTGTAATTTTCCCGTTTATGGGTCTTCATCAATAAATATTACTTTCATCGAAAAGTTTCTCTTCTATTTTCTTATTATATGTTTGCAAGATTTATTTTATTGGTGATAAGTATTGCACATAATAGCATTGTGGTGGAAAGGAATTAAGAGATTACTTACTCTCTTAGGGTAACTAAAGAGTGACCACGACCCCGAGAAACATGCAGAAACACCGCTCAAAACCACGAAGTGACTTGGCTGAGACAAATCATCTAGCCCAGAAGAAACTGTCACTAAATTGGGAGTTTTAGCATCTCTAAAACTTGATTGCAACATGAAAGAATGATGTCGAGAAGTCAAGCTTGTTCTCCATCCAATCTAAATCCCAATCATATTTGGAACCTTTTTGTTTTGAAGCCATTTTTGGATGGAACTTCTTTGTGAAACCGCCTCTGACTGGTACCTTTTATCGTGCATATCTCTGTTTCCCAACAAGCCCAAGCATGCTTGGCATAACTGTCACTCTAGATCCTCTCATATCCCTAGCATTATGCACACATCTTACATCATATGCACACATAAACCATAACATACTACCCCAACTCTTGCATCTTCGCACGCCAGCATTTGCATTTGTATTTCCATTCATTATGGAACATCATTAACACTAAGCATTCACATGCGCAGGAGCATTTTCTTCAGCCCAGTCAGGGGCATTTTCTTCAAGACCGTGGGTGTTCCCCACGAAGTTATTTCAACCTTGTGGTTGATCAATTTTCAAGATGATATTCAGCCCAGTCAGGGGCATCTTCTTCAAGACCGTGGGTGTTCCCTACGAAGTTGTTTTAACCTTGTGGTTGACAAGATTTCAAAAGAAAGATTCAGCCCAGTCAGGGGCATTTTTTGCAAGACCGTGGGCGTTCCCCACAAATTCGTTCAACCTTTTGTTGGGCAAATTCAAGAGTTTCAAAGCGACATTCAGCTCAGCCAAGGGCATCTCCTTCGAAGCCGTGAGCGTTCCTCACGAAGTGGTTCAACCTTTTGTTGACCAGGATCAAGAGTTTTAAAGAAAAACTCAGCCTAATCAGGGACATCTTCTCCAAAGTTCATGGGGGTTCCTCATGAATTTATTTCAACCTTTTCTTGTCAAAGTTATGACCCCCAAACAAGTCAGAGGGCATTCCCTGTTGACTTTGTTTCAATCCAATCTTTCTCCTGGGCGTTCCCCAGTGAGTAGTCTCCAACAAACTTGACCTTTTGTCAAATGTCTTACTATCATCCTTTCGGTGATAGCTGAATCTCCTCAATTCAACATAGTCTACATCCTTTTGGTGTTGGTTGCCTTCAATATTGGGAAGTTATTATCATCCTTTTGGTGGTGGTAACTTATGTATTTCGCTCCATCATCCTTTTGGTGATGAGTTTGTCACCCCTTTGGTGCCAGATTGTGCGTGTGTTGCTCTACCATCCTTTTGGTGGTAGTAGCCCGTGTATGTTTCATCCCATCATCCTTTTGGTGATGGAGGCCTTTCCGCTAGTTACTCACTGTCTACTCGAGGGTAGACCTTGATCCATTATTTCATTTCCTAAATACTTATTTTCTTTTTGGACAAATTTGAAGTCTTCTTCATATCTAATCGTCTTATACATCAAAAGAATGAACGTTGTAACAATTCATCTTATTAGGTTTAATCCAATTAGAAATGGGCATCTGTCATACCCCAAATTTGTCCTACTTGTATATGAATTTCAACTGTACTTCCATCAGCGAACTCTTATTCAGAAAATTAAAAAGAAATATGTCGCTTTCACTTATTGTCCGAGTTCAGGTTTGTGCAAGATTAAATTCAAAGTTATCACGGCAAGTGTTGAGTGAAGTTTAGTGGTTTTTGACCTAATATGTTTGGTCAAGCAAGAGGGTGTTTCAAGATCAGGCATGTGTGTGATTGATTTAAGTGGTGTGTGCTTGAAGCTTCAATTAGGGTTTTTGTGTGGTGTATTGAAGTCCATTCAGAATCTCTCTGATTTTAGAGCATGATTGTTTCATATTGAAGTTGCTAGCTTATTTATGATCAAAGTGGCATTAGTTTAACTGTGCAAGATGTGAATTAACTCAGATAAGTTCAAAGTCTAGGTCAGATAAGACATGTGCTTCATTTTCAAGTTATCAGGCTGGGTTAATTTCAAGTGTTTCATGTTCTAGTTCAGTTTCAATTTAGATTGGGTACAGTGCAATTCATAACTCTTATTGTCAAGGCATGTTCTTAATTTTGGTTTGAGATGAGAATTTGTGGTCCAAAAATTTAAATGAGTGTTTCTAATGGAGAATCCAAGGTTGTTCAAGGTTGATCTTAAGTGGATTTTTTTGATGACATAGTAAGTATGAGTGTTAGTAGTAGTATTCAAGGGTGCAAAAAGCAATACAAGAATCCATTGAAAATCCCAAGACAATTCAAAAGTATTGGTCCAAGGTTGTTGGTTTAAGTAAAGATTAGGGTACAAATAACATTTTTTTTAAAATCCCAAAACATACAAGTCTTTTACAAAAAAAAAACTCCAATTCAAAAGACCCATAGTCCATTTTAGAACCAGGATGCAAAAAATTTAAATTAAGAGATAAGCTCCTAGATCAACGTAGGGAAGGACATTTCACAAGCTGTTTCGAAAAGGGCTTCACATGAGTATCAGCTACAAAACGCAGGCTGAGACAAAACACCATCATCAGTGCACCAATAGCTACAATATCATACAACACAACAGTAAGCCTTGTTTCACTACACTGTAACCAAAGTAACATCTGTATACATAACAATGAATTCACCCAAGTCTACATAATATTCGCATCAACCACACAACCCTTATTGAACAAAACGATAAAACAATTCCAAGTTGACCCCACAATGTTAAAACGCAACAACCCAACACACCGTAACAGATTCCGCTCCACAATCTACAAACCACAGACTTTCCATGCAAAACGGGACCCCATAAGAAACCACTTTCCTCGCGATGTCACGAAAGATCCAACCATCTCACTCTATAAAAGGACCTTCTCCTTCGCCAATCTCCAACGGTGACCCCTCAAACCTTCTATTTTCCTCTTCAAATCTCAATGGAACCATTTTACACACAAACTAACAAACAACCCCCACCCCAAAAACAATCCAAAAACTGTTTTTTAATCTCAAAACCAGAAAGCAGGACTGAAGATAAAGAAAAAACCCGAAATGAACAAGACCATCAACAACCTCTTCTTCAAACAGCAAACCTACATTACTCTTCAACCTTCATCAACTGACAAACTCGAATTGAGATCCCCAAATTTAAATTACTCAGATACAAAGCGAGATGAAGAAAAAGAGAGAAGGATCGAGATCGAAACAACACAAACAACATAAATCTGGGACTGAATCGTGTATTTGGAACAAAAGCGGAAAAAGGCAAAGGTTGGAATGGGTTGCGTCACCTCAATTTTTGCCGCGTTCTTCCTTTCCTTTTCGTTTCGGCCTGTGTTTGTTTCTCATAAACGTTGTTCAGCTATGGTTAAAAGGAGGATTTGTTTGGTCGTATTTCAGTCAATCGAGATAGGTGGCAATGGTGATTGTTTTTTTCCAGTTTTCATTGCCATTAAGTGTTTTTTCTCACTGTTAATTTTATGCAGATGGGCCTTGTAGCCCACGGTGGACTTTGGCTCCACATACTCCCTTTTCACTGCGCATCCCCTTTTTATGTCTTTCATACCTTTTTTTTTATTATTATTTTTAGGAATTAGATTCTGTTAATAGTTGTGTTAAATATTTTGTTAAACAAATTTACCGATTTTTTTTCTTGTTTAGAAATTTCTTGTAAATACCTTTGCCAATATTTTGCGTATTGGTAATACTTTGTTAGACTTTATTTCCCCATTTATCTTCATTTTCATCTAGAGTTTCTTTTATTTTAGTTCTTTTTTGTTTTCATTTTCGATTTTTGTTGTAGTCAATGAAGAGACCTCAAAAATTATTATTAGTCAAACTATTGATAAATAATGATAAGTTTGAGACCAACCTTCTTTTTCTCATTTTTGTTTTCTTCCATTTTGACTTTATTTCTTTTTTCGAAACAATGAAGTCTTTCGATTCATGAACGTTAGTTTTCGAGGTTGTTAACCTTCATTATTTCAAATCTGTAGAAAATGATCATTTGGATCATTTTTCTATACATTGAGATTGTGAGGGGTTAGCCTCGATAAATTAACATAAGGTTTGTGATTAAGACGAGATCCAACCTTACTTTCAATTTCATCTCGATTTTATTTTATTTTTATCGTTCATTGAAGTCTTTACATTCGTAAATGTCGACTTATCAAAGTCGATAACCTTCATTATTTCAAATCTGTAGATAATGATCATTTGGATCACTTATCTATACTTTGGGATCGTGAGAGGTTACCTTCGATTAATCAACACAAGTTTATGATTAAGACGAGATCCCACTCTTTTTGATCCGTGCGACATGATTTAATCGAAGAATGATTCTCAATATTATTTCTCTATCTTGTTTTTAGCACGGATATCGATTTACGCAACCTCCTATAGTTCGAATTTTGTCATAAGTCGAGCTACGATGGTTTAACGTTACATTTCTACCCGATTCGTTTAATTAATCATTAACCATTGATTTTAATTTTTGTTCAACATAATTGCTTTACTTTTCAGTCAAATATACCCTTGATTTAATTTCAGTTAATATATCATTGTTTATATACTCTTGCTCATATTATTGTCTATATTATTATTGATATTATTTTACTTATTATCTCGCTCATTATATCATTCATCTTATTATCATCGTTCATATTCATCCTATCATATTATTCATATATTGTTCATCTAACCCTTTTCTTGTTTATCTCATTCAAAAATACCAAAAACACAATAAAGTTATTAAAACCCTAAAAATGATTAATTGGAGGATTGTTGGTCACTATCTTGGGTCTTAGAGTTTAGACCTTGTACATAAACCCTAGTTTGGTTATTTTGTCCGAGCTCTTTTTCATTGTTTAGTTTAGAACACCTTGCACACACACGGCTTCCTCTTTGGCTACCTGACAATGACCCCATTTATTTCTCGCAATCCCGTGTACTTTATATGTATCCCTTTCCCCATTGTAGTGTAATAGCTTAGGTTTCTTTTTGCTTGCTAGCTTACTTGCTAAGAAAGATAAAAATGAACTAGGCTAGAAAACGTTTTCAAAACAAAGAACAAATGAGGCTTGATCCAGCGTCAAGTCATTTTCAAACTCTTTTCAAATTGGAACACCTTAAGGTTTCTCCTTCTCTTTTCAAATCTCTTTCGTCAAACCACACTAACCTTGTATGTATCCCACCCTTGTAAGTTGATTGCTTCGCGCATCACCATCAACCTACCTTGATCTATTCACTACCCTTTCTTTTCAAAACTTTTCTTTACTTCTCTTGCCTCCTTGAGTCTAAAAACCTCGATCTTATATCAAGTGTACTTTCAAACTTCTTTTCATAAATAAAATTGGATGGTTGTGGAGTGGTTAGGCGAAGGCCTTGTCCTATCCCGAGTGCTTGACATTACCTTTAGGGTTCATTGTCGTAAAGCACTTATCATTCAAGATTAAAACATATTTAATAAGAGAATGAAGTTCTCTTTGTATTGAACTAAAGAGAGAGGATTCAGTGAAGACTTCTTCCTCTCCGAGTATCAGGATACTCACTTTAGAGTGTCTGGTCTCGATACTCGTCTTTCAATACAAAGACGTGACTGTATTCACCACACCATTTACACAATAAATATTTTGAGCTAAAGAATTGGGTACTACCCGCAAGGGGTTACTATCCGAGGACCTATTTCACCCTTAAAAATAACTTTCAGAAATCAAATGTGACATCTTGCCTCGATGGCGAAAACTATTCTTTTCAGAATGGATATATTACGTCCATTCTACCGCACTACGGCTGCTCTTATTCATCACTTCTTTTAAAGTAAATATACGTAGGCACAAGGGACCCAATCATGGGCACTCTTCCATCTTTTTATCCGTAGTTCTCCGAACTACGTTGACTCTGATTTTCTCATATCTGTTGAGAATACATATGCATAAAATCGCGGGATCCTACCGAGTCTCCTCTCTCTTTCATCTCCTTTTTTCCCTATTTTCCGCCTTTCTCTTTCCCCTTAGAATCATCTTTATAGCAATACCCTTTAGCAAATACCTTCACGCATAGACAAGCAAATGGTTCTGATCTAGTACGATGGATGTGAGGGGTGCTAATACCTTCCCTTCACATAACCGGCTTTCGAACCCTTTCTCTTGGTTACGAGACCATCTTATTCGTTCCTTTCTTGGGGGTTTTCTCGATGTTTCTCCTTCCCCTTTTGGGATAAATAAAGTTTGATGGCGACTCTTCTGTTCTTCCATTTTCGCCTCTCCGCCGTTGCATTTTCGAGTAGCGACAACAGAATCGCCACAGGACGTTATTTATCCCGACGGGAGAAAGAAAACGTTCGAAGAAACCATAAAAAGGGAGAAGATTGTGTAGCACCCCAAAATTTGCCTTTCTGTTTTAGCAGTATCTGGATTTCGTTTCTTTGCATTTTCGCATTTCTGCATTTGCATAGTATTCGTTCTTGAAACTAGGGATCAAGGATTTCCCGTGGCTCAGTTTTCATCTCAGTGCATGAACCTGAACAGCGAGCATCAGAGGCTCTGGCATTTATTTTGCCCAGCGGTCGGGCGATCGATTTTATTTTATTTTGCAGGGTATTTTCAGCTCAGACAGCAGCATTCAGGCTATCGCAAGCATTTTCATGGTTATGATATTCAAGAGCAAGTTTCAGAAGCTAAACAGAGCTCAAAATGGCTGAAAACGGCAAATGTGCAGACTTCCCTCCAAAAGGCGCCAAATTCAAATTTTTGAAGTGTTAATCGATTAACCAGGTCAAAATCTGGCCAGATTTGAATCTTTAGTAGTGTTAATCGATTAACCCAAGCTGTTAATCGATTAACCAGTGCAGGTTTTGCCTCTGCACGTGAATTTTCAAAGGGGGTCACTTTGGGGTCCAATTTTGATGACTTGGAAGCTCAATTTTATACTTGGGAAGGATCTAGAATCATGAATTTTGGTTAATTCCAATTTCCCTCCAAACTCCCATTCCTCATTCCAAACCAAATTTTCCACACCACATTCCAAACCTCTCATTTGGATCCAAGCCTAAGAGGTACTTAAGTGATTTACTCCAAATCTCACACATCTAATCTTCATTTTTTCACTCTCATTTTCAGAATACATCTCAATTCTCTCAAGTTTTCTCTCAATTTACAAAACCCTCACCAAAGCTCTTCATCCAATGAATTCTTTGATTCTCCATTGGAATCAATGAATTCTTGAGCTCAAACCTTCATCCATCATCCTCATTGAATCAATTTCTTGATTCAATTTTTGTGTAAACTTGGATCTGAATTTTGGAGTGGATCTAGAAGTGATTATTTGGAGTAATTTGGCTTGATTTTGGTTGATCATCACTTCTATTACAAGAATTGGCTTGGATCTTGAAGTATTCCAGATTTCTTGTTTAGATCTACATGTTCGAAGTGAATCAACATTAACCGAAGCAATTCTCCGCTTCGAAGGTTGGAATTCTAGATCTATTACATTTTGAGCTTATTTTGCATAATCATGTTGATTTTCATTTTTGATTAATTTGATTCATTCTTGATCAATATGAATTGTGATGGTGTTGTTTTGACGTGTTTACATCTTGTTTAGATCACTGTTTTATGGTTTAATTTCGTGCACAATTGTTTATGAGATCATGTGGATGTTTGATTAAGTGATGAGTTGCTGAAAAGTGCTTTTCTGTTGCTGTTTTCTGCTGTTGGAGCAGTGTTAATCGATTAACCTTTGTTGTTAATCAATTAACCAGATCAAACTTTCAATTTTCTGCAGTTCACACAGTGTTAATCGATTAACGTAATTTGTTAATCGATTAACACGTTCAAACTTTCACTTTTTCATCTATTTTTCAATGGTTAATCGATTAACACCTGTTGTTAATCGATTAACACTGCTCCAGCATGCCTGTTTTTGCTGTGTTTCATGCTTGTTTCAGTACCATTTCACTTCGAATCATCATGGATCAATGTGATGCATTAGGAGTGAGATGTTTTGGATATGTGTCGTTGTACGTGATTGTTTAATCGTGATTTCGTCGACACACGTGCTTGCTTTCCACTTGGATACATACTCTCGTATATGTTGTCCGAAGTGATGTGCATTTTCTTTTGCTTTGCTTTAGTGTGAGAATCAAGTAGTCGAGATGCGCTTGTGGCGGCTGCTGCCCCGCACTCCTTTTCCTCTCACTTTTCTCCAATGCTTGGTGGCCGATGGTCGTAGGAGTTCGCTTCTCCCATCCTTTCTTTTTGTGCTTGCATGTTCATGATTGCTTGCTTGCTTACATTTCTTTTCTTTGTGTGTATTCTCTGTGCAGCTCCTTTCTTGCATTAATAAGGGTTGAGATGTGCTTGTGGAGGTGTTTACCCCACACTTTTTCCTCCCTTTGCTTGTGTGTTGCATTGCATATGCATTCTTTCTTCTTTCATGTTATATCATGCTTCCTTCTTCTTTTGTCTTCCTTTGCCGTATCCCCTTAAGATTTCTAATCTCTTGAGATTATGATAGACCTTAGGACTTAAACCATGTATGACAACATTAGGTAGAATTCCATTTACCTCAACCATAGAACCATTTTGCATGACAACTACTAGGTTTGAGTTAGTCTCCCTTTAGTTTGTCCTCTCTCCTTCTCATCTTCGAATCATGTCAAAACACTTAATAAAGGTTAATGAATGTTGTACGCTACGAGCCTTAAGCTACTTAGGAAATGGTGATTGGGGGGCCTCCTCTCAATTATATAGAGTGTTTAGCGTATGTCCTTTGGATGATATGCGACATATTCGCTCCTAGGTCATAGTCTTTAGTGCAACATGAATTACAAACAATAATCAATGCACTTCTTCTCTAAAAGACACAAAAACAATTTCAAACTTCATTTTGTCCTTCGGGATCCTAATAATGTAAAACCTTTTTCAGAAAAGAGAGTTTTATTAACTCTTGGTTCTATCGCAAACAGGTAACGCTTAAGTCTCAAATGGTTGAGTTGCATACACCTAACTGCTAGAACTAAGTTTTAACCCTACTCAGGTAAAACACTTGAACCAACCAGTGTTCTTGTTAGCCCGAACTACGTTTGCTCTGATTTCTCGTATCGTACGAGAATACATAGGTACAAGACAACAATGTCTTGGCGAGCAACCTTTCCCCACCTTTCACCCGTAGTTAGCCGAACTACGTTGACTCTGACTTTCCCATTGCACGAGGGAATACATAGGCACAGAGCGGAGATGCTCTGCCGAGTCACTTTTCTTTTGTCCCTGAGACCTTTAGCTAGATAGATAAACACCCTTTAGATAGACAACAAAGCATGGATCCCGTCGAGTACGACGGACGTGAGGGGTGTTAATACCTTCCCCTTGCGTAACCGACTCCCGAACCTGAGATATGGTTGCAATGACCTGTCTTCTCCCGTTTTCGTTAGGTTTTCTATAATCGTTTCCTTTCCCTCCTTTGGGATAAATAACGAACGGTGGCGACTCTTCTGTCATTGCCAGCACCTTTTTTCGCAGTAAGCAACAGCTGGCGACTCTGCTGGGGACAGGAACATCCCCTATGCGAGTCAATCCTAGCGCTTGGTTGTTTATTTCTTTGGGGGTTGTATATATGTACTGTATTTTTCCCGCATTTTATTTTCAGCATTGTATATATCATTATTATTGTGCTGTTGGGGGGAATTCCAGTGAGAGATAAGCCGGACCCGGACTTGAGTACAAACATAGCTTTAAAGCGGAAAGTAGTGACGGACCTGTATGTTTCAGCATGCATTTGTCCCCAAGAAATTCGCGTTCAGATGAGGTTTTCTGTAAAGGTATCCTATCCTGTACATTAGTCGGGAGGGGTATTGGATCAGGAAACTGTCGACTCTGGAGACCGATCATTTCTGATTCAGCTAGGTGAGGCCTCTTTAGGAGATTATGATGGCAAACCAGAAATGGTGAATGTATCATCGTTTCTCGAAAGTCTGTGACGCTGATGAACGCATAGGATGTCGAACCTTATCAGTGGATAGGTCCATACCTGTGGGAGGGATTGGGTTATGCAAGAAACCTTGACTTTCAGACTACCCAGTTTTCTTTGCAGTGTGAATCTGTGTTCTTGATACCAGGGGTTCCTGTCAGTATCAGTGTTATGTTCTTGCTAAAGCGGAGCGCTGGTTCTTCTCGATCAACAGTACATCAATCTTGATCCCCTATTTCATTTGCATCTACATCTGCATTTTCATGTTGCATTTTCATTGACATGTATTTATGTTGCAAGTATATCTTTCCTCCTCGATTCTAGTCTGCTAGCCCACTGTCAATATGGAACCTTCTTTGAAGAAAAGTGTGTTGTACAAGTTCCCTAATCCATAGATAGGACCCTTGTTAAAGCTTATCTCCTTGGCTGATCATGGTGTGATGGAAGATTTCAGGAAAGGATATAGGAGGATTTTGAGTTTCATCTGCAAAGCTTCTAAGTTTTGCCTGTATGCTCTCCTGCAGTTTTATGACCCACAGCTGAGGTGCTTTGTTTTTCCGGATTATGTTCTGGAACCTACCTTGGAGGAGTACTCTATGTTGTTAGGTGTTCCTATCTTAGACCGGATGCCATTCTATCATACCGATGCTGAGCCTAATTTGGCTAAGCTTGTTGCCGCTCTTCATCTTGATGTTTCCGAGATCTCCAGAAAGGTGGTTACGAGGATTGGGGTGCCTGGTTTTCCTTTACCTTTTTTGATTGATAAGGCTCAGCAGTACGCCAAAGATGGTTGTTGGATTGTGTTTAGCGCCATCTTAGCTCTTTATATCTATGGTATCATACTATTTCCCAACCTTCCCGATTTTGTAGACATAGATGCCTTCTACATCTTTGCTTTAGGGAATCTGGTACCTACGTTGCTAGGTGACGTCTACCATTAGGTTCACTATAAGAATGAGAACCAAACGGGAAAGAATGTATCTTGCTGTATTCCTTTGCTGTACAGGTGGTTTGCTAGTCATATGCCCAAGACAGGTCCGTTTGTCACTACAGCCAGTACATCAGAATGGCCAGAGAGGTTGATGGGATTATCTGCAGAGAACATTCTATGGTTTGATAGAGATATGCTTGGTATAGAGATCATCTATAGTTGCAGTGGATTTCCTAACGTCCCTTTGGTCAGAAGGAAGGGGTGTATCAACTATAACCCGTCTTTGTTAGTCAGACAGTTTGGATACACGCTGAGAGATCCTCCTAAAGAGGAAGAGATACGGGAATCTCTGTATCTCATAGGATTGTTGGAGGGTGATGCCTTAGCTAGACTTGAGAATGCTTGGAGCAATATTCATAGGAAAGGGAAGGCATTATTGGGGAAGAGTAACAATAGAGCCTATGACCCTTATCTGACTTGGATTCGTGATAGAGCTGCAAAGTTCCTGATGTCGTTTCCTTCTGTTGAGCCTTTGTCTCCTCTTATGATTGAGGAACCTACCACTGTGGACATTCAGAAGTACAACCAGTTGTGGTCTGAAAAAGAAGAGCTGCGGAAGGCCAATGAGAAGTTGGAAGAAGAGATTACTCAGCTTCGGAGCGAGAAGAATGAAGTTGTGCACTCTTTCAGGAGGCAGACTGAGCTTGTGAACAGATTGGTGTCGCGGTGAAATTTGGATACCAAACTATTGATTAGTTTGAATCTTATTCATTTGCAACCGAACTTTGATTTGTCCAAAGGAAGGGATAAAGATCGAAATTCCCACAATGCAATGCAAATGCAAGGCTTAGAGAGTTATAGGTTCGGGGGATGGTTAAACTTAGGGAAGGTACTAGCATCCTAAGTTTCTGTAGTACTCTACAGGAACCTCTTGTTTTACGTTTGTTTATTGCTAAGTGTTTATCTGCTTAAAGGTTAAAGAACCCTAATGGTTTATTTCTAAGTATACTCGATAAGATGTCGCATCTTATGCCTACATATCCTTACGGGAGTGGAATCAGAGTACTTGTAGTTCCCCTAAAGGGTTTGAGGAGTTCTTTGACTGTGGTCAAAGTTCTTACGGGTTTAGGGTAGTTGATTGATTGATTTTAGGAGAAGAGACGAGTTATCATTTTAAGAGAGATTTAACCGCCACAAGTTGTAGGAAAATGGTCTTTACATCGTCTTAAGAAAAGGGCTCAAGTACTCGGATTGTTTGACGAGTACGCCTCTATCTCTCTTAAGGCAAAGTCCCTACATGTTGATTGTATTGTTGTGGGGTGGAGATTCTATCTCGCTTAAGATGATTTGGCATCTTTCTCTAATGTGTTTGAATATGTTTGTATTGTGTTGAGTTGTTTGTATTGTGTTTATTTCTATGTTGTAAAGTTAAAAGATAAAGTCCTTCCTATGAGGTAGGTCCTAAACTTAAGAAGATCGACTTGAATGGGATCAAGGATCAAAGGGAAAATGATGCAAATGATGCATACGCACGATTGTTGGGATCATGCGCAGATTCTTCCTTTGGACGGATGCAATTGCGAGAATGATAAATTGCGATAATATAAATGCTGAAGAATAAATTGCGGATAAAGTAAACCATACATAAACGCATGACAGCGCTGAAGTGTGTGAGAGTGAATTGTGTCGTGGATGTGAACGTGCACAATTGATTCGATTGATTTTTTTTAAGAAGGACGTCGGGATTGATTTTAAGAAGTTAGATACTTATGAGAAAAGTATTTGATTATTATTATTATTTCGAGTGATATCAACTCGAGATTGATTTTAAGAGAAAGTGTTAATTTTAAATTATGAGTTTGAATTCATAAGTTGATTGGTTGAGGTGAGACTGTTTTATATGTGAAAAAAGGTTAATATTATTTGATTTAAGAAAAATATTGAATTATTTGATTTGAATAAAAGTTTAAGAGAAGTTTGGTTATGATTTGATTTTAGGGGAAATTAATAATTATTAACAAGATTAAAATAGATTATAAAGAGTTTGTTATAATTTATTTTATTATTAAGAAGAGTGTTTTAAATGTGAAATGATTAAATTAAAATATAAATTAGATTATTATAAATTAAGTAGATTTTTCTAAAGAGGCGAGGTTTTAAATAAAAAAAATGCTTTAATATATTACATAAATGATTTTCATTTACATTATTTTAAAGAGTTAATTTAAACATGAAACGATTCATTTTAAAATAAAAGTTGGTTATTAGACTAATTCTTCAAAATGTTTTTCACTTATATTATTAGAGATTAAAGTTCTTGATCAGTTAAAAAAGGTGTTTATTATTATTTATTTTTTTGTTTATCAAATGCTCTAATTTATTTTTTTAAAACTGATTATAAGGTTATTAATTATTAACTAATTACAATTAGTTTTTTTTAGATGACATAAATCTTGATAGAAATTATTTTAAATTATCATGTTTTATTAAAAGGAGATCTTCCTATTAAATAAATAGTTTTGGTTATTATTATTGGGTAAAATAGAAATATTATTAACGTTTAGATTTCATTAGAAAAAGTTTTAATAATTATCACATACACAAATTAATTATAAAATAGTTTTAGCCTCTCTTTTTTTTAAGTGAAAGTGGGTTTAAATAGAGGTTAATTTTAATAGTAAATAGAATAAAATAATGAGTTTGATTAAAAGGTTAACAAATTTACTAAAAGAGTTTTGTTATTATTAATTATGAAATGATAATTATTAAGTAGACTTTATATTAACTGAGAATAGTTTTACTAAAAAAAACGGACAAATTAAGAGTAAGTGAATTAGTTAAAAAAAAAGTTTAATTGAAAGATTAATTTGAATTGGAGAAAAAAAGGGTAAAGCAAACAGGTTATTAAATTAAATATAAAGACGGTTGATTAGACAAAGATTAAAATTATGGTTAATTAATTAGTTTAATTAACTAAGTGATAATTAGGTTAATTAAGGTTGGTTAATGGTTTAATTAGGTTGAAGAGGTGATTAGTGGGTGATATGTGGTGATGGTGATGATGGACCACGGTACTACCGTGGTCGTGCACACATACAGCTATAACATTTGCAAACAAACAACAGAAACAGAAAATACGAATGGAAAAAGAAGAACGCGGCGAAAAAACCCTAATCCCTAGCTCGCTCGATCTACTCTCCTAATTCATCTCCCTTCCTTTCGGTTTCTCTCGACCTTTACCGTTCCTCTCTTCACTTTCCCACTTCTGAACCTGAAACACAAACAAATTTGTCAAATGTTTAATAAACTCAACATGGATTGATGGCTCACCGAGAGTTGGGGACGGCGAGGAATTGAATGATGAGACGGAAGCTTTGTTAGCTGAGATTCACGGCGGTTTGCGATGGTTTTAGCGGATGAAGAGATAAGCTCTTTTTCCCTCAATCTCTTATATTTAGCGAATTTTAGGTTTTTCTTTTGTAATGATTCTCGATTGCCCTCTTTCTCCACCTCCCATGTCTCCCTTTTATAGGCTTTACCGAGATTCTTCTAATTAAACTTTGATTTGAATGCTTGATTGGGCCTTCCATTTTGGTTCAGACAAGATTTGAAATAATTTCCGTTTTTGATTTGTTGATGCTTGTTAACAAGAAAATCCCAATCTGTGTGATTTGTATTGATCGTGTTTAATGCTTTGATGTCTCAATATTCTTTTGCAACAGATTGATTTTGGTGGTTAATGCGAGGGAAATGTTTGCCCGATTTGGCAAGTTTGAAGATGCTGATGAGGGCAACTTTGACAATTACACCGGTTCTCCCAAATCGTCTCAACATCCTTCCACGTGGAACTCTTTGTAAACAGGCAACAGGAAAATACGGTAAGCGCTTCAGAAGGTTGAATTTCTGTGTTTAAACTTAAGGACAACACCTTTAGGGGATTGATTCTTGTCTTTCTGATATAGCCTTTTCCTCCACGTTCTCAGCTGGTTTTCTCAAGTTTTTTTCTTTGAAGTTGATGGAAGCAAGAAATGTATCAGTTCAACACGGGTGTAGGTTATTTTGGCTTAAGTTTGGAGTGCAGGTCTATTATACGCTGAGTTTGCCTTGTAAGTGGATCTTTGGCTTCTTGAAATTGATTATTGTCATTGAGTCCTTCCTGCTGAGAGGCCTTTTCCTCATATTGTCATTCTTGTTCACAGGCGCAGCAGACGGCTTAACATTAGGAGGTCTAGCGCTTTATCCTCTTGGTTCCATTATTACCACCTTGAATGATGACATTTCTAGCCTGAAGATGAAAATTGGTCATGGAAGCTAAATCCTCGTCAATAGCTGCTCTGGGTCTATTCCTAAGAGCTAATCCTGCTATCTACCACTCGTGCTGACAACTGAACTGATATCATTGACAGCAGCAGTTAAAGTTTTAGTTGGCGTTGATTGCGCCGCTCTTATCAGGCGATCAAAAGGTTGGTCTGTAGTTGGCTTCCCAGAAGTAGCTGCCAAAGTGTTTAAAATACGCACAATCTGGACCACTGAAGTCTTCCAATAAAGGAGAGGTCGATATCCCAGGAGTTGCAACCTTTGCTAGAGGTGAGTTCGTTGGTCAACTTGGGGAGGCGAGTGTTGTGGACTCTGAGGGGACGCAACCGAAAAGAGTTGGGGCGAAGCATCCTGAAATGGGCTCCCTTGTTTTGGCTGTTAATAGGCATAAGCAGAGTTTTGACTTGAGGTGATATATTGCTAAAACACCTTTGGTTTGACACTTATTCTTGGTTGCGTTTCACATCATTAATGTTCATTTGGTTAATCTGAGGTTGTATTAGCAGTTGTGGCTTTCTGGTTGGTGTAATTGTTGATGCACTGGTCTATTATGCCTTCCTCTTGGTTTGCAGGCGTCGCAGGGGTTGCAAACGATAAGGAATTCCTATGGTCCGCTCGCTGTGTCAAGCTTCGAGAGCTCAAACCACTGTTGTTAACGCCTTACCAGGTGAGCTTGTTCTAAGTACCCGTACTGATGATTTTGACATAAGCTGATGAAAGTTACTTATCTTCTTGCGTTTTCAATTAAGTATACTTTACATTTTCTGAACATTTTCTTCATATGTGATTCAATCTTTAGCAACATCAGGTGCAAACGTGATTCTCCGCTCCCAAGTGGATCCAGTGAATCCCACGAATTCAGAGGAGCAGTAGTTAGCATTTTGGTTTCCCCTTTCTTCTATATTGTTCGTGAAGTCTCAAGTGTTGGATATTTGTTAAATGCTCTGATCACTAGTTGTGTTGTATTGCAGGTGTTGGGGAGCTTCGGGTGCTGACTGTGAATGCCTTCAAGCCATCGGATAGTAGACTAATCTAAAGTTACTCATTTGCACCCTCTTAAGCAAGCATGGTAAGGCATACTGATTGTCGGATTTGAAATGCGCATTTAGGACCACAACTGCTCTTGCATAACTCTTAGGCAACTTATTATGTACTGCATGATTGAGAACTTTAGCGGAGGAGACATGTTAGGGTCCGGTGCCATTATTCTGGAATTATCATGAAGACAGAGATGCAAGTTCCAAGCTGGTAAGTATTGTGATTATGCTCGGCATTCTCAATTGCCGTCAATATTTTCTTTATCTCATGTGCTTGCGATTTGCATCAGTTCAAAACTGTGTCATAAACAGGTAATCAGTATGGCCTCCACATCAGATTCCTTTGATGCCAAATGAAGACTCGCGTGCTGCTTGCGTTTACCGGGATGACTATCAGCTTAGCCATATACCAGTCTTCGTCACTTGCCGGATCCTCGAATCTGTTCCTGATCAATCAAATTTCTATCACCACGTTCGTGATCTCAATCTACTTCACCAGTTAACAACCAATATTTCCATATCCACCCGTCGTGGCAGGTGCTGCGCGTGCCTAAACAGAAGCCATGCTTTGCTGACAGGAGTGTGCGTAGCTCAAACAAAAGCAATTCCAGGGGCTACGTATTGCTTTATGTGCTGATGTGGCTTTTGTAGCAATTTACGAATTGTACTTGCTCTTGTATTAATACAAATGACTTCTTTTGTAATGTCTTTGAATTAAGGTGAATAGCCTTGTCTTGGACTTATGGTTTTTTGTGATGGTTAGGAAAATGTATGGCTTAGGCAAATGTATGTTGTTACGATGTTCACATGAGCAGGTGGTTTCTTATTTTGAGAAATTTTAGAAAAAAGATTATGGCCCTATGTTGTAGCGCGAAACAATCTTGTCGTGGCTTCATAAATTCGAGATTTCATTCATACTACTTCTTTGTGCACTTATAGCATGAGTTATATACCATGAATTGTCCTTAGCCATGTAGCATAAAATTTGGTAGGCTTGGGAATGAGAAACGGGAAATGGGATTTATTTTGGAACTGATCGTTCTTGAACCAAAGGGGGCCCCTAGCCTTCCATGTCATGTTTGTTCTTAGTTTAAATCATGAAAGTAGTTGTATTCCAAATGAAAAGCTCTAGTCCGCAGTTGACCAACTTTAAATTAATAGGATCTAGATAATCCCTTAGATGATGATGATTTCAACATAAGAATTATTCCTGATGAATCTTTAGGAATAAAAGTGCAAACTGAGACGCATCTTGTTATGTAACCCAGTAGGTTTTCGCATGACCATGCCTTAATAGGAGAACGGTCAATCCCTAAGTCTCTGATTAGGAACAAGAGTGTGACCTCCATTTGAAGTCCACGCACCTGCACAAACTGGTTAGCTGCAATAAACATATGTACGAAAGTAAAAGATAATACACGAGAGTTACACCAGGAGGTGGGATCTTACGGTCAAAAATTAGGGTGTGACAGATGCCCCTATTTAAGTAACTTCTATCCGGAGATATGGAGATTGAAATCTTCGTCTCGACGAGATAGGAGGGACTTAAATACGAACATTGCGTGAATTTTTGGCCTTAAGAAGCCACCGAATGCAGATGATATGCGATGATATGAAAATGCTAGACAGAACTCTTGTGGGGAAATGATGCCACAGGGGAATAACTGGACATGGCATGCAGGACGAATGGACTCGACAAAAGGAGACTGCCAGGGGTCAGGAAACAACCGACAATGGGAGATCTCCAGAAGTATAACAATAACTTATACACCAAGGACATGGCGATTTAGACAATAGGGGAGAACTTGTGATCAAAGGATAGATTATTATTAGCATGGAGCAGTCCAGACGACGGTAATGACCATAGTGACTCTTTCTGAATAAATCGGCTTTGTTTTGTATTCCCTTTCTTCTTTTTTGAAATTTAACTGGAAATACTAAAATGTAAAACTTCCCCGAGCGTCCTGGTATGGGAACCATAAGCTGGTCTCAGCCTCTGATGTAGAACCTCCCCGAGCGTCATGATATGGGAACCATGAGCTGGTCTCAGTCTCTGATGTAGAACCTTCCCGAACGTTATGATATGGGACCCATGAGCTGGTCTCAGTCTCTGATGTAGAACCTCCCCGAGCGTCATGATATGGGAACCATGAGCTAGTCTCTGATGTAGAACCTCCCCGAACGTAATGATATGGGAACCATGAGCTGGTCTCAGTTTCTGATGCAGAACCTCCCCGAGCGTCATGATATGGGAACCATGAGCTGGTCTCAGTCTCTGATCTAGAACCTCCCCGAATGTCATGATATGGGAACCATGAGCTTGTCTCAGTCTCTACTCGAAATGTTGAAAATTTTGCAGATTGTAGAATCGTTGTAGTTTGTAATTGTTGTTATAGACTGTAAAATGTAAATTCTTGTTGTCAATGTAGATGTAGTTCGTTGTAGCATTTTGATGTAATCTGTAGATGTAAATGTAGAACTCTGTAGAAGTAATTTGTAAATGTAATTGTAAATTGTAGATGTAATTTGTAAAACTTCACCGGGGACTTTCGGAAGAGACGTGAGCCGGTTGAATTGTAATGTATGTCGTCTCGAATGAAGGTAGGTCGATATGATAAACTTCCTCGACTTCTTCGGGGAGATGTCACTTGACGGAAGTAAACTTGTGTGATGAACTTACTAGGGAAGTCAATCCTTAGGAATGTCTTTGTTGTAATTGGAAAATATTCTGTAAGCTCTCAAACAAAGAGAGATGCCTTGTAATGTCTTCGGTAAACTTCTCTGATGGATTTATGAAGCGATGTCGTTCGGCGAATTGATAATGTTGAGGGACCCACTGAGGGCAAATGAATCGTCTTGTAAAAAATGTTGTTTGTCGTTTTGAATAAGATCCTGATCAAAACGAGTTGCTCAAATAAAGAGATAGATGTTCGAGAAAATCCTGTGATGTTGTTGTTGAAGAAGCGTCCTTCTATCCTTCCTGGGGAAAAGGGTGCGAAATAAATGCACACTTAATCCATGTCCGGAAATTGGAGATTATTCACACTGTGGTTGCTGAGACCGAAGTTCAATTCAGGAAGTAGCCGAAGAGAAAATGTCAAGCAGGACTCAACCACCAAGGTATGGACTCAAATAGGATTGCACTAAAACAGCCGTCTTCCATGAGGATCAAACTTCATGGGGAAATGGAAATATCGTGCTCTTTCTGCCTAGGGTCGACAAACCTAATGGGAGGAATAAGACGCACCCAAACACCTATGGAATGAACTACATCCAAAGCGATAGAATGAAGCAAACACGACGAATGCAACAAATGCACATGCTATGATGTCTACTTATATGATGTGCGTATGCTGAAGGATTGGGGGAAGCGAAACAAACGCCTCAAACGAAAGGGTACTCAGGCAAAATCTCCACAGATCCCCTATCACCTGCAAAGAAAGTATCTCGAACGAAGATAGTCTTCATGTCTGGATAAAATAAATATCTTCTTGTCTTAGAGAAGCACATAAGACTGTTGTTCTTCCATGGATGAAATAAACGTCCATGGTCATCCTTTTGTTATTCATATATCAAGTAAAACATAAAGTTTTTTTTGAAAAAGTTCAAGTCAAATCTGGATTTTGCTATCAAGAATAGACATTTTTGATAAGTGGAAAGCTTTTATTGAATGGTGGTCAGCAGAAAGGCATGACCCCAATATTACAGTGTTGGAAAATAATAGCGATTACATAAAGGGAATAATGTCCTGCTTCTCCTAAATTAATGTGAACTTCCCAGATATAAACAAAATACTTCTTGACAGCGTCCGTATTCACGGGGCGAGTGATCTCTTCTCCATCCATTGTTATTAACATCAAAGCGCCTCCTAACAAAACCTTCCTTACCACGTATGGTCCATCAAAATTTGGGGCCCATTTTCCTCTGACGTCAGTGAGGAAAGACTGGATCTTCTTGAGCACAAGGTCACCTTCCTTGAATACACGGGGTCGAACCTTCTTGTCAAATGTCTTCTTCATCTTCTGCTGATACAACTGCCCATGGCATAGCGCAGCCATCCTCTTTTCTTCGATTAAGTTCGACTGATCATACTTGTTCTGGCACCATTCAGCTTTTGATAGTTTTACATCCATCAAAATCCTCATAGAAGGAATCTCTACTTCTATCGGGAGCATGGCTTCCATACCGTAGACAAGTGAAAATGGAGTTGCCCCAGTCGATGTGCGTACCATTGTACGATATCCATGTAAGGCGAATGGGAGCATTTCATGCCAATCTTTGTAAGTAACAACCATTTTCTGAATGATCTTCTTGATATTCTTATTGGCGGCTTCAACAGCCCCATTCATCTTTGGTCTGTAAGGGGAAGAATTATGATGCTCAATCTTGAATTCTTCACACAACTCTTTCATCATCTTGTTATTCAAATTGGAACCGTTATCTGTAATAATTCTGCTTGGCACACCATATCGGCATATAAGCTGATTCTTAATAAATTTGACAACCACATGTCGAGTTACATTAGCATAGGAAGTCGCCTCGACCCACTTGGTAAAATAATCAATGGCTACTAAGATGAATCGGTGTCCATTAGATGCTTTCAGCTCTATCATTCCAATCATATCAATTCCCCACATAGAGAACGGCCCACGGGGATGAGATAACATTTAACAAAGTCGGAGGCACGTGAATGTTATTTGCGTAAATCTGACACTTGTGACACTTTCTAGCAAACTTGTAACAATCTGATTCCATTGTGATCCAATAATAACCAGCCCTTAAAAGCTTCTTAGCCATAGCATGTCTGTTGGCATGAGTGCCAAAAGATCCTTCGTGAATTTCCGTCATCAACATATCCGCTTCTTGTTTGTCAATACATCTCAGCAAGACCATGTCAAAATTCCGTTTATACAACACGTTGTTACTCAAAAGAAAATTTCCAGCCAACCTTCTCAAAGTTTTCTTACCTTTGTTGGAAGCTCCCAAAGGGTATTCTTGAGTTCTGAGAAAAACTTCGATGTCGTGGTACCGGGGTTTGCCATATTTGACTTCTTCAACAGCAAAGATGTAGGCAGGTCTGTCGAGGCGCTTTACTTCAATTGGAGGACATTCATTCCAAAAGTTCACCACAATCATGGAGGCCAAAGTTGCCAACGCGTCTGCCATTCTGTTCTCATCACGGGGAATATGATGAAATTCGACCCTATCAAAGAACGGTAACAGTCTTCTAGCATAGTCTCTGTATGGGACCAAATTATCATGTCGGGTTATCCACTCTCCAGTGATTTGGTTGATTACCACTGCAGAATCACCAAACACATCTAAATTCTTAATTCTCAAGTCGATTGCTTCTTCAAGACCCATAATGCATGCCTCGTACTCAGCCTCGTTATTAGTACACTGGAATGTTAATCTGGAGGTAAATGGGAAGTGGGTCCCTTGAGGAGTCACAATAACAGCACCTATCCCTTTTCCGTGAGCGTTGACGGCTCCATCAAAAACTAAACCCCATTGAGAACCAGGTTCTGGCCCTTCACCATGTACCGGTTCTTCACAATCTTTCATTTTTAAAAACATAACATCCTCATCTGGAAAATCATCGTTTGAGGGTTGATGATCCACAATGAGCTGGTGAGCCAGATGATCAGCCAAAACACTTCCTCTAACAGCTTTCTGAGTATGGTACTCGATATCATATTCAGACAACAACATCTGCCATCTAGCAATTCTCCCAGTCAAAGCGGGCTTCTCAAAGATATACTTGATAGGATCCATCTTTGAAACTAACCAAGTAGTGTGATTCAACATATACTGGCGCAAGTGCTTGGCGGCCCACGCCAAAGCGCAACAAGTCTTCTCTAACATAGTGTACCTTGTTTCACAATCAGTAAACTTCTTGCTCAAGTAATAAGTGGCATGATCTTGTTTTCCTGTTTCATCTCGCTGACCGAGTACACAACCCATTGAATCTTCTAAAACAGTCAAATACATAATCAAAGGTCGACCTTCAACTGGTGCTATCAAGATAGGTGGCTCAAGCAAATACTCTTTAATACTATCAAAAGCCTTTTGACAATCTTCAGTCCAAACATACCCTTGTTCTTTCCTCAGAAGCTTGAAAATAGGTTTACATGTAGCGGTCATGTTGGATATAAACCTGGAGATATAGTTCAAACGTCCCAAGAATCCTCTAACTTGTTTCTCGGTGGCGGGAGCTGGCATTTCCCATATAGCTTTCACTTTGTCAGGGTCCACTTCAATCCCTCTTTGACTGACAATAAAACCTAATAGTTTCCCTGATCGTACTCCAAATGTACATTTATTGGGGTTTAGACGGAGCTTATATTCTCTCAAACGACCAAATAGCTTAGACAAATGTTTAACGTGGTCATCCTCGGTCTTCGACTTGGCTATCATATCATCCACATAAACCTCGATCTCTTTGTGCATCATATCATGGAACAAAGTAGTCATAGCTCTCTGATATGTTGCCCCTGCATTCTTTAATCCAAACGGCATAACTTTGTAACAAAAGGTGCCTCAGGGCGTGATGAATGACGTCTTTTCTCTGTCCTCGGGAGCCATTCTAATCTGGTTGTAACCTGAAAAACCATCCATGAAGGAGAAAACCTCATATCTTGCGGTACTGTCAACCAAAATGTCAATGTGAGGTAATGGGAAATCATCTTTCGGACTGGCTTTATTCAAATCTCTGTAGTCTACACACATGTGAACCTTACCATCCTTCTTCGGAACGGGTACAATGTTAGCTAACCATAGTGGATACTCGGCAGTAACAAGGAAACCTGCATCAATTTGTTTTTGTACCTCTTCCTTAATCTTTAGAGCCATATCGGGTCGAGTTCTTCTAAGCTTCTGTTTTACTGGCGGGCACTCTGGCTTCAACGGTAAACGATGTTCGACTATAGTTGTGTCCAATCCGGGCATGCCTTGATATGACCAAGCAAACACATTGACAAACTCTCCAAGCAAATCAATCAGCTGTTTCTTCACATCGGGTTTGAGCAGAGCTCCAATTTTCACTTCTCTACGGATTTCTTTTGATCCCAAGTTGATTACTTCCACCGGCTCTTGATGAGGTTGGATAGCTTTCTCTTCTTTCTCAAGCAGTCTGAAAATTTCTTCTGGGATATCATCTTCTTCATCCCTAGCTTCATACACAGGAAACTCAAAATTCGGAGAAGGTAGTGGATCATTATTCCCAAGTTGTAATTTATGTAGCAATCTGCGCAAGTGATGTGATTTTTAATAAGTTTTTGTAAAGTGGAAAGTGTGTGTACGCGAGATGCTACTTATTATTTTCCAACATCGTGAATAAATATAAAACACAAATGAAAATGAAAGTAATTTATTGATGATAGCAAAACCAAAAAGACACGCCCAACAAAGTCACCTTTGCCTTGGGCCGAGCAAAGGGAATTATTAAAAGTAAGCCCTAATAAATGCAGTTTCGCCTTGGGCAGAGCAAAAAAATTTTAAACAAATGCTTTACTTAGATATATGAATGGCAGTAGGGGCTTCAACCGCACTCCAATTCTTGACCACAACGCCTGGGGTCACAAAGTCTGGGATGTCCTCATCTGGATCTTCCTCGGTAACGGCATAAACTCCAAAGGTGTAGTCAAATTCATCTGAAACATAGCCTGGATCTTCCATATAGGGCTCGTAGTCCTCGTAAGGAATGGAGGACCTGGCAGAACCATCTGATATGTAGCCTTCAAGTTCATCCTCTAACACAACATTAATCTGAGGATGATGGACGACTCCTCCACTACGGAACACTTCATTGATCAGCGGAAACCCTTGACCTTTGGTAGTTTGTTGAGCAGAACTGCTAGTGAAACCGAGACCTTCCTTATTTTTGTTCTCTGGCAAAGACAACACCTTTCCCCACATTGTCTAATGACCACTGTTCACTACTCGCTGCGCGTCTTTAAATGATGACATGGATTCTTGAGATTTCTGGGCACCCTCGCCCATAATAGACAAAGCTTGAAATTGCGTGCCAACCTCTTCCTCAGCTTCGACATACGAGAATGATGACAAGTGACTCAACACCAAAGCCCTTTCTCCATAAACTGTAACTGTTTTCCCCTCAAAAGCATACTTTAACTTCTGATGTAGGGTGGACATAACTTCCCTAGCTTCATGTATCCATGGCCTCCCTAGCAGACATCTATAAGCGGCACGAATGTCCATGACTTGAAACGTGATCA
The DNA here is from genome assembly GCA_963859935.3 of Lathyrus sativus. Classification (NCBI taxonomy): domain Eukaryota; kingdom Viridiplantae; phylum Streptophyta; class Magnoliopsida; order Fabales; family Fabaceae; genus Lathyrus; species Lathyrus sativus. Next base: position 172,450 of record CAWUDS030002377.1, read on the forward strand.
TAAAAGTTTGCAGCCCAATAGTCATTGGCAAATCCACCTCACCAATTACTGTTTTCTTTGACCCATCAAAAGCCTTGACGATAATATGACTTGGCCTCATCGGCGGTCCCTGATAAGACAACTTGGATGGAGTAGTTCTAGGCATCACATTCAGAGAAAATCCAGTATCAACCAACACACTGGACAGAGAGTCATTTTCGCAGTTCACAGAAATATGTAAAGCCATGTTGTGTTTCCTTCCTTCTTCTGGGAGGTCATCTTCATTAAAACCCAGATTGTCACATGAAGTAATACTGCCAATGATGTTATCAAATTGTTCCATAGTCACATCTTGTTCAACATACGCTTGTTCTAATATTTTCTGGAGCGCTTCTCTATGAGCCTCAGAACTCATCAGTAGTTGCAACACAGAAATCTTAGATGGGGTTTGCAGGAGCTGATCTGCAACCTTATACTCACTCCTCTTGATCAATTTTAAACATTCATTTGAATTGGATAAATCAGATCCACCAGATTTCCCCACAATTGGATCCTTTGAGCCTGTCTGTTCTAATGAGACCACTTTTTCTTTCGGTGGCACAGTCGGGTACACTCGACCACTTCTTGTTACTCTGCTGACATCTGGAATATTAACTATTGAGGGTACAGTGGGTAAAGGCACTTATTTTCCATTCTCCAACATCGTACCGTTGTACCTGTAGGGGATAGCCTTACTGGAAGTATAAGGGACAGGTCCGGGCACATTGATTACCAAAGGAGTAATAGTTGGCTTCCTGCTATTGTAAACAATCTCTATACGTTCCACTTCCTTAAAGTGGGGTACTATGACACAAACTTCTTCAGCCTCTTCATTTGAAACTTCCTGATCATCACTTTCCAAACAATCTTCAATCATATTGACAGAGGGCGAACCATGTAGTGGTAATGGATTCTTCTGTACATTAGGGTCAGAATCCCTAAAAGACAAGATTCCATTCTTAATGAGCCTCTGGACATCCATCTTCAAACCGAAACAACTCTCAATATCATGTCCTGGAGCACCCTGATGGTAAGGACAAAACTTGTCAGCCCTATAAGAAGGAGGAGGATTCACGGGAGCCAAAGGTGGAGCTCTTGTCTGAATGTGACCCTTTTTAATCAAAGCGGGGAACAAGTCAGCATATGTCATTGGAATCGGATCAAAATTTATTTTTCTATACACACGACCTTGATTGTTGGATGGCCGATTCTGCTGAGGGTACTGTGGACTTTGTTGAGGTTGTGGTTGTTGAGCAACGGGGGACTGAGGTTGCTGATATGGTTGCGGAGACTGTAGTTGATAAGCAGGAGCATTAAACACTGGTGGTACCGCTGCAACTTGGTGTGGTGGCATGTACCTCTTTCTAAATTGTCCCTTTTGAATGGCATTTACACCTTGCTCTTTTTTCTTTACAAAACTACTCCTATATCTTTTAGGAGTACTCTCTTCTTTGGCCAATCTTCCTTCGCGAACCCCTTCTTCTAAGCGCATTCCCATATTGACCATTTCAGTAAAGTCACTGGGTGCACTAGCTACCATCTTCTTATAAAAGAAAGGACCAAGGGTCTTCAGAAAAATTTTAGTCATTTCCTTCTCTTCTAACGGTGGTGTGACTTGCGCGGCCAACTCGCGCCAACGTTGAGCATATTCCTTGAAACTCTCTTTATCTTTTTGCGTCATAGCCCTCAACTGATCACGGTCAGGGGCCATGTCCACATTGTACTTATACTGCTTGACAAAGGCTCCTCCTAGATCATTGAAAGTTCGGATCTTCGTACTATCCAACCCCATATACCACTTGAGTGCGGCGCCTATCAGACTGTCTTGAAAGTAGGGAATAAGTAGTTGATCATTATCAGTTTGGGCAGACATCTTCCTGGCGTACATAATAAGATGACTCTGAGGACAAGTATTCCCCTTGTACTTCTCAAAATCAGGGACCTTGAATTTCGATGGGACCTTAACGTTTGGAACCAAGCACAGCTCAGAAGCACTCTTACCAAACAAGTCCTTCCCACGAAGGGCTTTCAACTCTTTTTGCAATTCAGAAAATTGGTCTTGAAATTCGTCCATCCTCTCTTCTAAACCTACAGTTTCGGTCGGCGACCCATGTAAAATTGGTTCATCCAGAATATACGGAGCAGCGTTCACATGTGGAGATGCGGTACTCATCACAGCAGAAACTACAGGAGCAACTTGAACAGTGGTTGCGATAGGAACCTCGGGAACAGGTGGACGATAACCAGCCGGAGTGAAATAAGGAGGCATCCCCCACGGGAAACCTGGCGGCATGTTGTAGGCTACCTCAGCAATAGTAGACACCACTGGGATTGGTGCTGATACTACTTCGGATATAACAGTCCTTGGAACTTCTTGGTTGTTGATCGAGGCCTGATTGGACAAAGCTTCCACTAGACCATTCAACCTCTCCAAACTTTCTTTCAGAACGGCAACTTCATCACGGAGCACTCTGTTCTCTTGTTCTAGTTGATCCATCTTCTGGCGTTGACTAGCTCGAGTGTTGTATCGGTGATTCAGCTTGTTCTGTGGAGATGAAGCAAGAGTGAGACCCTGGAATGCAAACGATGCTATGCTTATGCAAAGTGCAAATGAGTATGAAACTTAAAGAAACTCAAATTGTTTCGGTATTGTAACGTTGGAGAAAAACTTATTTTATTTTGATAATTGAAGCATTACAAAACAGAATACTCTTTTAAGAGTTTATTACATTGAACCAAAAGCAAAAGAGAAACTCGGAGATCTACTCCTTATGCTCTTTCTGCGCGTGAAGCTCTTCTTCTAACTGACTGACACGTTCTTGTAACTCGGCCTTCTCACTGATGAGTCGATCGACACATTCCTTCCAGGCCATAGCTGCTGGGGGAGGATCATCACTGGTGACAGCTTTTGAAGAGGTGTGAGAGGAAAATAAATCCTCTCGCGCCTTCCTTTTCCTTGCAAGTTCTACTTCTGGCAGCCTCTGGGATTTCTCTTTCTCTACCTTGAGTGTGAAAAACTTGTTCCTCCAAGCGGCCTTCAGTTTTCGAGCCTCATCCAAGGCAGCCTTCAACTAATCTACTTCGCTCACGTCAAACCAATCTGGATCATGAAAACCCAATACCATAGGTTTATGGAAAGGGAACGGCATCTTGAGGTCGAGAGCTCTTTCGCGCACCCAATGTAGATATTCTTCAGAGACAGCACAATTGGGGTATCCTAAAGTAGCCTTTCCTTCTTGGTTGATGTATCTCCATGCATAAATTATGATGGTCTTCAGGTCTGGGTCTTCTCCTTCTTTGAGAAAGATCCCTTCTAACAGAGTTTGGTCAGGCACTTCGATCATAGGATGCCCAAATTGGAGACGAGCCAGAGCAGGGTTGTAACTTATGCATCCTTCTCTCCCAATGAGTGGTATGTTAGTAAATCCTCCAATGTTATGGATCATACATATACCTCCATAGGTAGGGTCGTACCACACAATGTCAGAGTGAGTAAGGGCCATAACTATCTCGGACCAATGAGGTGACTCTTCCTCTTCCCAAATAGACGGGTGTCGAGTTAGGCGAGCAATGAACCATGAATACAGCAGAGCGGTACAACAAACGATATGTCCCCCTCCCTCGGTATTCTTTGAATGGATTGAGTAATATGTGTCAGCTAACAAAGTAGGGACTGGATTCTTGAGTATGAATAGTTTAATCGCATCCATATCAACGAAATCATTGATCTTTGGGAACCATAAAATCCCATAGACCAACAGAGCAAAGGTGGCTTCCAAGATAAGGACTTCCTTTCTTTCAACATGGTAGCGGAATTTTTAAATCAAGAAGTCAGCGGGGAATCCAAGGACTCCTTCCTTGGTGGTTAAGTGCGCTTGAACATCTGCCAAGCTGAGATGAGTAGCGTTGGCAATTTCTTGGCGATTGGGTGTGTCTTCTTGGCCGGTGAATATGGGACGGGCCGTTACGGGCATCCTCAAGAAATCAGAATACTCTTCCAGTGTCGGCATCAACTGGTAATCTGGAAAAGTGAAACAGTGGTACAACGGATCATAAAATTGAACAAGAGTCTCCAACAGCCCTCCTTTCATCTTGAGTTCGAGAAAACGGAAGACTTCCCCATATTCTGCTGCGAAGGCGTAACGATCTTCGATTAGATCTGCTAGTTCTCTCAAGCTTTCAATGTTAGGGCTCTGAAAAGTGTACTCCAATGCTTCTCTTTTGAAATCCATGGTTACAATACCTGAGAAATAAAATTGAGTTTCTTGAAATGAATAAAGAAAGAATGTAATGCAAGATGAGTAGGACATCATGGGATCCCAATTATTTGTAAACATTGTAGTAAAAGAAAATGTTTTTTATTAATTTTGAAACGGAATACAAATAATTGCTTTTAAAAGTCCCAAATAAAAGCTAAATAAAAGCTAGTAAAGATACTAAAGAAGTTTTGAATTCTGCTGCTTGAGTTGCTCTTCTAATTGCGTCTTCTCACGGATAAGGTTGTCCATAATTAGTTTCCAAATAGTGCATTGTGGGTCGGAGAAAAATAAATCCTCCATGACTTTCCTCTTCTTGCAGGGGAGTAGCTCTTCATCCTTCAACTGTAGCTGTTTCTGAAGTTCATCTTTCTCCTTTTGAAGTTCAGCCTTTTGCTTCTGACATTCATCATTTTCTGCCACCACTACTTGGTACTTGTTCTTCCATGATTCTAACTCATGTTGTGACTTCCTTAAGGCAACCTCTAACTTCTCGGCTTCCGACATAAAGACATAAGTGGGCTCTCTCCTTGGAGCTATAGGATCTTGACGGGAGTAGGGCATCTTTAGCTTGATTGCCCTCTCTCTGACCCACCGAAGGTAGGGTTCCAAAGACACACAATTAAGCTTCCCAAGGCTTTCTTTCCCTTTCTTGTGCAAGTGGTTCCATGCAACTAAAACCTTGTCTAGGAGTTCCTTGTCTTCCCTTAAGAAAATGTTCTCCACTTGGACACTCTTAGGCGGCTCCTTCAACGGAAATCCCAATTGTCGACGAGCTAAGACCGGATTGTAACTGATCCCTCCATTAAAACTGAGTAATGGTACATTAGCAAAGTCGCCACAACCATCAATAATTAAGGTTCCATCATATGCTCGGTTGTACCAAATAATGTCTGAGTGAGTCAATGCCATAACTCTTGGAGACCAAAGCCCTCTATTGAGACTTAAAAAGGAAGTAGACCTCGGCAAGTGCAAAATAAACCACTTGTAGAGTAAGGGCACACAACAGGTGATCATTCCTCCACCATATAAGTTTCGGAGATGTATAGAATGGTAAGCATTACCCAATAAAGTTGGTACTGGATTGTTCTTCAAAAAGATCTTAATTGCGTTGAGGTCGACGAACCCTTCAAAACTCGGGAACAAAAACACTCCATAAATAAGGCAAAGATTTCCTCGAATGAAGTCTTGTTCGTATAATCGACATAAAACATTGCTTTACAGATTAAGAACTTCGTAGTCAAACTAAAAATACCGCCTTTACTAATCAGATTTCCCTTGACATCGGATACCTTTAGATAAAGGGCCTTAACAATTTCTCTTTCATCGGGGTCCTTCTCCAAGAAAGGGAAAGGAGACTCTTCTAAGATAGGTAGACCAACCAAAAAGGAGTATTCTTCCAATGTAGGTAGTAGTTGGAAATCTGAAAACGTAAAACAGTGATACAGCGGATCATAGAACTGCAATAAAGTGGAAAGGAGTCCTTCGTCTACTTGGCGACTCAATAAGGATATCAGCTTCCCATACTTGTTCTTCAACTTCCCTTGGTCTTCAATCAAGGTCACCAACTTCTTTAGGTCATCCAACTTGGGACTTTTAAAAGTGTATTTCAAAGTGTGTCTTCTATTGGGGTCCATAATACCCTACAATATTCATAAACAAAGGTAAATCCCATGAAGTCCAATGCGGTATGATGCTTTATGAATGCAACAAACATAAGTAGGCACATAGAAACATAAGGATAAACAAACAAAGGGGACCCTAGGTTTGCAACGAGCATGGGGAAAAGGTGTACCCATTCCCAAAGGATTTGGACTAAAGGTTGATTGTACCTGCAGAACAAGGTTCTAATGAGGTTCCCAAAGTCATTAGCCCATCTTTTGGATATTATCAACTTCCCAAGTACTCGGGGGTTAATAATATTCTCAAGAGAACTTCTTTCGAGTGTAGCATCGCGTAGCACTATTTCGGGGGTACCCCCTCATAGCCCCGCACTACATCCTAATAAAGGTCAAAGTGGGGTTAAGGTAACTACGGTCCTCAATATCATAGGCTCCAACATCGAATATAGTGCATGTTTTCACGATTAAGGACTCGTTAAACAATACATCTTTCGAGAGGGCCTTAATTGAGTGTGATTTACAAGTCAGCTTGTTCGGGATTCCACCCCCTATAAGCCTCTTTGAACATATCACTATCCTATCTTAAGTTCACTCAATTCCGGGTGTAGGACTTTGTCTCACCACTCAAGAGTATCAACCCAAAGGCAATAAACAAACAAGTAAACAATTATACAAATAACAAATATAAAGCAATAAACAAGTAGAAACAAGATAGGGAAACCCACTGAGGTGTCCCTAGTGAAGTCGCCATTTCTGTCGCGGTGAAATTTGGATACCAAACTATTGATTAGTTTGAATCTTATTCATTTGCAACCAAACTTTGATTTGTCCAAAGGAAGGGATAAAGATCGAAATTCCCACAATGCAATGCAAATGCAAGGCTTAGAGAGTTATAGGTTCGGGGGTTGGTTAAACTTAGGGAAGGTACTAGCATCCTAAGTTTCTGTAGTACTATACAGGAACCTCTTGTTTTACGTTTGTTTATTTCTAAGTATTTATCTGCTTAAAGTTTAAAGAACCCTAATGGTTTATTTCTAAGTATACTCGATAAGATGTCGCATCTTATGCCTACATATCCTTACAGGAGTGGAATCAGAGTACTTGTAGTTCCCCTAAAGGGTTTGAGGAGTTCTTTGACTGTGGTCAAAGTTCCTACGGGTTTAGGGTAGTTGATTGATTGATTTTAGGAGAAGAGACGAGTTATCATTTTAAGGGAGATTTAACCGCCACAAGTTGTAGGAAAATGGTCTTTGCATCGTCTTAAGAAAAGGGCTCAAGTACTCGGATTGTTTGACGAGTACGCCTCTATCTCTCTTAAGGCAAAGTCCCTACATGTTGATTGTATTGTTGTGGGGTGGAGATTCTATCTCGCTTAAGATGATTTGGCATCTTTTTCTAATGTGTTTGAATATGTTTGTATTGTGTTGAGTTGTTTGTATTGTGTTTATTTCTATGTTGTAAAGTTAAAAGATAAAGTCCTTCCTATGGGGTAGGTCCTAACTTAAGAAGATCGACTTGAATGAGATCAAGGATCAAAGGGAAAATGATGCAAATGATGCATACGCACGATTGTTGGGATCATGCGCAGATTCTTCCTTTGGACGGATGCAATTGCGAGAATGATAAATTGCGATAATATAAATGCTGAAGAATAAATTGCGGATAAAGTAAACCATACATAACCGCATGACAGCGCTGAAGTGTGTGAAAGTGAATTGTGTCGTGGATGTGAACGTGCACGATTGATTCGATTGATTTTTTTTAAGAAGGACGTCGGGATTGATTTTAAGAAGTTAGATACTTATGAGAAAAGTATTTGATTATTATTATTATTTCGAGTGATATCAACTCGAGATTGATTTTAAGAGAAAGTGTTAATTTTAAATTATGAGTTTGAATTCATAAGTTGATTGGTTGAGGTGAGACGGTTTTATATGTGAAAAAAGGTTAATATTATTTGATTTAAGAAAAATATTGAATTATTTGATTTGAATAAAAGTTTAAGAGAAGTTTGGTTATGATTTGATTTTAGGGGAAATTAATAATTATTAACAAGATTAAATTAGATAATAAAGAGTTTGTTATAATTTATTTTATTATTAAGAAGAGTGTTTTAAATGTGAAATGATTAAATTAAAATATAAATTAGATTATTATAAATTAAGTAGATTTTTCTAAAGAGGCGAGGTTTTAAATAAAAAAAAATGCTTTAATATATTACATAAATGGTTTTCATTTACATTATTTTAAAGAGTTAATTTAAACATGAAACGATTTATTTTAAAATAAAAGTTGGTTATTAGACTAATTCTTAAAAATGCTTTTCACTTATATTATTAGAGATTAAAGTTCTTGATAAGTTAAAAAAAGGTGTTTATTGTTATTTATTTTTTTGGTTTATCAAATGCTCTAATTTATTTTATTAAAACTGATTATAAGGTTATTAATTATTAACTAATTACAATTATTATTTTTTTTAGATGACATAAATCTTGATAGAAATTATTTTAAATTATCATGTTTTATTAAAAGGAAATCTTCCTATTAAATAAATAGTTTTGGTTATTATTATTGGGTAAAATAGAAATATTATTAACGTTTAGATTTCATTAGAAAAAGTTTTAATAATTATCACATACACAAATTAATTATAAAATAGTTTTAGCCTCTTTTTTTTAAGTGAAAGTGGGTTTAAATAGAGGTTAATTTTAATAGTAAATAGAATAAAATAATGAGTTTGATTAAAAGGTTAACAAATTTACTAAAAGAGTTTTGTTATTATTAATTATGAAATGATAATTATTAAGTAGACTTTATATTAACTGAGAATAGTTTTACTAAAAAAACGGACAAATTAAGAGTAAGTGAATTAGTTTAAAAAAAAGTTTAATTGAAAGATTAATTTGAATTGGAGAAAAAAAGGGTAAAGCAAACAGGTTATTAAATTAAATATAAAGACGGTTGATTAGGCAAAGATTAAAATTATGGTTAATTAATTAGTTTAATTAAGTAAGTGATAATTAGGTTAATTAAGGTTGGTTAATGGTTTAATTAGGTTGAAGAGGTGATTAGTGGGTGATATGTAGTGATGGTGATGATGGACCACGGTACTACCGTGGTCGTGCACACATACAGCTATAACATTTGCAAGCAAACAACAGAAACAGAAAATACGAATGGAAAAAGAAGAACGCAGCGAAAAACCCTAATCCCTAGCTCGCTCGATCTACTCTCCTAATTCATCTCCCTTCCTTTCGGTTTCTCTCGACCTTTACCGTTCCTCTCTTCACTTTGCCACTTTTGAACCTGAAACACAAACAAATTTGTCAAATGTTTAATAAACTCAACATGGATCGATGGCTCACCGAGAGTTGGGGACGGCGAGGAATTGAATGATGAGACGGAAGCTTTGTTAGCTGAGATTCGCGGCGGTTTGCGATGGTTTTAGCGGATGAAGAGATAAGCTCCTTTTCCCTCAATCTCTTATATTTAGCGAATTTTAGGTTTTTGTCTTGTAATGATTCTCGATTGCCCTCTTTCTCCACCTCCCATGTCTCCCTTTTATAGGCTTTACCGAGATTCTTCTAATTAAACTTTGATTTGAATGCTTGATTGGGCCTTCCATTTTGGTTTAGACAAGATTTGAAATAATTTCCGTTTCTGTTTGATTTGTTGATGCTTGTTAATGAGAAAATCCCAATTTGTGTGATTTGTATTGATCGTGTTTAATGCTTTGATGTCTCAATATTCTTTTGCAACAGATTGATTTTGGTGGTTAATGCGAGGGAAATGTTTGCCCGATTTGGCAGGTTTGAAGATGCTGATGAGGGCAACTTTGACAATTACACCGGTTCTCCCAAATCGTCTCAACATCCTTCCACGTGGAACTCTTTGTAAACAGGCAGCAGGAAAATACGGTAAGTGTTTCAGAAGGTTGAATCTCCGTGTTTAAACTTAAGGACAACACCTTTAGGGGATTGATTCTTGTCTTTCTGATATTGCCTTTTCCTCCACGTTCTCAGCAGGTTTTCTCAAGGTTTTTTTCTTTGAAGTTGATGGAAGCAAGAAATGTATCAGTTCAACACGGGTGTAGGTTGTTTTGGCTTAAGTCTGGAGTGCAGGTCTATTATACGCTGAGTTTGCCTTGTAAGTGGATCTTTGGCTTCTTGAAATTGATTATTGTCGCTGAGTCTTTCCTGTTGAGAGGCCTCTGAAGGAGATAACTGCTTCATATTGTCATTCTTGTTCACAGGCGTAGCAGACGGCTTAATATTCAGAGGTCTAGCGCTTTATCCTCTTGATTCCATTATTACCACCTTGAATGATGAGATTTCTAGCCTGAAGATGACAATTGGTCATGGAAGCTAAATCCTCGTCAATAGCTGCTCTGGATCCATTCCTAAGAGCTAATTCTGCTATCTACCACTCGTGCTGACAACTGAACTGATATCATTGACAGCAGCAGTTAAAGTTTTAGTTGGCGTTGATTGCGCCGCTCTTATCAGGCGATCAAAATGCTGGTCTGTAGTTGGCTTCCCAGAAGTAGCTGCCAAAGTGTTTAAAATACGCACAATCTGGACCACTGAAGTCTGCCAATAAAGGAGAGGCCGATATCCCAGGAGTTGCAACCTTTGCTAGAGGTGAGTTCGTTGGTCAACTTGGGGAGGCGAGTGTTATGGACACTGAGGGGACGCAACCGAAAAGAGTTGGGGCGAAGCATCCTGAAATGGGATCCCTTGTTTTGGCTGTTAATGGGCATAAGCAGAGTTTTGACTTGAGGTGATATATTGCTAAAACACCTTTGGTTTGACACTTATTCTTGGTTGCGTTTCACATCATTAATGTTAATTTGGTTAATCTGAGGTTGTATTAGCAGTTGTGGCTTTCTGGTTGGTGTAACTGTTGGTGCACTGGTCTATTATGCCTTCCTCTTGGTTTGCAGGCGTCGCAGGGGTTGCAAACGATAAGGAATTCCCATGGTCCGCTCGTTGTGTCAAGCTTCGAGAGCTCAAACCACTGTTGTTAACGCCTTACCAGGTGAGCTTGTTCTAAGTACCCGTACTGATGATTTTGACAGAAGCTGATGAAAGTTACTTATCTTCTTGCGTTTTCAATTAAGTATACTTTACATATTCTGAACATTTTCTTCATATGTGATTCAATCTTTAGCAACATCAGGTGCAAACGTGATTCTCCGCTCCCAAGTGGATCCAGTGAATCCCACAAATTCAGAGGAGCAGTAGTTAGCGTTTTGGTCTCCCCTTTCTTCTATATTGTTCGTGTAGTCTCGAGTGTTGGATATTTGTTAAATGCTCTGATCACTAGTTGTGTTGTACTGCAGGTGTTGGGGAGCTTCGGGTGCTGACTGTGAATGCCTTCGAGCCATCGGATAGTAGACTAATCTAAAGTTACTCATCTGCACCCTCTTAAGCAAGCATGGTAAGGCATACTGATTGTCGGATTTGAAATGCGCATTTAGGACCGCAACTGCTCTTGCATAACTCTTAGGTGTAGAAGCAGGCTTCAGTCTCAAATTTTGATGATGTCAACACTACTCAAGGTAATCTCTTGTTTGCAAAAAGACAAGCCGTTCAAAGTCATCAAGATAAAGTCATCAAGCTATCTTTCAAGTCAAGCTACATATGGAACTGATTCTTCCAGACTTGCCTGCATTACTGGTATATCAAATCCACCTTTTTAATTTTGATATACAAGTGTTCAAAAACATCAATCTTTTGTGCATAATACATACGCATGTTTTTGAAACTTTAAAAATGGTATAACATTAATTTTAAAAAGCATTTTTTCTGAAAATTAGCAGTGTTAACCGATTAACCATATGGGTTAACCGGTTAACCATTTTGAATTTTGAATTTTCTGGGCTAACGTACCAGTGTTAACCGATTAACCATATGGGTTAACCGATTAACACTGAACGTGCAGTGAAAAATTGCTTTGTTTTGAGTTCAAAATTATTTTAAAATCATACCTTTTCATGGTTTGAATCTTTTAAAATCATACCTTTTGTGAAAGGTTATTTTACTCATATAAATTCTGAGTTTTTCATTTTGAAAAACACACCAACAAAAAACCAATACTCATTTTTAAAATTGTCTTAGAATCAAATTCATTTTTTCAAAAGTGTTCATACTTGCATTGAAAATTTCACATTCATTGAACACTTGTATTGAAAAATTACAAAGAGTGAATTTTGATTCATTGGAGAAGATCACTTTGACAATTATACTCAATCCAAATTCATTACAATTATTTTGTATTTGACTTGTGATCCAGGATTGTTGGACACAAGGGTGAGTGTTTACAAGAGGATTGTTCTTGTACACTTGTGAGTTTTTATTGTTTGATAGTAGGCCTCACCGGTTGATGGTGTGATAGGTTGTACTGTTTTAAACAATAGTGAAAATTCTCTTTCATGTTGAAAGGGGAGTGGAGTACTCTCGGATTGTGAGGGGAACCACTATAATTCCTGTGTCTTTCTTTCTTTCTGTTGATTTACTGCTTTCCATAACCAAGAACACCATCCAGTATATTTCCAAGAACCATATAAAAACCGGAAAAATTTCAAAAGTCCTAATTCACCCCCCCCCCCCTCTTAGGCATACTCTGTTCTTACAATTGGCATCAGAGCAGGTTAAGGTAACCTGTTCCTAACGATTCAGTATGGCTTCCGCAAGTACCAACCCGGTTTTCAAAGATGGTGGAAGTAGTAACAAACCACCACTCTTTTCTGGAGAATACTTCGATTTTTGGAAAATCCGTATGAAGGCACATCTTGAGGCTCAAGGAGATGGTATATGGGAAACCGTTGAAACTGGTCCACATGTTCCTACAAGTGTGGTAAATGGTGTTGGAACCCCAAAGATCAAATCCTCATATGATGAAGATGACAAGAAGAGAATCTTGAATGAGAAGAAAGCAATCAACATACTTCAAAGCGCTCTCAGTATGGATGAATTCTTTCGCATATCACAGTGTCAATCGGCAAAACAGATTTGGGATACCTTGGTAGAAACGCATGAAGGAACAGCAGAAGTAAAAAGATCAAGACTTAACACGTTAAGTCAAGAATATGAGATGTTCCGTATGCAGCCCGGTGAATCTATTGTTGCCTTGCAAAAGAGGTTCGTTCATCTAACAAATCACCTGATTGCTCTTGGGAAGACCTTCACCTCCTAAGATCCTTGACAAGAGAATGGCAACCAAAAGTGACTGCCATTTAGGAAAAGAAAAGTCTTTCAACGATGACATCCGCGTCATTATTCGGGAAACTTCAAGAGCATGAACTGGAACTTGGAAGGCTTGAGAAACATGAAAGTCAAGACAAGAAGTCCAAAGGAATTGCCTTGAAGGCTGACACAAAGGATGACAAAATTGACGAATCTTCCGAAGACGAAAATTTCATGCTTCTAGTAAAGAAGCTTGGTAAGTTTTTCAATAATAATAAAACTTCTTCTTTTTCTAAAAAGAATAAACATTTCAGGAAAAAGGAAGCATCCGCATCAAACCAAGAAATTACATGTTATGAATGTGGAAAACAAGGTCACATAAAGCCAGACTGCCCAAAACTCGCAAATAAAGGAAAATTCAAGGGCAAGAAGGATTTCAAAACAAAGAAGGCTTATGTCGCATGGGACGACAACGAAGTGAGTTCATCATCGGAATCAGATAGCGATGAATGTGCAAATATTGCCTTAATGGCCTCTCACCATTCCGATGACGAAAATGAGGTTAGTAGTAATTTTTTTGTCTATGATAATGATGCACAAGAAGTTATAGATGAACTTCTAAAAGAGTGCAAGACTTTGTATAAAGACATCTCATCACAAAAGAAAAGAATTTTACTCTTAGAAAAACAAAATTCTGATTTCTTGAAAAATATTGAAGATGAAAAACAAAAAGTGATGGATGAAAAACAAAGTCTTGTATGTAAGAATTGTGAGTCTTTGTCTTTTCAAATTGTTCAACTTAAAAGAGTTTTAGAAAGATACGAAAAGGGTCAAATTGGCTTGGAAGAGATTCTTAAACATCAAAGGTATCCTAATGATAAAAGTGGATTGGGATATTCTAAATTTTCAAAACCAAGCACCAATAAGACCATTTTTGTAAGAGCAAGTGAACAAATTGTGAAGAAAGAGACAAGCACTTCTAAGACTCAGCATCAAAATCATAACAAGAAAAGAATTAATAAGAAAAAGAATTATATTCCTAGATATAGAAGTCATTTTCAACCTACATGTTTTTATTGTGGTATTAAAGGACACACACCTAATGCCTGCTATGTACGTAATATTGGTGTTGCAAAGGGGCATTATGTGTGGGTGGAAAAAGGTACTAACTATCAAGGACCCAAAGCAACTTGGGTACCTAACACTACCTAATTTTGTTTTGTAGGTATGCTTGAAGACAACCACAAATGAATGGTATCTTGATAGTGGTTGCTCGAAGCATATGACGGGAGATATAAACAAATTTTCAAGTCTATCATTAAAGGCCAAAGGATACGTCACTTACGGTGATGATAATAAAGGAAAAATTCTTGGAGTTGGAACCATTGGTGCACCTCCATGTACAGTCATCGAAGACGTTCTTTTTGTTGAAGGCCTTAAGCATAACCTGCTTAGCATCAGTCAATTGTGTGACAAAGGGTTCAAAATCAACTTCACAAAGGAGGAATGCTTGATCGAACACGAAGTCACTCATGAGATTCTGCTAAAAGGTAAAAGATATAATAATATTTTTATGATCTCTTTTGATGATTCTTCCTTGAAGGTAAAGTGTCTTATGGCGAACAACAACGAGGCATGGCTTTGGCATAAAAGATTTGCTCACATTCACATGGAGCATTTAAACAAATTAATCAAGCATGATCTGGTTGTTGGGCTTCCAAAGATAAAATTCATCAAGGATAAATTATGCGATGCATGTCAAAAGGGAAAACAGACCAAGACAACTTTCAAATCCAAGCAAGTGGTTTCTACATCAAGACCACTTCAATTGTTGCACATGGATCTTTTTGGTCCATCAAGAACGAAGAGCTTTGGAGGTAGTATTTATGCTTTAGTTATTGTTGATGATTTTTCTCGATATACCTGGACAATGTTTTTAGTGCAGAAAAATGATGCGTTTAAAGCATTCAAAAAGTATGCAAAACAAATTCAAAACGAGAAGTCACTCACTATAGCCTCCATAAGAAGCGACCACGGTGGAGAATTTCAAAATTCAGACTTTGAAGAATTTTGCGAAGAACATGGAATTTCTCATAATTTTTCGGCACCAAGAACTCCTCAGCAAAACGGCGTCGTAGAACGGAAGAATCGTTCACTAGTTGAACTTGCTAGAACAATGCTCAGCGACACAAATCTTCCAAAATATTTCTGGGCAGAAGCAGTAAGCACGGCATGCTTTGTAAGCAACCGCGTGAATATTCAACCGCTACTCAAAAAGACTCCGTATGAGTTGTTCAAGGGAAGGAAACCGAATATATCATTCTTCCACATATTTGGCTGCAAATGCTTCGTTCTCAACAACAATAAGGACAATCTCGGTAAGTTTGATGAGAAGTCCGACGAAGGTATATTTCTTGGCTACTCTTCTTATAGTAAAGCTTTTAGAATTTTTAATAAAAGAACTCTTACCATTGAAGAGTCCATTCATGTTTCGTTTGATAAGACTAACCCCTCGAAAGAGGATAATATTGTTTTGGATGATGATGATGATTTTGTAGATGCTTCACCAAATGAAGAAATTGCTTCAAAAGATCAAACAATATTACAAGAAGATGTTACTCAAGAAAATCAAGATCTTCCGAAAGAATGGAGAACACACAGAGATCACCCAATTGATAAAGTTATTGGTGATATTAGTCAAGGCGTGGCAACTCGACTTAACTTAAAGGATGCGTGTCTCAACATGGCATTTGTATCTCAAATTGAACCATCAAAGATCGATGAAGCTTTAAGCGACGACCAATGGATTATAGCAATGCAAGAAGAACTTAATCAGTTCGAAAGAAATCAAGTTTGGACCCTTGTACCAAGACCGGACAATAAGCATATTATAGGAACCAGATGGGTGTTCAAGAACAAACTTGACGAGAACGGGATTATAGTTCGTAACAAGGCAAGATTGGTCGCACAAGGCTACAACCAGGAGGAAGGAATTGATTTTGATGAAACATTAGCTCCGGTAGCAAGGTTAGAAGCAATTAGATTACTTCTTGCTTACGCATGTTCTATGAATTTTCAGTTATTCCAGATGGATGTCAAAAGCGCTTTCCTGAATGGGTACATTAATGAGGAAGTCTACGTCAAACAACCTCCGGGTTTTGAAGACTTCAAAAATCCCTCACATGTTTTCAAACTGAAGAAGGCTCTCTACGGTTTAAAACAAGCACCACGAGCATGGTATGATCGCCTTAGCAACTTCTTATGTGAGAAAGGATTTACAAAAGGAAAGGTTGACAAGACGCTGTTTATAAAGAAGATCAAGGGTAACACCTTGTTAGTACAAGTCTACATCGACGACATCATATTTGGATCAACAAACAAAGAACTCTGCGAAGAATTCTCACTCATGATGTGAGAAGAATTCGAGATGTCCATGATGGGAAAGCTAAATTATTTTCTTGGACTACGAATCAAGCAAACCAAGGATGGAATCTTCCTCAACCAATCCAAGTACTGTAAGGAATTAATAAAGAAATTCGATATGGATAGTTGCAAGACGATGTCTACTCCTATGGGAACCGGAACGTATGTTGATCAAGATGAATCTGGTACTCCAGTTGATATTACTAAATATCGAGGTATGATTGGTTCATTACTATATTTGACGGCAAGCCGTCCTGACATTATGTTTAGTGTTTGTTTGTGTGCGCGCTTCCAAGCAAATCCGAAGGAATCGCATCTCACTGCTGTGAAGAGAATTATCAAGTATCTCAAAGGAACGACCAACGTTGGATTATGGTATCCTAAAGGTAGTATTTGTTCTTTAGTTGGTTATTCTGACGCTGACTATGCAGGATGCAAAACTGATAGAAAAAGTACAAGTGGTACATGTCATATTCTCGGAAATGCTCTAGTATCATGGGCCTGCAAGAAGCAAGCTTGTGTAGCACTCAGCACCGCCGAAGCAGAATACATCGCCGCAGGAAGTTGCTGTGCACAGACTTTATGGCTGAAACAACAACTTCTGGATTATGGTGTTGACCTCGGATGCATTCCTCTACGGTGTGACAATACTAGTGCCATAAATATCACAAAGAATCCGGTTATGCATTCCAGAACAAAGCACATTGATATCCGGCATCATTTCCTTCGAGATCACGTATTAAACAGAGATGTTGATGTTACTTTCGTCGACACACACAACCAACTCGCCGACATCTTCACCAAGCCTTTGGCAAAAGAATCATTCTACAAAATTCGGAGAGAACTTGGGATTCTTGATGAAGGTGACATCTGATCCTTGTCTCTATTATATGTATGCATTAATTGTGATATGTTTTCATGTATATGCATTCTGTTTTTATGTATTTTTCAAAAAATTCGAGCATGTTAATCGATTAACCATATGGGTTAACCGATTAACACTATTGAATTTTCAATTCTGATTAAAGTTTTTAATGTGTTAACCGATTAATCTATATGGTTAACCGATTAACACTGTAATTTTTTTCAAAAAATCAGAAACGAAAATTAAATTAAATTTTTGAAAATTTTATATTTTTCTTTATATATTTTGTGTGGTTCATATTCTTTTAAATATCCACATCCATATCCAAAATCCATTCCCTCTTAAAATCATAACTTCTCTCTCCCACTCTTAAAAGTTGGAAAAACTCCCAACAACTATCTCTGTCGACCCGTCTTCCTTATGCACGGCTGATATCAAGAATTTTTGAATTGACTACTTTGGAATTTTTAAGGATAATGACGGTACTTACAAGTACTCAGAAGAAGGAGCCAATGCTAACCAGGCCTTTCCCGTACCTGCAGGAGGCATCACCAACGAGTTCCTTTACCAAACTATCATGACTCAGCATAGAGAAACCTCTCGGGCCATTGCTTCCCTCCGGAACCTTGTCCTTTCTTCTCACCATACCAACCCTGACAGCCCTGTTGTATCTGATGAAGAAAATGAAGAGGAAGAAGAGGAGGAGGATATGGCGGATGAGGATGTTTAGAGAATATGTTGCTGCTGTTGTTTTTATTGCTTTGCTTTCTAGTTATAAGTTTTTATGCTTTCATTTGAACTATGTTTTATTGTAACAAGTACAATTTCTATTTGCTGCATTTTATATGTACTACTGTTTGTGCTTTGTGTTTACTTGGCTTTGCATGTGCTTATTACTATATATGTTGCTATCTTGTGATTTCTTTGAAAGCTCTTCCTTTTTGCTGATGTCAAAGGGGGAGAAGAGCTTGGTTCTGTTAATATCTCTCTGTGTGCAGTTTTTTTTTCCTCTGTTAAGATAGGGGGAGTTGCTAGACATAGGGGGAGAACCAGATCAAGAACCAAGAGATATCGCACAACATTTGTTTGATTTCCATCATCAAAAAGGGGGAGAATGTAGAAGCAGGCTTCAGTCTCAAGTTTTGATGATGTCAACACTACTCAAGGTCATCTCTTGTTTGCAAAAAGACAAGCCGTTCAAAGTCATCAAGATAAAGTCATCAAGCTATCTTTTAAGTCAAGCTACATATGGAACTGATTCTTCCAGACTTGCCTGCATTACTGGTATATCAAATCCACCTTTTTAATTTTGATATACAAGTGTTCAAAAACATCAATCTTTTGTGCATAATACATACGCATGTTTTTGAAACTTTAAAAATGGTATAACATTAATTTTAAAAAGCATTTTTTCTGAAAATTAGCAGTGTTAACCGATTAACCATATGGGTTAACCGGTTAACCATTTTGAATTTTGAATTTTCTGGGCTAACGTACCAGTGTTAACCGATTAACCATATGGGTTAACCGATTAACACTGAACGTGCAGTGAAAAATTGCTTTGTTTTGAGTTCAAAATTATTTTAAAATCATACCTTTTCATGGTTTGAATCTTTTAAAATCATACCTTTTGTGAAAGGTTATTTTACTCATATAAATTCTGAGTTTTTCATTTTGAAAAACACACCAACAAAAAACCAATACTCATTTTTAAAATTGTCTTAGAATCAAATTCATTTTTTCAAAAGTGTTCATACTTGCATTGAAAATTTCACATTCATTGAACACTTGTATTGAAAAATTACAAAGAGTGAATTTTGATTCATTGGAGAAGATCACTTTGACAATTATACTCAATCCAAATTCATTACAATTATTTTGTATTTGACTTGTGATCCAGGATTGTTGGACACAAGGGTGAGTGTTTACAAGAGGATTGTTCTTGTACACTTGTGAGTTTTTATTGTTTGATAGTAGGCCTCACCGGTTGATGGTGTGATAGGTTGTACTGTTTTAAACAATAGTGAAAATTCTCTTTCATGTTGAGAGGGGAGTGGAGTACTCTCGGATTGTGAGGGGAACCACTATAATTCCTGTGTCTTTCTTTCTTTCTGTTGATTTACTGCTTTCCATAACCAAGAACACCATCCAGTATATTTCCAAGAACCATATAAAAACCGGAAAAATTTCAAAAGTCCTAATTCACCCCCCCCCCCTCTTAGGCATACTCTGTTCTTACATTAGGCAACTTATTATGTACTGCAGGATTGAGAACTTTAGCGGAGGAGACATGTTAGGGTCCGGTGCCATTATTCTGGAATTATCATGAAGACAGAGATGCAAGTTCCAAGCTGGTAAGTATTGTGATTATGCTCGGCATTCTCAATTGCCGTCAATATTTTCTTTATCTCATGTGCTTGCGATTTGCATCAGTTCAAAACTGTGTCATAAACAGGTAATCGGTATGGCCTCCACATCGGATTCCTTTGATGCCAAATGAAGACTCACGTGCTGCTTGCGTTTACCGGGATGACTATCAGCTTAGCCACATACCAGTCTTCGTCACTTGCCGGATCCTCGAATCTGTTCCTGATCAATCAAATTTCTATCGCCACGTTCGTGATCTCAATCTACTTCACCAGTTAACAACCAATATTTCCATATCCACCCGTCGTGGCATGTGCTGCGTGTGCCTAAAGAGAAGCCATGCTTTGCTGACAGGAGTGTGCGTAGCTCAAACAAAAGCAATTCCAGGGGCTACGTATTGCTTTATGTGCTGATGTGGCTTTTGTAGCAATTTACGACTTGTACTTGCTCTTGTATTAATACAAATGACTTATTTTGTAATGTCTTTGAATTAAGGTGAATAGCCTTGTCTTGGACTTATGGTTTTTTGTGATGGTTAGGAAAATGTATGGCTTAGGCAAATGTATGATGTTATGATGTTCACATGAGCAGGTGGTTTCTTATTTTGAGAAATTGTAGCAAAAAGATTATGGCCCTATGTTGTAGCGCGAAACAATCTTGTCGTGGCTTCATAAATTCGAGATTTCATTCATACTACTTCTTTGTGCACTTATAGCATGAGTTATATACCATGAATTGTCCTTAGCCATGTAGCATAAAATTTGGTAGGCTTGGGAACGAGAAACGGGAAATGGTATTTATTTTGGAACTGATCATTCTTGAACCAAATGGGCCCCCTAGCCTTCCATGTCATGTTTGTTCTTAGTTTAAATCATGAAAGTAGTTGTATTCCAAATGAAAAGCTCTAGCCCGCAGTTGACCAACTTTAAATTAATAGGATCTAGATAATCCCTTAGATGATGATGATTTCAACATAAGAATTATTCCTGATGAATCTTTAGGAATAAAAGTGCAAACTGAGACGCATCTTGTTATGTAACCTAGTAGGTTTTTGCATGACCATGCCTTAATAGGAGAACGGTCAATCCCTAAGTCTCTGATTAGGAATAAGAGTGTGACCTTCATTTGAAGTCCACGCACCTGCACAAACTGGTTAGCTGCAATAAACATATGTACGAAAGTAAAAGATAATACACGAGAGTTGCACCAGGAGGTGGGATCTTACGGTCAAAAATTAGGGTGTGACAATTGGGTACAGATTTGACCATGCAAACTAGTTCTCGGGAGCGTTTGGGTTTGGATCTCAAAGTTGTTAGTGATGTTCTCACTTCCAAGAAGAAAGAATTAGACAAAGTTTATTTGGAGATTTCAAAGTTCAACGAGCAGTGGAATGCAACCCTCACCAATAACAAAGCACATGAAGATGGGTTGAAACAATAGATTGGCAAGCTGAAGGCTCAGCTCAGAGTAAGAGATGAGAAGATTTCGACTGAAGCTTCACTCAAACGTGATAGCGATTGCAGGCTGAACGAAACCATTGCGTCCTTGAAGGACTACAAGCTGAGGGCTGATTCGAAGAGGCGCAAGCTAGAAGAAGTATTTGGTGAAGGTGCTTGGGAAGACTATGCTGAGGGTCTACAGCGCACTATTAGCCAGCGAGAGCTACTCATCCAGGGGTTGCTCACTAGACCGGATCATCCTGAGACACATGAGTTGTTAGAGGAGTTTTGGGCTTGGCGTCGCACTTGATGTCTTTTATTTCCTTGTAGCTTGTTGTTATTGTATTGACCAACACCAGGCTTGTTGGTTGAGGTCATTCTGTTTGTACTCAGTGTTATGCATGTACGCTGCCTGTTTGGCTGTTCATCTTTATATATGAGGTTCTTGCTCTATGCTTGCCTATGGGTTCTCCATTGTCAGAACTAGAATCGGGGGGAAATTTCCCTGTTGCATGTATACATGTTTGCATCTTGCATTTTCATTTGCATCGCAGGTGTTCTCAGTCGCTTATGTTCCTAACTCTGCTTGGTTTTCTTCAGTAACAGGATTGAGGATTTCAGTTTCCACAGGTATTCAACTCGAGGGAATCAGCAAAAAGTAATGGATTAGGTTCAAGCCGAGTTGCAGGAAGTCAGGGCTCGCATGGCTCAATTCATGGAGTTGATGCAGACTGTTGCTAGTGGGCAGGAACAGTTAAGAACGTTGGTTCAGCCGTTGATAGCACGGGTTGATGAAGAGGGGATTTTGCATGGAGGAGCTGGTGTTATTCCTCCACCGACCGGTGGATCTATCCCACAGTGTATCCCTACTATTGTCATACCTCCGGGTGGAGGAGCTGCGAATGAGAATGGTAATGTTACTAGTAATGGAAGTGTGTGCACTGTGCACGGGGCTGCTGGCCCTTATTGGGAAGATAACCAGAATGATGTGTTTTCCATGAGAGATATGGAGGGTGGTTTACCGATTGAAGCTTACCGAAGGTTTAAACTGATTGAGGAGAAAATGAAATCTTTTGAGAATCAGAACTCTTTGGGTCTTGATATGTCAGATCTTGGTCTAGTTCTTGGAATCAGGATTCCTCCCAAATTCAAGGTGCCCGATTTTGACAAATATAAAGGGACGACCTGTCCAAGAGTGCATATTCGGGCGTATTTCAGGAAAATGTCTGCTTATTCCAATGATGAAAAGCTGCTAATGCATTTTTTCCAAGACAGTTTGGCAGGGGCGTCTTTGGAGTGGTATATGGGACTTGAGAGAACTCATATCCGCAGCTAGAGAGAATTGGCCGAAGCTTTCGTACGTCACTATCAGTATAATAGTGATTTGGCCCCAAACAGGGTACAATTACAGAGTTTGTCGCAGAAAAGTACTGAGAGCTTCAAGGAATACGCCTAGAGGTGGCGAGATCTAGCTGCAAGAGTGCAACCCCCTATGGTCGAAAGGGAGTTGATCGACCTGTTCATAGCTTCGCTGCCTGGTGTGTACTTTGAGAAGTTGATAGGCGGCATGTCTGCAGGTTTTTCTGATCTGGTAATTGCTGGAGAGAGAGTCGAAAGTGGAATTAAGTCTGGAAAGATTCCAAATGATGGTGGATCCTCTTCGGGAGGAACAAGGAAACCATACTCAGCGAACCCTAAGAGAAGGGAAGGGGACGTGAACGCTATTTCTCACAAGGGTAAAGGTAGAGCTCAGTCCCGTCATCATCAACAAGTTGCTACGGTAAATATCCCGGCCACATCTCTGCAACAAGTCAACGCTCCGCAACCTTATGCTGCTAGACGCAGAACTGATAGACAGTTCAAGAATCCTCCGATGCCGTATTCTCAGTTGTTACAACATCTGCTGCAGTTAAAATTGGTTCAGAAGAGGACTCTGGCTCCTCTCACTGGTACACCACCTCCTGGCTATGATGCGAATGCTCATTGTGATTTTCACTCAGGCACCCTGGGCCATGATATTGACCATTGCAAAGCCTTCAAGCATAAAGTCCAGGATCTGCTTGATTCCAAAGCTATCAACTTCACCAACGATGGGCCCAATGTGAATCAAAACCTGATGCTAAATCATGGGGTGGCAGGAGCCATTGCCATTATTGAGGGGGAGAAGCTAAATCTGGTAACGAATGTTGGGGATTTGAAGACTCCGCTGGGGTTTATGAAGGCTAGTTTGTTGAAGAAGGGGGTGTTTCCAGGTTGTTCTCTTGACTGCTCAGAGTGTGAAGTGCAGCCTGAGGGTTGCGATCTTTTGAGAAAGGGTATTTAGAGAATGATGGATGAGGGTTGTTTGTAATTTGATAGAGTTATGAAAGAAGATGCTGAGAATAAAGTGAGTAATGATGGAAGCGAAGTTTCTACGATCTCCATTCCATACCGGACGATCAATATTTCAGTGCCTGCTAGGCTAGCTCCGGTTATCATTACTGTACCTGGACCTTTGCCATACAAGAGCACTAGAGCTATCCCGTGGAATTATGGGGGAGAGGTGTTCTGTAATGGGAAAAGGCAGGAATGGACAGCGTCTACAAATGGAAGTTCGTCGGTTGAGAATATAGTTGGGGCCGGAGGTATCACTAGAAGTGGTAGGGTCTTTTCACCACTGGAGGTTAATGCTGATAAGAATGACAAAGGAAAAAGAAAGGTCGTGATTGAAAAGAATGTCCAACCACAGGTCGGTGCTGATGATCTTTCGAAGGATGCAGAGGAATTTATGAGACTTATTCGAAAAAGTGACTATAAGATTGTAGATCACTTAAATCAGACTCCTTCGAAGATTTCTATCCTGTCATTATTGTTGTGTTCGGAGGTGCACTGCAACGCTTTATTGAAAATCTTGAATGCAGCGTACGTACCCCAGGAGATTTCTGTTAACCAGTTGGAGGGGGTAGTAGCTCATGTAAACGCCGGTAATGGTCTCGGTTTTACTGATTTGGATCTGACTCCTGCTCGGAGGAACCATAACTTTGCTTTGCATATATCTTTGGAATGTAGAGGTTCTTTGATGTTGCATGTCCTGGTTGATACAGGATCATCCCTCAATGTGCTTCCAAAGAAGGCGTTAATGAAGTTGGACGTTCAAGGTTTAGTATGCACGCTAAGTGATTTGGTCGTGAGGGCTTTCAATGGATCTAAGAGATCAGTGTTTAGGGAGACCACGTTGCCTATTCAGATAGGACCAGAGATCTTTGATGCAACTTTCTACATTATGGATATCCAGCCAGCATACAGCTGTTTTCTTGGCCGACCTTGGATACACGCTGCAGGGGAAGTCACCTCAACGTTGCATCAAAAGTTAAGGTATATGGTGGAAGGGAAGATAGTCACAGTATGCAGTGAAGAGGACATTATGGTTAGCCATTTGTCATCCGTCAAGTACGTGGAAGTGGATGGGGAGATCCATGAAACACTCTGCCAGGCGTTCGAAACGGTTCAGATTCAGGGGAAGTCTCCTGTAGAAGCCAAGAGCCCAAAGGTGTCGATGTCATCGCTCAAGGAAGCTCGTGCTATCGTAGAATCCGGTTCATCGCAGAAGTGGGGCCAAGTTCTTAATGTTCCCGTCAAGCAGGACAAGTTCAGCCTGGGATACAAACCCTCCAGTATTTCTCAGAGCACTCTGAAGTATAGGGGACCTGTGCAGTTCACCAGCAGTGGTGTGATTTTTGACAGGGTTAATGTCGTTGGAGATGATGAATGTGACAGTGATTGCGATATGGATGCTTGGATTCGTCCATGTACTCCTGGCCAGAAGCTGTGTAACTGGACTACCGAAGAAGTCATTCATGTTACTACTGCAGAGTAATGTTCATTGTTTTGATTATGCTCAGTCCTACGTTCTGCCCAAGACTTAGTGACCCAATTTGTGGGGCCTCTTGTTATTCGCACTTTATCATTAAATAAAGGACGTTTTCGCATTCAAATTTTGTGATCTCTGTTTGTCTTATTTTGTTTTACATTTATATTAAATAGAAAAATGGCAATGTGTTTTGTTTGTTGCATCGCATAATAAACATAACATCATCATGCAGGTCTTTTCTAGCAGATGCCATCGATTCAGGTTCGGCTATGACTTCGTATGACTTTGATAATCCCATTTATCAAGCTGAAGAAGAGACTGACGAAGACTGTGAACTACCCGAAGAGTTAGTCAGGCTTCTCAAGCAGGAGGAAAAGGTCATTGTACCTCATCAGAAGGATATTGAGATTATCAATGTGGGCACCGAGGATGACAAGAAAGAGGTTAAAGTAGGGGTTGCATTGGAAGACAGTGTCAAGAGAAGATTGGTTGAAATGCTCCATGAGTATAAGGATATCTTCGCTTGGTCTTACCAAGACATGCCTGGGCTGGATACAGATATTGTGGTACACCAGTTACCTCTCAGAGAAGAATGTCCGCCAATCAAGCAGAAGTTGAGACGAACAAGGCCTGACATGGCAGTCAAGATCAAAGAAGAAGTTCAGAAGCAGTTGAATGTTAGGTTTCTTGTTGTCACGAATTACCCTCCATGGGTCGCTAATATCGTTCCTGTTCCTAAGAAAGATGGAAAGGTCCGAATGTGTGTCGATTATCGAGATCTGAATAAAGCGAGCCCGAAAGACGATTTCCCGCTCCCCCATATCGATGTTTTGGTTGATAACACCGCTCAACATTCTGTGTTTTCATTCATGGATGGCTTCTCTGGGTATAACCAAATCAAGATGGCCCTAGAAGACATGGAGAAAACTACTTTCATCACACCATGGGGGACCTTTTGCTACAAGGTGATGCCTTTTGGATTGAAAAATGCAGGGGCAACTTATCAGCGAGCAATGGTCACTTTGTTTCATGATATGATTCATCATGAGGTTGAAGTATATGTTGATGACATGATTGCAAAGTCACATACGGAGGAAGGACATCTGATCGATCTTCTAAAATTGTTCGAAAGGTTGAGGAAGTTCAAGCTGAGGCTAAATCCTAACAAGTGCACCTTCGGGGTGAAATCTGGAAAGTTACTGGGTTTCATTGTCAGTGAAAAGGGTATTGAGGTAGATCCTACCAAAATAAAAGCTATACAAGATATGCCTGAGCCGAGAACGGAAAAAGAGGTTCGTGGTTTCCAGGGGAGATTGAACTACATTGCAAGGTTTATATCTCATCTTACAGCCACTTGTGAACCAATATTCAAATTGCTAAGAAAAGATCAAATGGTCAGGTGGAATGAAAATTGCCAGAAGGCATTTGAAAGAATAAAAGAATATTTGCAGGAACCTCTAATACTCATGCCTCCAGTTGCAGGGAGACCACTAATAATGTACCTCATGGTTCTTGAGAATTCAATGGGATGTGTGATCGGTCAATAAGACGAGTCGGGTAGTAAAGAGCATGCCATCTACTATCTGAGTAAGAAGTTCACAGATTGTGAGTCAAGATACTTGATGCTGGAAAAAACATGTTGCGCACTCGCTTGGGCCGTTAAGCGTTTGAGACAGTACATGTTAAACCATACAACCCTGTTGATTTCGAAGATGGATCCGATAAAGTACGTCTTTGAAAGACAAGCGCTCTTTGGAAGGATTGCCCGATGGTAAATGGTTTTAACAGAGTACGATATTTAGTATGTTTCCCAGAAAGCCATCAAGGGAAGCGTTATGTCGGAATATCTCACGGAATAGCCAATTGAGAATTATCAGCCGATGAAGTTTGATTTTCCAGATGAGGATGTCATGTTTTTGAAGATGAAAGACTGTGATGAGCCTTTACCTGACGAGGGTCCTGAGATTGGATCTCAGTGGAAACTGGTTTTCGACGGAGCGGTTAATTCATATGGCAATGGGATCGGGGCTATTATTATTACTCCTCACGGTTCTCATATACCGTTCACTGCCCGATTGACTTTCGCCTGCACCAATAATAAAGCCGAGTACGAGGCATGCATTATGGGCTTAGAAGAGGCCGTTGATATGAGGATCAAGAATCTGGATGTGTACGATGACTCAGCGTTAGTCGTTAACCAAATCAAAGGAGATTGGGAAACTCGTCAAGCCAACCTGGTACCTTACAGGGATTATGCAAGGAGATTGTAGCCGTTCTTTGATAGAATTAAGTTCTACCACGTGCCAAGAGTCGAGAATCAGATGGCAGATGCCTTGGCCATGCTATCTTTGATGTACAAAGTGAATTTCTGGAACGAAACTCCATCCATCACCATTATGCGTCTTGATAGACCTGCTTTTATGTTTGTAATTGAGAAAGCATTAGATGGAAAGCCTTGGTATTTTGATATCAAGCATTTTCTCAAGACTCAGGAATACCCATCTGGGGCATCCGGCAAAGATAAGAGGACCTTGAGGAGGTTAGCCGGTAACTTTTATCTGAATAAAGACGATGTTCTCTACAGGAGAAATTTCGGTACTCATGCCAATGGACATGCAATGGCTAGAAAATTGTTGAGAGCTGGGTATTATTGGATGACTATGGAATCCGATTGCTTCAAATACGCCAGAAAATGCCATAAATGCCAGATTTATGCAGATAAGGTGCATATGCCACCGGCTCCTCTGAATGTGTTAACGTCCCCTTGGCCTTTTGCTATGTGGGGAATTGATATGATCGGAAAGATTGAGCCGACTACTTCTAATGGACATCGCTTTATTCTGGTTGCGATTGATTACTTTACGAAGTGGGTAGAAGCAACGTCCTACGCTACTGTCACGAAGCAGGTGGTAGCCCGATTCATAAAGAAGGACATCATTTGTCGTTATGGAATTCCTGAGAGAATCATTACTGATAATATTTCAAATTTGAATAACAAAATGATGAAGGAACTTTGTCAGGGTTTCAAGATTGAGCATCCCAATTCTTATCCATATCGTCCGAAGATGAATGGCACTGTTGTGGCAGCTAACAAGAATATCAAGAAGATTGTGCAGAAGATGGTGGTAAGCTATAAGGACTAGCACGAGATGTTGCCCTTTTCTCTTCACGGTTATTGTACTTTGGTGCGTACATCAACTGGGGCAACTCCTTTCTCACTGGTGTATGGTACGGAAGCAGTCCTACCATTGGAAGTTCAGATTCCTTATTTAAGGGTATTGTCGGATGTAAAGCTTGACGAAGCTGAGTGGGTGCAAACCAGGTTGAATCAGCTGAGCTTGATTGACGAGAAGAGATTGGCGGCTATTGCTCATGGTCGGGTGTACCAGAGTAGGATGAAGAGAGCCTTTGATCAGAAAGTGTGTCCTCGGTACTTCCAGATGGTTAATTTGGTGTTGAAAAGGATCCTTCCTCCTCAAACAGATCACAGGGGGAAATGGACTCCTAACTATGAAGGTCTGTATGTGGTAAGAAAGGTTTTCTATGGCGGAGCCTTATTACTATCTACCATGGATGGTGAAGATTTTCCGTCCCCTGTGAACGCATACATGGTTAAAAAATACTTTGCTTAAAGAGACCCACTGGACAAAAAAAGAAAAGTCCAGGCAAAAATGGGGCATCCCAGCGAACCATGAAAAAGAGAAGGTTCGGACAAAAATTAGGGACAAAAAAGGAAAGATGTAAACCTGCAAAGTTGAAAACCTGAAAAGGCGACTTTGGCAAAAATGGGTATCCCGGTGGATTGAAAACTCGAAAGGGCGATCCAGGAAAAAGTTAGGGATTTGAAAGCAAATGACTGCGGTCTGCGTTTGATTTGTGAGCTTACGAGCAGTTATCCCGAAGGAAAGGAATCAGTCCAGTCAGTCTTTTCAGAAGGCAAAACATGGGGTACATCAAAGACATACGGGTCATAGCCGAATCGACACATGGTGGTTGTCTGTTTCCATGTTGCTGGCATTTGTATATATTATTTTACTTTTACGCAATTGCCTCTTTTCAGGAATTGCATCTGAATTATAATTTTCCTATTTACAGGCCTTTTATCAATAAAGTATTTAGTTCAGTCAAAGAGCTTTCCCTTTCTTGTTTTACTTTTACTGTTTTGTTTGCAAAAATGTCCGATATTTTGATAAACATTGTAGGTGAAAACAGGAGGCTTTACAGTGCGTAACGAAAGCAAATTCTTTGCTCGCGTGGTAAGTGTCATGAATGGTAACTGAGGTAACCATTTCGCATGCGTGCATTCTTGTGTTTTATTGCAGGATGGCAGATCTCCCTAGCAGATGTGTTCCTCCACGGCATTTAAATTATAATACAGATTCATTTCTCCCCTAGCAGAGATTTTGTCTTACCCACAGAGTCTCACTATCAGGTCAGGCAGCGCCAGCGGAGGTGTGTAGTGAATCTCTAGCGGAATAGGGTTACGTCTCCCTGCAAAGGCCAACCCCCAGCGGGGTGTGTTTGTTCTCAGCGTATTATTCTCCAGCGGAGGCAGCGTTTTCGACGCCCTCTCCCCAACGGAGTTGACTTTCTGGTGTTTTCCCGGTAGTACCGGTATTCAGGTTTTTTCCCTCGAGCAGAGTTCAGTGTTGATTCCCTCGATGTGAAAGATGTTTAGGAGAAGCGTGATCCAATTCCCGGTAGAGTGGAGCTCTCAGTAGAAGTATTTGATATTCTCCAGCAGGGTGGAATTTCTTTCCAAGCATAGTGGAGCTCTCAGTAGAAGTATTTGATATTCTCCGGCATGGTGGAATTTCTTTCTAAGCAGATGGAGCTATTTCCCAACAGTTTACTTTACTTCCCTGTAGGGTCGTATTCTGAACGGTTCTCCCCGGTTGAGTGTGTTTATTCTCCAGAGTGTTGGAAGGATGTTTCGGGCGTTTCCCCAGCCTAGGCATTTGATCCCCGTAAGAGTTGTTTTCTGGGAAGCCTCCAGGGCTTTTCTTTCAGCAGAGTGTTGGTTCCCAGCAGAGTGGGTTTTTGTTCTCTTTAGAACGGTTGTATCCGAGAGGTGCTTTACAAAGAGGTCATTCAGGGCTTGTTTGTTCCCCAGTATGAGTCTGATCGTACTCGGCACGTCCTATTTCTCCCCGGCAGAATTGGTCGCTTCTCTCCGGCATTTATGTTGCTGGGGTGGTCCCTTTGCATTTGCATTTTGCATTTGCATTTTGCATAGCATCCTCCCAAGTGCGTAGCATTTCCATTTCGTATGGAGCATTGCGCCATTTTCAAACATATGCGTTGAAGCATAAGCCAGGGTTGGTACCTTTAAGACCGGTTGTCTTGTCAGCAGGGGTTGTTTAATTCAAGGGGTTTTCGTGTTATCCGTGTCAGGGTGGATCTTTGGGGTACTCATGTTGGTGGATTGTTCCCAATCTTTCATTTGGTCAAACGCCTACTTCTTCAGCTGGGTCGTTTGTTTAAATGTATTCCTTCTCCCCAGGTGAGTCCTTGCGAGTGTTGTCTTCCCTGGTCAAGTCTGTTGGTCAGACATTGCTCCCCCAACAGAGTTGTTAGTGAACTGATGTTCCTTTGCATAGTCGGTTGTTTGAACCTTTCTTTTCCTATCGGGTGTTTCTTTGCAAGTCGTGAGTCGGTTGATCCTGTTGCATGTCTGTTCTGGGTGCGTTATCCCAACCTTTGGTTGGTAATCCCCAGCGTAGTCCAAATTACTATGCTTGGTTTTCACACTTTTGGTTGGTAGTTTCTAGGATATGTTATTCCAACTTTTGGTTGGTAATCTTCGATTCCCTCTGCAGAGTCCTTGTTCCAACTCTTGGTTGGTAATCTTTGTTTCATTCCAACTCTTGGTTGGTGACCCGTCGGCGTTTGGATGTTATTCCAACTTTTGGTGGTTAATCCTTATTTTCCTCAGCAAAGTCGAGGATTCTAACTTTTGGTTGGTAATCTTTGTTGTGGTCAACTCGTTTTCATTTAGCGTGGTCGGCAATTCTAACTTTTGGTTAGTAGCTTTTATCCTAACTTTTGGTTAGTAGCTTTTATTCTAACTCTTGGTTAGTGGCTTTTGTTCCGACTTTTGGTCGATGAGGACTTTTCCTGGCAATCCTAACTCTTAGTTAGTAGCTATTGTTCTGACTTTTAGTCGATGGTGATCTTTTCATAGTGATCCTAACTTTTGGTTAGTAGCTTTGTTTCCCAACTTTTGGTTGGATGTTACCCCCTGCAGTTGTTATCCCAACTTTTGGTTGGTAGTTTGTCGCTTGATTGGATGTTATTCCAACTTTCGGTTGGTAGGTTGTTACCTGATTGGTTGTTGTTCCAACTTTTAGTTAGTAGCTCTTGTTCCAAATTTTAGTCGAAGGTGATCTTTTCATAGTGATCCTAACTTTTGGTTAGTAGCTTTGTTTCCCAACTTTTGGTTGGATGTTACCCCTTGCAGTTGTTATCCCAACTTTTGGTTGGTAGTCTGTCGCTTGATTGGATGTTATTCCAACTTTCGGTTGGTAGGCTGTTTCCTGATTAGTTGTTGTTCCAACTTTTGGTTGGTAGTCCTCCTCTATTCCTCAGCGGAGTTGTTAAGGTTTGGTGGACGTTATCCCAACTTTTGGTTGGTAGTCTTTGATTCCCCAGTAAGGTCGTAATATCTGGTTTAGTTGTCTTGTTGATGTTATTCTGACTCTTGGTTGGTAACCTTGGTTTCCTGGTTGGTGATTCCGACTTTTGGTCAGTATACCTCCCCACCGAAGTCGCCTCGTCATTTAAATTTCGGTTGGTGTTGTGGTGATTCCAACTCTCGGTTGGTAGTGCTTGGTTGTTATCCCTGGAGAATAAGTATTATCCTGTCTTTTGGATGGTATCTTGGGATGGGTGTTTATCCCGTGCAGAGTCGTCTGGTTAGTCTACTCTTTCCCCAGTGGAGTCGCCACAAGGCTGTTTGGTTAATTTTCCCTTTTGTTCCCCAGCAGGGTCGTTATCCAAACTCTTGGTTGGTATCATGTGGGAGAGTTATCCTAACTTTTGGTTGGTATCCTGGGTTTGTTATCCCAACTTTTGGTTGGTATCTTTGGTTATATCCCAACTCTTGGTTGGCATCTTTTGGATGAAGTTCTGTTCGTATTGGATTGTTATCCCCCAGCGTGTCGTATTCCAACTCTTGGTTGGTATTCGCTGTTTGGCATCCCTGCAGGGTGCAAATTTCCGGGTTCTTTTGTATTCAATCACCTCATACCTTGAATGTTTGAAAGCGGATGCTTTCAATCCCCTCAGGTCCAAGTCATTTAAATAGGGGCAGCTGTAGTACCCCAAAATTTTCCTTTCCGTTTTAGCAGTATCTGACTTTCGTTTCTTTGCATTTTCGCATTTCTGCATTTGCATAGCATTTGTTCTTGAGACTGGGGATCAAGGCTTTCCTGTGGCTCAGTTTTCATCTCAGTGCATGAACCTGAACAACGAGCATCAGAGGCTCTGGCATTTATTTTGCTCAACGGTCGGGCGACCGATTTTATTTTATTTTGCAGGGTATTTTCAGCTCAGAAAGCAGCAGTCGGGCTATCGCAAGCATTTTCATGGTTATGATATTCAAGAGCAAGTTTCAGAAGCTGAACAGAGCTCAAAACGGCTGAAAACGGGCAAATGTGCAGATTTCCCTCCAAAAGGTGCCAAATTCAAATTTTTGAAGTGTTAATCGATTAACCAAATGTGTTAATCGATTAACCAGGTCAAAATCTGGCCAGATTTTGAATTTTTAACAGTGTTAATCGATTAACCCAAGCTGTTAATCGATTAACTAGTGCAGGTTTTTCCTCTGCACGTGAATTTTTAAAGGGGGTCACTTTAGGGTCTAATTTTGATCACTTGGAATCTCAATTTTACACTTGGGAATGATCTAGAATCATCTTGAATTTTGGTTAATTCCAATTTCCCTCCAAACTCTCATTCCTCATTCCAAACCAAACTTTCCACACCACATTCCAAACCTCTCATATGGATCCAAGCCTAAGAGGTACTTAAGTGATTTACTCCAAACCTCACACATCTAATCTTCATTTTTTCACTCTCATTTTCAGAATTCATCTCAATTCTTTCAAGTTTTCTCTCAATTTCCAAAACCCTCACCAAAGCTCTTCATCCATTGAATTCTTTGATTCTCCATTGGAATCAATGAATTCTTGAGCTCAAACCTTCATCCATCATCCTCATTGAATCAATTTCTTTATTCAATTTTCGTGCAAACTTGGATTTGAATTTTGGAGTGGATCTAGAAGTGATTATTTGGAGTAATTTGGCTTGATTTTGGTTGATCATCACTTCTATTACAAGAATTGGCTTGGATCTTGAAGTATTCCAGATTTCTTGTTTAGATATACACGTTCAAAGTTAATTAACATTAACCGAAGCAATTCTCCGCTTCGAAGGTTGGAATTCTAGATCTATTACATTTTGAGCTTATTTTGCATAATCATGTTGATTTTCATTTTTGATTGATTTGATTCATTTTTTATCAATATGAATTGTGATGGTGCTGTTTAGACGTGTTTACATTTTGTTTAGATCACTGTTTTATGGTTTAATTTCGTGCACAATTGTTTATGAGATCATGTGGATGTTTGCTTAAGTGATGAGTTGCTGAAAAGTGCTTTTCTGTTTCTGTTTTTTGCTGTTGGAGCAGTGTTAATCGATTAACCTCTGTTGTTAATCGATTAACCACATCAAACTTTCAATTTTCTGCAGTTCACACAGTGTTAATCGATTAACTTAATCTGTTAATCGATTAACACGTTCAAACTTTCACTTTTTCAACTGTTTTTCAATGGTTAATCGATTAACACCTGCTGTTAATCGATTAACACTGCTCCAGCAGGCCTGTTTTTGCTGTGTTTCATGCTTGTTTCGGTACCGTTTCACTTCAAATCATCATGGATCAATGTGATGCATTAGGAGTGAGATGTTTTGGATATGTGTCGCTGTTCGTGATTGTTTAATCGTGATTTCGTCGACACGCGTGCTTGCTTTCCACTTGGATACATACTCTCGTATATGTTGTCCGAAGTGATGTGTGTTTTCTTTTATTTTTCTTGAGTGTGAGAATCAAGTGGTCGAGATGTGCTTGTGGAGGCTGCTGCCCCACACTCCTTTTCCTCCCACTTTTCTCCGTTGCTTGGTGGCTGATGGTCGTAGGAGTTCGCTTCTCCCATCCTTTCTTTTTGTGCTTGCATGTTCATGATTGCTTGCTTGCATTTCTTTTCTTTGTGTGCATTCTTTGTGCAGCTCCTTTCTTGCATTAATAAAGGTCGAGATGTGCTTGTGGAGGTGTTCACCCCACACTTTTTCCTCCCTTTGCTTGTGTGTTGCATTGCATATGCATTCTTTCTTCTTTCATGTTATTTCATGCTTCCTTCTTCTTTTGTCTTCCTTTGCCATGTCCCCCTTAGGATTTCTAATCTCTTGAGATTATGATAGACCTTAGGACTTAAACCATGTATGACAATATTAGGTAGCATTCCATTTACCTCAATCGTAGGACCATTTTGCATGACAACTACTAGGTTTGAGTTAGTCTCCCTTTAGTTTGTCCTCTCTCTTTCTCATCTTCGAATCATGTCAAAACACTTAATAAAGGTTAATGAATGTTGTACGCTACGAGCCTTAAGCTACTTGGAAAATGGTGATTGGGGGACCTCATCTTAATTATCTAGAGTGTTTAGCATATGTCCTTTGGACGATATGCGACGCATTCGCTCCTAGGTCATAGTCTTTAGTGCAACATGAATTACAAACAATAATCAATGCACTTCTTCTCTAAAAGACACAAAAACAATTTCAAACTTCATTTTGTCCTTCGGGATCCTAATAATGGAAAACCTTTTTCAGAAAAGAGAGTTTTGTTAACTCTTGGTTCTATCGCAAATAGGTAACGCCTAAGTCTCTAATGGTCGAGTTGCATACACCTAACTGCTAGAACTAAATTTTAACCCTACTCAGGTAAAACACTTGAACCAACCGGTGTTCTTGTTAGCCCGAACTACGTTTGCTCTGATTTCTCATACTGGACGAGAATATGTAGGCACAAGAGGGCAATGTCTTGGCGAGCAACCTCTCCCCACCTTTCATCCGTAGTTAGCCGAACTACGTTGACTCTGAGTTTCCCATTGCATGAGGGAATATGTAGGCACAGAGCGGCGATGCTCTGCCGAGTCACTTTTCTTTTCTTTTGTCCCTGAGACCTTTAGCTAGATACATAAACACCCTTTAGATAGAAAACAAATCATGGATCCCGTCGAGTACGACAGACATGAGGGGTGTTAATACCTTCCCCTTGCGTAACCGACTCCCGAACCCGAGATATGGTTGCGATGACCTGTCTTCTCCCGTTTTCATCAGGTTTTATCTGATCGTTTCCTTTCCCTCCTTTGGGATAAATAACGAACAATGGCGACTCTTCTGTCATTGCCGACACCTTTTTCGCAGTAGCGATAGATTGGTCTTGCAACCAAATCCTGGATTCGTGATTCAATTACACGAGAGAAAGGTGTTAGCAGCCCTCGCGTCCATTGTACTAAACAAGATCGACTCTTATTGTTCTAATCAGAATGTTTGTTTATCTAAAGCCTACTTTCTAATAGATACGGAAAGGGAAAAAGTGAAAAAAAGGAGACTCAAAAGTACTATGCCATCTTAGCCTACATATTCCCTCGTGCAATAGGAAAGTCAGAGATAACATAGTTCGGAGGACTACGGGTGGAAAAAGAGGGAAGGGTGCTCGCCAAGACTTTGAAGTTCGGCCTACAACTAGTGGCTAAGTGTCTTTAATGAGTGATGACAAGTTCACATTCCAGCAGTTAGGGTCGAGGCCTGTTTGCGATAGAACGAAAGTAGCATCCCCTTTCTGAAAAAGGTTTGAAAGAAAATCCTGAAGGACAAAATGATTTGAATCTGTTCAAGAATTTTAAGGAAGTGGATTGAATTTATTGAGATGTGTATTGCACTAAAGTCTATGACATAGGATCAAATGCTTTGCAAGATCAACCCAAAACATG
The DNA here is from genome assembly GCA_963859935.3 of Lathyrus sativus. Taxonomy (NCBI): domain Eukaryota; kingdom Viridiplantae; phylum Streptophyta; class Magnoliopsida; order Fabales; family Fabaceae; genus Lathyrus; species Lathyrus sativus. Next base: position 208,534 of record CAWUDS030002377.1, read on the forward strand.
ACGTATACAAAGCACTCTAGACACGGTAAGGAGAGACTCCCGCTTATCATTTCCCATGTACTTAAGGCTCGTAATGCACAATACTCATCGTATTTATTATGTTTTTTGATTTGATTTGAAAGAGAAAAGACAGAGACACACAGAAGGTATAAGGGGAAAAATCGGTCTGAACGTTGTCATGCGAAGTGGTTCTAAGGTTGGGATGCAAGAGGAACTTATATCCTAATGTTGGCAGGTAAAGATGGAAATATGGTTGAGGTTAGGGAAATTATCCTAATGTTAGCATGCATGGATTAGCACCTAATGTCTATCCTACTCCAAGCTTATGCAAAAATTAAGTTAGACTAGGAGGCCTTATGGGAACATGCAAAGGAAAACCAAAACAAATAGAATATGATAAATTAAACTAGAAATCCAAAGATCCAAAAAATATCAAACTACAAAGTTGATATTTGTTTTGGTAACTTTTGTAAAATAGAATGTGATAAATTAAACTAGAAATCCAAAGATCCAAGAAGCTTTAGCAAGAAAAGTGGAAGATTCGTGCGAAACCGAAATTATTTGGAAAATCACTTTAAGAAAGCACTTCCAAAGCTTGAATCTAGATCCAAAAACACTTCAACTTTATAATTGAATGATGGAAGATGATGCAATGGAGGTTTAGCTCAAGATTTCATAAATTGTAATGTATAATTTACAAAACTTTTTGGTTATGGAGCTTTGGTGAGGGTTTTGGAATGAGAGAAAAAAAAAGATAAAAGTAAGAGAGAATTATAGAGAATTCGGAATGAAAATGAAATTATGATTGAAGTTGTATGAGGTTTGGAGAAAATTCACTTAAATAAGCTCTAGGTTTGGAGTGTAAATGAGGTTCAAAGTTTGGGTTTGAATTTTTGGTTTGGAATTAGGAGTGGAAATTATTTGAATTTTGGAGGGAAAATTAATTTAGAAATAAATCAAGATTTGGAAGCATTCTAGGTCCTTCTATTGATGCAAATGTGAACCCAAGTGATTGCAATGTGTTACAAACTGCTACAGTGCTGAAAATATAGTGTTTTTGGCACACACAAAAAACAGCAGATGTAATTGGTTACATGGTGAGGTAACCGTTTACCTTAGGCAAAATGTTCCTTCCTTGGCTAAGTAACACTGATGTAACCGATTACATGGTGAGGTAACCCGTTACATCAGCAAAAATTTCATTTCCTTGCCTTTGAAGCATCATAACTTGAGTTTTAGGGATTCAAATGATGTGTTCTTACTATCAAAAGAAATCTTGGAAGATGCTTGACAACTTTCATGCTGAGTGAAAAGTGAGATGAAGCTTGGAACCATGAGAAAAATGGTCTTGAAAACGCAGCCTCCAAGCTGAATTTCAACACTTAGAAAAATTCCAAAAATCCCAATTTTATGACTTCTGTGATTTTCACGATTTCTCTTGATTTCTCTTGATCAAACCTCTTGATAACATGGATAATGACTTGAAATGCCCATGGTTGATCTAAAAACTTAAGAGTTGACTTTTGCAAGGCATCAATTAACTTTTTGACCAGATGAATTCAATTTCTCCTCTATCCACTTAGGAATCTTCTGAAATGATTTGTGCTGAACCATGAGGCATAAATGGAACCTTTGAGATGTATTTTAAACCATAGAATCTTATCTTGCTCAAGAAGATAATCACAAGTAGCCTTAGACCCAAAGCCCTAGCCCATAACCATTAAGAGTTTAATCAGATGAATCCCTTGAAACCATTAAAATTCTAATCCTCTGATGATTGGGTGAACTTGTTGAGAATAACTTGATGAGTATAAGACCCTTGTAGCTTAAGAAAACCATTACGTTGAGGACATATTCTCTCTTATTGCTTTGAAAACCAACTCCTCCTTTTGAGGAAAACTAAGATACCTTGATCCCATGTCTTAGAACCAATGCAATGTATGAAATGATGATGTAAAATGAATGAATCATAAGACAATTAAGGTAAGAAAAGGAAGGGAAAATTTTGGGGTATAACACAACCGAGAAATTTCATCTGGAATCTATGCTACATTGGGAAAATTTTGGGGTACAAATCAAACACATGGAATTTAAAGTTGGGAGAGGGCATTGGGACATTGTTTTGAATGAGTTTAACAATCAATTTTCACAATAATTATATTTGTTTTAGAATATGAACAACAGTGCAAGTATCATGCAGATAAAAGTGATCATCAAATTATTATTCTTTGGTTTTTTATGTTACCATTTTTCAAAAATAAAGCAAAAAAAAAGGAAAGCATAATATGGACAAACAAAATAACATTTTATTGATGATGATAATAGTTGAAACAAAGCCCTCACAAATTCACTTTCACCTTGGGCAGAGTGAAAGGATTTTGAAAGAAATCAAAAACAAATCTTTGAAACATGAACAACAGTAGGAACATCAACAACTCTCCAATTTTGGCATATTAATCCATGCGTCAAAAAGTTGGGTGTCTTTTCCTCTTGATCATCTTTAATAATTGCAGCAGTAGAGTGATCTTTGGCATGGATGAACCCTGCACTTCGAAAAACATTATGATTATTTTTCAGCTCTTTGCAGGTTGAACCAGGTGCGAAACCCAAACCAGCTCTATCGTTGTTCTCAACAACTTCAATGACTCGGCCCTAACCATCAGCTTGGCCATTTTCCAACACATGTTGAGCATCTTTCAAAGAAGACATGGGCACCCCATTCTTCTTAACAACATTATCAGCGACGCAAAGATCCTGGAACGAAAATCCAACATCCTTGTCCATATTAATAAAAAATAAACATGACAAACTACTCACAAGCATAGCCTGTTCTCCACCTACTATAACAATTTTGCCATTCTGGACAAATTTCAACTTTTGGTGGAGTGTCAAAGTGACAGCTCCAGCTTCATGAATCCAAGGGTGTCCAAGAAGGCAATTATAAGCATGATGGATGTCCATTACTTGAAAAGTAATCTGGAATAAACACAAACCTATCTTGATAGGGAGATCAACCTCTCTAATCACAGTCTTTCTCAAACCATCAAAGGCTTTCACAACAACCCACTGAACCTCATAGGAGTACCCTGATATAACAGTCTCGATAGAGTGGATTTAGGCATTACATTGAGACATGAACCAGTTGTTAGACTATGGCACGAATCTAGAAGGGGGGGTTGAATAGATCCCTAATTAAAATTTGAGTCGGCGCTACCAATTTAAAATTGGTTTAAAAATGTTTTAAGTGCGGAAGCGGCCGAGGAAAATTATAGTCTAAAACAAACGGTTATTGGAAAACCGGATATACGTAAGCCTATGGATTTATGACAATTCGGAAAAATAGAATTACAACACAAACTTATCAATTATTTACTTCAGTTGTAAGGTTACCTAGTTCCAATGATTCAAGACAAACCAAAACTAGATACACAAGTAAGATAATTTTGGTTCAAGCAATATGTCAAACACTTGGTGTGCAAAAACACTCCAAGTGATGTTTATGTTGAGTAAGAGATTTCAACCAGCCTAGTACAATGTAATGTTGTACTTTAGAGTTAAAAACAAAGTCTTACCCTCTTACTCAATTGATATCACAATTTTGGACAATAGAGCTTACACAAAAATTACTTATTTGAGCTGTAACGAAAATGCTGAAAATAAAGGAAGACAAGTAATTTGGTGAGGCAGTTCCCCCGTCGTCCTCGCTTCGGGGTACGTCTGCCCTCAATTCTAAAATTAGAATTGAGATATATTGAATAGATATCACCTGTTTGAATGAACAGTTTATACAAGGATTTAGCAGCAAAATTACAACAAAAATCTCAATGTGTTGAAAGTTGCCTTCACTCCTTGCCCCTTGATTCAAGCTGAATCAAGTTCTTCGATTTGTGTTGATGGACCTCCGACTCCAGCCACCTTATTGAAGAACACGTTGTTGTTCAAACCTTTGGCTCCGGCTGATCTCAACAGCACCAAATCGAACCCGAGATCTTCCCTTCAAAAATCACTGAATCCGCTACTAGACTTGTGAGGACCACCTCTTCACAATCACCTTCGCTCGATTGATCGTTGATGAAGAATCTCGTCCAAAAACCCCCAAAATTCGAACCAATCTTGGAGGGAAAAACCCCAATGGTTTTGTTCAAGAAAGAACCTGTCGCAATCTTCAACCCGAGCTTGATTCTCCAATCTAAGCCTCGAACCTTATCACCTTGGATCTCTCACAAATGCACTTCAAAAATGATTGTGTGTAATTGAAATGTTGTGAGATATTGAAGATGAAGATGATGAATCTTGGACACCTATTTCACTCTTTCTTGTTTTTGAACACATGAATCAAAAGAATATCAAAATGTTAGTAGACACAAGTGTTTAAGCAAGTATATATAGTGCCAACAAAATTCAGGACATAACAGTATTTCAAATATGAGAGGGAACAATTTTAAAACAGTTTTTTCGCGCGAACGGTCGACCATAACAGGTCTGTGCGTCGACGCATGGCTTGTGCTGTTTTGAATTTCTGGAAATTTCATCAGTGTGCGTCGACCATACAGTCGGCGTGCGCTGACCCGTTGAAATTCATCTCCTTTGTGCGCCGACCCTATGGTCGACCAATGCTTTTATGCGTTGACCCGCTGGAATATCATTCCTTCATGCGCTGACCCTATGGTCGACGCATGCTTTGTGCACTGACTGATTTGCCCTTTTTCTGATGGATACGCCGACCCTATGGTCGACCCATGTCCTGCAAGCCTGCAAAATTTCATTAGTTTGAAGTTTTTCATGCCTTTAGTCATGATTGCATTTTGTCAACTCAAAGTATATTCATTTTAGATATTTTAAGACAAGCGAAAGAGGAATATGGTGGGTGATATGTTGCATCTGGTTTAGTGGATCTGGAATTCATACTTTCCAGTCTATCTTGGGAATTTGTCATCATCGAAACCTGCATTTACCAATGTCTTGCAGATTTGTGTGATATGTGGCGATTTGCCTCCACAATCTCCCCCTTTTTGATGATGACAACCTGTATACAATTAAAACACCAAATATGCAACGTATACATACAAGTATACACAAGCTCCCCCTTTCTTTTGCACTATAAGGCTGTAGAACAAACAGCCCATCAAATGTTGTTAATATCCTGAACTGTTAATATCCTGACTTGGCTTTGGTGTTTGCTTGATACATTGTCTTCTCCCCCTTTGACACCATCAAAAAGAGAAGAGGAACGCATCAATTAACAGAGAACAGACAATAGGTGATAGTTAATTACCAAACTTCACACACAAGCATGATAATGAACAAAAATCTTGAATTAATAGATAATGACGAACATATGTAATGAAAGTTCAAGCACACATAATACAAAACAAATGAAAAGTACACAGACGAAAACATATAAGCAAAAATGAAATATGCAACTATGAATCTAATAACCACAACCCCGTCCTCGTCCTCTCCCTCGGTATGCAGCATCTGGATTGTGGTAAGGATCCGAGAAGTCCAAAAAGGCTTCGACGGACATGTTGAGATGACTAAGTGAGTTGGTGATTTCCCAATCTTGTCGCTCATGTGATTCAACCAGAGAGTCAATACGGGCGTCCATCCGAGTAGAAAAAGAATTGAACCTTTCATTTTGGGCATGGAGCTCAGCTCTAATCTGCTCCATCTGAGTGTCTTGACGCCTTATAAAGTTATGTTGTTCTAACTGCATTGACTGCATCATAGTAATGACTTCAGAGTTATCCGAAGGCGGAGGAGGTGATGAGTGCTCAGAGGGTTGGTAGTCTTGAGGGTAGCCGTGATATGGGTCATAGAATCTACCAAAGGTTGTCCAGCCTGTATATTGCCAATTGCCCCAGCCTTGATTTGTAGAATCGCCTTCTTGTTCTTCTGATTGATATGAGTACTGGACCCAATCGGTATTTGTAGCCGTATCATGGACTGGAGATTGATGATAATCTTGAGTCCCATAGGTAGGTTCTTGTATCTCTGCATCTGTGTTGTCTTCTGCATCGTCTTCTTCACCTTCCTTTTCACTTTCTTCTTCACCTTGTTCATCGCTTTCTTCTTCACCCTGCTCTTCACTTTCTTCTTCATCAGAATCGTTACTAGGAACCGGAGGAATATTAGCCCGTCGGACAAATCTGTATGAACGACGTTCAGCACACCAAAAATACCCCATCATTGCAAGGGTTTTGGTGCTAAACTCTTTATCTGAGGAAACAGATACACATGGAAATGTTGGATACACAACATTTGCAGCAGCAAGAATTTCCGAGATGAACGACCCATAGGCTAAAACAGTGCCTCTACTTGAGTCTCTCAGAGCAAACATCCTGCTAGCAATATAGTAAGGCCAATTTATTTTGATCCTGTTTTGCAGTATGTAGATAAGGTGTACCTCATCTTGTTCTACACGTGACAGACCACCCTTTTTCGGTCGTAGAATACGAGCGACAATCCACTGAAGGATGCGCTCCCCTGTATTGAGTTTCCCGGCTGTGACCGATCGAGGAAAAGCATCGCTGTTGACAATTGCCTCTGGATAAGGTCGTTTGAGCATTCCATTCAGAGCCCTCTTATATTCATAACCCGGCACCGTACGAGTGTCAGTTACCTCATGGAGAGGTGGTGCATCAGCATCAACAGTCATATCAAAATATTTGTTCCATACTTCAGAATTGATATTAACCAGTCTATTTCCTACAGAGGTGTGAAAGTGCTGGTCTTGAAAGTTACCTCGCATATTTGTGTAAAACACTCTGACCAAATCTTCAATGTACTTTGTATTACATTCCAGGAAATTGACGAATCCTTGAAAGTCCAACAGGGACAGAAGCCGAGTGAGATGCAAGCGCTCACTTGTTGCATGGTAGAAAGCATGATATGGAACTATGGCCCTTTTGCTGAGACTTTTGTTGAAGTTTTCAACCGCAGGAGGATGAACAAGAGAAACAGCAGTAACCGGAACTGAAGCAGAGGATGAAGATGCTCTTGATCTCTTACCGGTAGTTTTGCGGAGAGAGGAAGCCATTGATGAGTTTTGGAGTAGTTTTGAAGAGGAACTTTGAAGAGAATGATTTGGGAATAATGTTGGAGAAGAAGAATACTTGGGTCTTTAATAGAAGGAGATGTTAGGGTTTTTGGGAAGAGGGAGGAGACAAGGAGACAATTTAGGTGTCTAGATGCAATTCACAAGATGAATGTCATGTTAAAACATCACAACACATTTAATGTAGGGAAGAGGGAAAGTGGAACGGTTGTCAAACGAGAAAATTTCTGGGTTTTCAAGCGAGTCGTCGACCATAGCCCTGCATGCGTCGACGCATACTGTTCAGTTTTTGATAATTTTGAAAATTTTACAGCATGCGTCGACCATTGTCCTGTTTAGGTCGACTCAAACCTTCAAAAAACTCAAAATTTTCAATTTTAAGTTATGCAGAATGTCACACTTGCCTATTTATCATGCCTATTCATCTTTTCACAATATGACATGCATTCAACACACATAGTATCAACCAGCAACAGTCATATACATATATAAGTACCATGATTGTAGAACGATATAGCTATTTTCAAGTCATGAATGCTAAGAGAGAGAAGAAAAAGAAGGAGAAAGGAGCAATATCACCTCTATACGGACTACTCTAGTTAACCACAGATTTGTACTTGCAACAAACTCAAAGAGATTGTTAGTGGTACAAAAACATAGTTGTAAGTATATTAAATTTGAACGTAGCAGTTGTTAAACCCGATCAGAAATATCAAGAATACCAAGCTCTCGACGGATATGAAAGAAGGGCTCATTGGCTAGCGGCTTTGTGAAAATGTCCGCTAGTTGGTTTTTAGTATCGACGTGCTCAAAGAAAGCATCACCCTTCTCTACATGGTCCCTAAGAAAATGGTGTCGAATTTCTATGTATTTGGTACGTGAGTGTAACACCGGATTCTTAGTAAGATTTATAGCACTGGTGTTGTCACAAAATATTGGAATACGTTCTAGTTTCAAATTAAAGTCCAATAGTTGTTGTTTAAGCCATAAGACTTGCGCACAACAACTACCGGCGGCTACGTATTCCGCTTTGGCGGTTGACAGAGCAACAGACACTTGTTTCTTGCTGTGCCAACTAACCAGAGAGTTTGAAAATAGATGACATGTACCACTGGTGCTTTTCCTATCTGATTTGCAACCGGCAAAGTCAGAATCAGAGAATCCTACCAATGAACAATCATTACCCTTAGAATACCACAATCCATACTTCGGAGTACCAGATAGGTATCGAAGTATGCGTTTGACAGATTTTAGGTGGGATTCCTTAGGACATGATTGGTATCTGGCGCACATACACACGCTAAACATAATGTCGGGACGCGAAGCAGTGAGATAGAGAAGCGAGCCAATCATACCTCTGTACCTTTTTACCTCAACATCTTTGCCACTTTCATCTTTACTCATGTTTGCACATGTTGGCATAGGGGTGTCTATGGCTTTTGCATTTGCCATGTCAAATCTCTTGAGAAGGTCCAAACAATATTTTGTTTGGCTCACGAATGTTCCTTCCTTCAGTTGCTTGATTTGTAACCCGAGAAAATATGTGAGTTCACCCATCATACTCATCTCGAATTCACCCTGCATAAGCTTAGCAAACTCTCTTACGAGATTCATGTTAGTGGATCCAAATATGATATCGTCAACATAAATTTGTACAAGAATTAAGTGTTTTCCTTGACGTTTAATGAAGAGAGTAGTATCAACCTTTCCTCTTGAGTAGCCTTGATCAAGTAAGAATTTGCTTAGTCTCTCATACCAAGCTCTAGGAGCTTGTTTAAGACCATACAAAGCTCTTTTCAATTTATAGACATGATCAGGATACTCATGAGACTCAAAACCAGGTGGTTGAGCAACATAGACTTCTTCATTTATAAACCTGTTAAGGAACGCACTTTTGACGTCCATTTGAAATAACTTAAAATCTTTTGCACAAGCGAAAGCAAGTAGAAGGCGTATAGCCTCGAGTCGGGCAACCGGCGCATAAGTTTCCTCATAGTCGATGCATTCCTCTTGGTTATACTCTTGCGCGACTAAACGCGCTTTGTTGCGAGTTATTACTCCGTTTTCGTCCAGTTTATTTCTAAAGACCCATCGGCTGCCGATTACTCGATGACCTCGTGGAGGAGGGACAAGGTCCCAAACCTCATTTCTAGTAAACTGATTCAGTTCCTCCTGCATTGACAAATACCAATGTTCATCGAGTAGGGCTTCCTTAGGGTTTTTAGGTTCCATCTGTGACACGAAAGCGAAGTAATAACAGAAATTACTTAGCTTAGCTCGAGTTGTTACACCCTTTGTGATGTCTCCAATAATGTTTTCAATTGGATGGTCTTTAGATGACTTCCATTCTTGAGGAAGATCGTCATTTGAAGGCGGATGAACTTCCTCTGTTGCATCACGGTGTGCATCCTTATCCTCCTCAATTTTGGCTTTGTCAGGTTGATCAATCCCCGTCTCGCCACTTTTGAGTATGTCTTCAGTGGATGTACCTGCACCATGAACAACACTATCCTTTCCGACATTTCTCGGGTAGGACTCATCAAAGGTAACATGCACAGACTCTTCTACAGCAAGTAATCGTTTATTATATATTCTATATGCTTTACTCGAGTGAGAGTATCCGAGAAAGATACCTTCATCGGCTTTGGAATCAAATTTGCCCAAGTTTTCCTTTCTGTTGTTTAATACAAAACATTTACATCCAAACACGTGCAAGTGAGAAACATTGGGCTTTCGCCCTTTTAAAAGTTCGTACGGAGTTTTGTTTAGAATGGGGCGAATAAGTACCCTATTCAAAACATAGCACGCCGTACTAATGGCGTCGGCCCAAAAATATTTAGGTAAACCACTTTCGTTAATCATTGTTCTTCCCAATTCTTCTAAAATACGGTTTTTGCGCTCCACAACCCCGTTTTGTTGAGGAGTGCGTGGAGTGAAGAAGTTATGATCAATACCATGGTTACCGCAATATTCTTCAAATAAGTGATTTTCAAACTCACCTCCATGGTCTCTCCTAATGGACATTATGTTTGTATTGAACTTATTTTGGGAAAGCTTAGCAAATTTTTCAAAGCGGCGAATGTATCACTTTTACTTACTAAGAAGATGGTCCAACAAAACCTAGAAAAGTCGTCCACTATTACAAACCCGTAATAGTTTCCTCCTAGACGGCCCAAACAAGTCCATGTGTAGAAGTTCAAGAGGTCTCGTTGTTGAAATTATCTTTTTGGATTTAAATGAGATCCTCGTTTGCTTCCCTTTTTGACAAGCATCACAAAGGTGATCCTTGGTGAACTTTATTTTGGGAATTCCTAAGACTAGGTCTTTTGAGACTACCTTATTGAGTAAGTCAAAATTAACATGCGCTAAACGCCTATGCCATAGCCATGAGTCTTCACTCATAGTTATGAAGCATTTGCCGCTTGTTAATGATACTTCATTTAAGTCAAGCATATATACACTGTTTACTCTAAAACCATTAAACATATTCTTCTTATCATTTTCATGCACAATTTTGCAACAATCTTTTGAAAAGGATACATTGTATCCTTTGTCGCACAATTGGCTAATGCTAAGCAGGTTATGTTTAAGGTTTTCGACAAGCAATACGTCGGAAATCATAGTAGATGCGGGATTACCTACACTACCTTTACCTAGTATTGCTCCGTGGTTGTTATCACCATAAGTTACATACCCTTTCTTCTTAGCCACAAAGTCTATGAATAAGGATATGTCTCCAGACATGTGTCTTGAGCACCCACTATCGAGAACCCATCTTCTCTCGGTGGTCTCGACACATTTCACCCGTCAAAACATAATTAGCACAAGGAGGTACCCAATGGCATATTGGGTCCTAATAGGTTAGCGACAAAATGGTTGCTTTTGGGCAACCATTGGTAGATGCCTTTAGGAACAAGAAATCTCCTAAACCGGCATTTACCAATGGAGTGGCCTTTCTTGCAACAATATAAGCAAGCAAAATCAACTTTAGAGACACTTTCACTTGCTTGATCCCTAATTACATATGCATATTTTTGGTATGGGTTAATCATACTTTTTCTAAAATCCTTTTTATCAATAGCAAATGTAACTTTAGGTTCAAGTGCCTTGTTTAATTTGGCCTTGAGGTTTCTAACCTCACCTTGCCAAATATGACAAGTATCACACCCGAAATTGAAAGGATTTTTATCGTCTTTACAATCCGATTCATTGCCTTTCACAATGGAAGCCTTAAGGTCCTCTAATTTCTTTTCGGACTCTTTAACTTTATGCGGTTTGTAATTCTGAATGCGACATATTTGAGGACTTATCATATTTAGAGTGACGTACCTGTTTTTTCTTATTTTTCTGATTGGCGGAGAGGCATAGATTCACGGACTCTTCTACATCACTAGAGCTTTCATCAGAGGAGGAAGAGTCGCTGTCACTTTCCCATGCTATGTACGCTCTCCTAGGCTTTGATGCTTTCTTGTGTGATTTTGATGATTCCTTGTCCTTTCCCTTTTTATTCATTGGACAGTCCGGTTTGTAGTGACCGGGCTTTCCACACTTGTAGCACGTCCCTCTAGTCTTTTTACCTTTCGAGTCATCATCATTGGAGTGTCTCGATTGTTTCCGGAAATTTACCAAAATTTTCTCGGAATGTTGGATGTCGTTCTTTCTCACGTAACGGTTATACCGTTTAACAAACAACCCCATATCTTCGTTTGTGTCATCTTCTTCTTCGTCGCTCGAGGAATAATCATGTTGCTCTTTTGCTTGAGACTTCGAGGAGGAAGTCTTGAGAGCTATCGATTTCTTTTCACTCACCTTCGTTTTGTCTTTCTTTTCCATCTTTTCGCGTTGGTCTAAGCTCAAGAGTACCTGTTCATGCTCTTGTAATTTGCCAAACAATGTTGTTAAATCTAATAAGGTAAGATCATGAGCTTCTTTGATGGCGGTCACTTTAGGCTGCCATTCCCTGTTAAGACATCTTAAGATCTTATTAGTAGAAATATCATTGGAAACAGGCCTACCTAATGAATGTAAACGATTGATGAGATGAGTAAATCTCTTTTGCATGTCAGCAATGGTTTCCCCTTGCTCCATGAAAAAGAGATCGAACTCTTGAGTTAATGTATTGATTCTAGCCAACTTAACATCGTTTGTCCCCTCATGGGCTATTTGTAGTGAATCCCACATGGCCTTAGCATTAGGACAATGGGATACACGATAGTATTCATCTACACCTAATGAGGAGATTAAGATGTTTTTAGCTTTCCAATCATAATTGTATTTTTTCTCATCGTCATCGGTCCATTGTGCTTCAGGCTTTGGCACAACTACATTATCCGCATTGGTCATAGTAATTTCTATTGGACCATTAAGGATAACGTTCCATATTTTTCTGTCTATGGAGTTTATATGCACACGCATACAGTCTTTCCAATAACTATAATTTTCACCGTTGAAAACAGGAGCCCTATTGTACGCCCCTTTAGGTTCGTTTGCCATTTTCTATCTCGTTGTATTTGAAGCACCGAATAACCGGAGATCTAGATACCACTTGTTAGACTATGGCACGGATCTAGAAGGGGGGGGGGGTTGAATAGATCCCCAATTAAAATTTGAGTCGGCGCTACCAATTTAAAATTGGTTTAAAAATGTTTTAAGTGCGGAAGCGGCCGAGGAAAATTATAGTCTAAAACAAACGGTTATTGGAAAACCGGATATACGTAAGCCTATGGATTTATGACAATTCGGAAAAATAGAATCACAACACAAACTTATCAATTATTTACTTCAGTTGTAAGGTTACCTAGTTCCAATGATTCAAGACAAACCAAAACTAGATACACAAGTAAGATAATTTTGGTTCAAGCAATATGTCAAACACTTGGTGTGCAAAAACACTCCAAGTGATGTTTATGTTGAGTAAGAGATTTCAACCAGCCTAGTACAATGTAATGTTGTACTTTAGAGTTAAAAACAAAGTCTTACCCTCTTACTCAATTGATATCACAATTTTGGACAATAGAGCTTACACAAAAATTACTTATTTGAGCTGTAACGAAAATGCTGAAAATAAAGGAAGACAAGTAATTTGGTGAGGCAGTTCCCCCGTCGTCCTCACTTCGGGGTACGTCTGCCCTCAATTCTAAAATTAGAATTGAGATATATTGAATAGATATCACCTGTTTGAATGAACAGTTTATACAAGGATTGAGCAGCAAAATTACAACAAAAATCTCAATCTGTTGAAAGTTGCCTTCACTCCTTGCCCCTTGATTCAAGCTGAATCAAGTTCTTCGATTTATGTTGATGGACCTCCGACTCCAGCCACCTTATTGAAGAACACGTTGTTGTTCAAACCTTTGGCTCCGGCTGATCTCAACAGCACCAAATCGAACCCGAGATCTTCCCTTCAAAAATCACCGAATCCGCTACTAGACTTGTGAGGACCACCTCTTCACAATCACCTTCGCTCGATTGATCGTTGATGAAGAATCTCGTCTAAAAACCCCCAAAATTCGAACCAATCTTGGAGGGCAAAACCCCAATGGTTTTGTTCAAGAAAGAACCTGTCGCAATCTTCAACCCGAGCTTGATTCTCCAATCTAAGCCTCGAACCTTATCACCTTGGATCTCTCACAAATGCACTTCAAAAATGATTGTGTGTAATTGAAATGTTGTGAGATGTTGAAGATGAAGATGATGAATCTTGGACACCTATTTCACTCTTTCTTGTTTTTGAACACATGAATCAAAAGAATATCAAAATGTTAGTAGACACAAGTGTTTAAGCAAGTATATATAGTGCCAACAAAATTCAGGACATAACAGTATTTCAAATATGAGAGGGAACAATTTTAAAACAGTTTTTCCGCGCGAACGGTCGACCATAACAGGTATGTGCGTCGACGCATGGCCTGTGCTGTTTTGAATTTCTGGAAATTTCATCAGTGTGCGTCGACCATACAGTCGGCGTGCGCTGACCCGTTGAAATTCATCTCCTTTGTGCGCCGACCCTATGGTCGACCAATGCTTTTATGCGTTGACCCGCTGGAATATCATTCCTTCATGCGCTGACCCTATGGTCGACGCATGCTTTGTGCGCTGACTGATTTGCCCTTTTTCTGATGGATACGCCGACCCTATGGTCGACCCATGTCCTGCAAGCCTGCAAAATTTCATTAGTTTGAATTTTTCCATGCCTTTAGTCATGATTGCATTTTGTCAACTCAAAGTATATTCATTTTAGAAATTTTAAGACAAGCGAAAGAGGAATGTGATGGGTGATATGTTGCATCTGGTTTAGTGGATCTGGAATTCATACTTTCCAGTCTATCCTGGGAATTTGTCATCATCGAAACCTGCATTTACCAATGTCTTGCAGATTTGTGTGATATGTGGCGATTTGCCTCCACACCAATATCAACCAGCAAATTGGATAGAGCGACCTCCTGGAAATTTAAGGAGATATGGAGAGCCAAATTATGGTTTCTTTCATGTTCAGTCAATTCTTCACCACAAAAGCTCAGATTATTACACGCAGTGATCTTGGCAACAATGTTATCAAATTGATTAATCATCACGTCATGGTCCATGTAAGCTTGCTCCAATACTTTCTGCAGAGATTCTCGATGAGTCTCAGAGCTTATTAGCAAAGATAGAACGAATACTTTTGACGGTGTATGTAATACCCCAAAATAATTAGAATATTTATTTTATTTATTTATTATAAATATTCATAATTTTCGGTGAACTTTGGTGAAATATTTTGATTTCTGATGATTTGTGTTGTGGGGTATTGATGACGTTAAGAGGGTGTTGACGATATTTAGAAGTATATGATTTATTAGAATTATTTTGATAATAGTAATAGTGGATAATGTGAATATCTTATTATTATTGTTTTAAATAAATAATTGGAACACTAAGAGAAAGATGGTAAAGTTAGGTGAAATAAGTGAGGATAAAATTAGGAAATCATATTAAGGGTCCAATGGGTATGAGTGACATAAAGGAAAAAGAGAGAGGGGAGAAAGTCATTCTTGTGGTACGACCATGAAAGTTGGAAAGAGCTCTGAGGAAAAGGAGAAGAGGAAGCTAGGGCTCAGAAGGATTTTAGAAGAACTTAAGAGGAGGAATCAGAATTGAATTATCAAAGGTATGTGGGGTATTTCTTTTCATTGTAATGGATATAGAGTTTAGATGTATGTAGTTAATTTTTGGGGATCTTGGGAATAGTGAGATTGTGATGAAAGAGAGGTGAATTGTGATGAAATTGGGGTTTCTAGATGCATAAGATGATATATATGAAGTTTATGATGATGTGTTTTTATTGGATTATAATTATCATGTGATTTGTATGCATTTTTTATTGTGAGAGGTAGAAATCACAAGGGGTTTGGGTCTGGTTTGATGTAGAAATGCATAAACAGAATTTTCTAATGCGCACGTTTTGCCAGGCGAGTAAGGTGTTTCACCAGGCAGAAGGGATTCCTCTGAGGTTGCCAGGTGAAAGAAGAAGCGAATGAGAGGTGAAAAATAGGTGCTACTGGTTTTTGTATGGGGAAGGGAATTTTCCCATGCTTTGCCGGATGAAACCCAAGCGAGCGAGTTGCTTCGCCGACGAGCATAAGGCGAGTAGGAGCAGTAGTTTTATTTTTCTTTTCCTTTGTTGTGTTGTCTTGTGCCTTATTGTTCATATGCCTTGAGTGGTTAACGTGTTGCATTTTGATGAGTATAACATGTTGATTTGTGATGTAATATGAAGACATGTGATGCCTAATGATGATATAATACCATGATACTTTGATGAACTTTCATGAATGATAATGCAACTTGATGATCCTGTAATGATGTTGATTATGACGTAGTGCATCATGCATTCATAGCATAGTAGGACTTCGGTCTAGTGTTGGCTTAAATTCTATTGTGTGGATTGAGGTGTTTGTGTTATGCTCCATTTCTTGTGTATAATCGATCCTATTGGTGGGGATCTTTGAAGGGTGATGGCCCAGTGTCCATCAACATGTTGATTTGGTACGACATGCATGAGTCTATGTTATTGCATTTCATGTTATGTGGTATTGCATCATGTGAATGACTGTTATTATTGATGAGGTGATTTTAAAATGACGTGTGATGAGGCTATGATCTAAGTGATGCTTTGGTGATGAGTTATTGATTTGATGACTTTATGAACGAAGATGTATATATGATACTAGGATATGAAGGTCTGAGTATAATACCGGTTAAATGATGATGCATGGATTTCATGATGATGTTGTTTTTGCATGATGAATGCTATCTTAAAATGTCTTATATTTATATCTTGTATAATGATTTGTGATTACTCACCCTGCCTATTTGAATGTTGACTCCACGTGGGTAACATGCAAGTCATCAGGATTAGCTCTTCGTGCATGAAGGTTTAGCTTTTGGAGTGTTTTGTTTTAATTCTGTTGAACTTAGAAGGTGTCTTGCTCTGATATGTAACATTGGGTTAGGACGATATTGAGTTAAATTTTTATGTTAGTTTTATAGACTTGACGTCATTATGAATTTGGATATTTTGACGGTTTATGAGAATTATGATTTTCTGCAGCAATGTAGTTTTATTTGTTTTGAAACTTTATTGACGATAGAACCCATGTTACGGAGCAGGACGTTATTTGGATGTTTTGTTGAAATGTGGCACCCTGGTGGAGATGTACTCTGATTTATTTATTTTATTTGTGAGTATTTTGTAGGGGTAGAAGGGTGTTACATTAGTGGTATCAGAGCTGGTCGGTCCGTCTGGCCAGGTTTTTGATGATGTCAGTTCCTGTTAGTCGACAAGTGTGTGTACACTGTCGATGAATTTTCCCTTCTAATATTGCTGGTGGTGTGCAGAATGGCTGGAAGAAAAGACCGTGCTATTACTGATGTGATGGAATCACTTGTTCAAGTGATGGCTCAGAATAATCAAAATGGTGGAGCTCTTGATGAGTTTCGTGCTTTGGGGAAGTTCCAGAGGAATAATCCGCAAACATTTGTGGGAACTCATGACCCAGATGGTGCAAAGAAGTGGCTTAAGGTGATTGAAAAGATCTTCCGAGTGATGGCGTGTACTGACGCTCAACAAGTACAATTTAGTACTCATATTTTGGAAGATGTTGGTATCGAGATAACATAGGTTGTATTCAAGAGGGAATTTTTGGGAAATTATTTTCCCGAAGATGTTCACGGAAAGAAGGAGATATAATTCCTTGAACTGAAGCAAGGAAACATGACTGTGGCAGAGTATGCTAAAAAGTTTGAGGCGCTGCTGAAGTTTTGCCCACATTACAGCCGTGCTGATGTTGAGATGTCTAAATGTCTCAAGTTTGAGAATCGGCTGAGACCAGATATCAAGCAGGGTACTGTATACCAAAAAATTCACAGGTATACTGAGATAGTGGATAAGAGTAGGATTTATGATGAGGATAGTCGAGCTCGATTTGCTCACTACAAGCATCTTAGTGAGAAGAAAGAGAAATGATAGTTTAGAGGAAAGCCTTATGTGACTCCAGCTGACAAAGGGAAACAAAAGGCTTTAGATGGGAAGAAGACAAGTGGGGAGCAGCCCTCGCTTTTGTTAAATGTTACAGGTGTGGTGAGCAAGGCCACCGTGCTGAAGTTTCCAATAATAGTATGTTGAGGTGTTACATATGTGGTAAGAGAGGCTATTGAGTTACCGATTGCAAGGATGAGGGTCCGACTTATTTCAACTGTGGTGAACAGGATCACATCAGTACCCAATGTCAGAACCCGAAGAAGACTACTATTTCTGCTCACACTAATGGCAGAGTGTTCGCTTTGAGTAGTACAGAAGTTCCTAAGAAGGATAACTTGATTCAAGGTACTTTTTTTATTAACAATGTTGAGTTGGCCGCTATTATTGATACTGGTGCTAGTCATTCGTTTATTTTGCTTGAATGTGCCACTAGATTGGGTTTGAAATTGTCTGATATAAATGGTAGTATAGTGATAGAAACTCCTGCTAATGGTTCTGTTACAACTATGTTTTTGTGTTCGAGATGTCTTTTGACGATATTTGGAAAGAGTTTCGTGATGGATTTGGTGTGTTTACCCTTGCACCAAATTGATGTAATCTTGGGAATGAACTAGTTGGATTTCAACTATGTTCATATCAACTATTATAATAAGATTGTGGATTTTCCTGAGTTTGGTGGAGCTGTGAGTGTCGAATTACCTGTTTTCCGTAAATTTCCTGAGGTGTTTCCAAATGACATGAGTGATTTATCTCTAGAGCGTGAAGTAGATTTTTCAGTGGACATAATACTAGGAAATTTTCTGGTGTTAATGGCTCCTTATCAGATGTCAGCTTCCGAGTTAAGCAAACTGAAGAAACAATTGGAAGAGTTGCTTGATAAGAAGTTTGTTCTACCAAGTGTTTCTCTGTGGGGTGCTCCTGTGTTGTTAGTTAAGAAGAAAGATGGTAATATGAGGTTGTGTGTTAATTATCAGCAGTTGAATAAAGTGACTATCAAGAATAAATATCCATTTCCGAGAATTGACGATTTGATGGATCAGTTAGTAGGCGCTTGTGTGTTTAACAAGATTGACTTGAGGTCGGGTTATCATCAGATTCGCGTTAAGCCCGATGATATTCCCAAGACAGCTTTCAGGACGAGGTATGGTCACTATGAATACACTATGATGCCTTTTGGTGTATCCAATACACCTGGTGTGTTCATGGAGTATATGAATTGGATTTTCCATGAGTACTTGGATAAGTTTGTTGTGGTTTTCATTGATGATATTCTGATATACTCTAAATCTGAAGAAGAGCATGCTGAGAATTTGAGGAATGTGTTGTAAGTATTGAAAGAGAAGAAGTTATATGCAAAACTCTCGAAGTGTGAGTTTTGGTTGAAACAAGTGAGTTTTCTTGGCCATGTGATTTCAAGTGGTGGGATTGCTGTGGATCCTTCTAAGATTGATGTTGTGTTGCAGTGGGAGACTCTGAAGTCTGCTACTAAGATACAAAGTTTTTTGGGGTTGGAAGGTTACTATCGCAAGTTCATAGAAGGTTTTTCTAGATTGGCTTTACCATTGACTTAGGTGACTCGAAAGGGTCAAGCTTATGTGTGAGACGTTGCTTGTGAAGAGAGCTTTGTGGAATTGAAGAAGAGATTGGCGACCGCTCCGGTGTTGATTTTTCCTAATCTGAATTAATCTTTTATGGTGTATTGTGATGCGTCGAAGATGGGTCTTGGTGGAGTGTTGATGCAGAATTGACAGGTGGTTGCTTATGCTTCGAGACAATTGTGAGTTCATGAAAGGAATTATCCTACACATGACTTAGAGTTGGCAGTTGTGGTGTTCGTATTGAAAATTTGGAGACATTATCTTTTTGGCTCTAAATTTGAAGTGTTCAGTGATCATAAGAGTTTGAAGTACTTATTTGATCAGAAAGAGTTGAATATGAGGCAGCGGAGGTGGTTGGAATTATTGAAGGATTATGATTTTGAATTGAGTTACCATCTGGGTAACGCAAATGTAGTGTCTGATGCATTGAGCAGGAAGTCGTTGCATATGTCGATGCTTATGGTGAGAGAATTGGAATTAATCGAACAGTTTCAAGATCCGAGTTTAGTATGTGAAGAGACTCCTAATAGTGTGAAGTTAGGTATGTTAAAACTGACTAGTGGTATTCTGGAACAAATCAGAGTGGGTTCAGCAATCTGATTTGAAGTTGGTCGATCACTTGATCTTAATTAACCAAGGTAATAGGGATGAATTTCGAATTGATGCAAATGTGTGATGAGATTCAGAGATAGAGTGTGTGTTCCAGATGTTCCAGATATTAAGAAGAGTATTCAAGAGAAAGCGTATTGAAGTAGGTTGAGTATTCATCCCAATGCTACGAAGATGTATCAGGATTTGCGGAAGTTGTTTTGGTGGCCAAGCATGAAGAAGGATATTGTTGAATTTTTTTATGCCTGTTTGACTTTTTAGAAGTCGAAGATTGAGCATCAGAAGCCTTTAGGTATGATGCAACCGTTGAATATCCCATAATGTAAATGGGATAATATTCCCATGGATCTTGTGTCGGAATTGCCGAAGACTATGAAGCGGAATGACTCAATTTGGGTGATTGTGGATAGATTAACTAAATCGACTAATTTCTTATCGATGAAAATTAATCATTCTATGCAGAAGCTAGCTGAGATGTACATTGAGGAAATTGTGAAGTTTCATGGGGTACCTTCGAGTATTATGTCAGATAGAGACCCAAGATTTACGATAGAACAGAAAATTAACGTACTCTTTTCTGAAAATGAAGTTTGGAGCGCAAATCCCGAAGGATAAAAGGTTTGAGTTTTGTTTGTGAATTTTAGTGAATTGAATTAGTTTTCTTTTTGATTCATGTTGCACTAAAGACTATGACATAGGAGTGAATGCGTCGCATATCGCCCAAAGGGCATACGCTAAACACTCTAGACAAGTGAGGAGAGACCCCTCACTCATCATTCCCCATGTGCTTAAGGCTCATAGCGTACAATGTTCATCGTTTTTATTAGACGAGTTAGAATGTGTTTTGAGATGAGAAGAGAGACACACAGAAGGTTTAGGGGAAACTCGGCCCTAACGTTGTCATGCAAAGTGGTTCTAAGGTCGGGATGCGAAAGGAGATTCTATCCTAATGTTAGCATGCAAAAGATGGACCTAAGGTTGAGGTTAAA
The DNA here is from genome assembly GCA_963859935.3 of Lathyrus sativus. NCBI lineage: Eukaryota > Viridiplantae > Streptophyta > Magnoliopsida > Fabales > Fabaceae > Lathyrus > Lathyrus sativus. Next base: position 229,309 of record CAWUDS030002377.1, read on the forward strand.
AGGGATAAGCCTACTTGTTATCATGCATGGGTTAAACTACTAATGTCTATCATACTCCAAATTTAATTGGAAATTAAATTGGAATAAGAGCCCTACAGGACCATGCAAAGGAAAAGCAAAAAAAACAAGAAAACAAGGCAAAAACAGCAGCTACAACAACGCCTCCTGCATAAGACAACAATAAGATCCATCACACAAGCAAGATAGCATATAACAGCACATGTTTCATTACAAAAGCAGGTGTGAAAAGCCAGGCAGCAAGCAAGTAAAGCAAAGATAGCATGCAAGTTCAAAGCATGGACAACTGTGGAAAACAGAGCAGCAAGCATGTTGAATGCAATTAATCAAATGCAATCAACAATCATGGAATGGCATCATACAAGTATGAACATGCTATGGCAAACAATCAATCAACAATGCATCATACAAGAATCGTTCATCAAGCAAACAACATTAACATGTTAAGCGTTCAAAACGGGAGCCAAAAGTTGCGCGTCGAAGAATCGAGATAGAACATTCAAGAATGATAAAATATGTCAAAAACAATCCACATAAATGCATCATATCAATCCATGAGGTTTACATGTGAAAAGGAGCTCAAACAAGCAAGAAAATGCAAGAAAATCACATTCTGGCTCAGCGGTAACCGGTTACTCACTATAGGGTAATCGGTTACACTATTCAAAAAATGTTAATTTTGGCACCATATGGAGGGAATCCTGCACAACCGCCTGTTGCCACTTGTTCTGAGCACCGTTAAGCCTCTGAAACCTGCTCTTGAATATGATAATTGTGAGAACGCCTGAGATACCCTGTGTATTGTCTCCTGAGCTGAAAATTAACCTACTGAATAAAATAAAATCGACCGCTCGATCGATGGGCAAAATAAATGCCTGAGCCTTTAATGCTCGCTGTTTAAACTCTTGCACTAAAAGGGAACCCGAAGCCACAGAAACACCTTGATCCCATGCCTCAAGAACCAATGCTATGATATGCAGAAATGCAAAACGCAAAGAAACATAAGCCAGTAAAGGTTAAAACAAAGGGCAAATTTTAGGGTGCTACAATAATGTGAATATCTTATTATTATTGTTTTAAATATATAATTGGAACACTAAGGGCAAGATGGTAAAGTTGGGTGAAATAAGTGAGGATAAAATTGGGAAATCATATCAAAGGTACAAGGGGTAAGAGTGAAATAAAGGAAAAAGAGAGAGGGGAGAAAGTCATTCTTGTGGTACAACCGTGAAAGTTGGAAAGAGCTTTGAGGAAAAAGAGAAGAGGAAGTTGGGGCTCAGAGGGATTTAGGAAGAACTCAAGAGGAGGAATCAAAATCGAATTATCGAAGGTATGTGGGGTATTGCTTTTCATTGTAATAGATATAGAGTGTAGATGTATGTAGTTGGTTTTTAGGGGTCTTGTGGGAATAGTGAGATTGTGATGAAAGAGAGATGAATTATGATGAAATTAGGGTTTCTAGATGCATAAGATAATATATATATGAAGTCAATGATGATGTATTGTTATTGGATTATAATTACCATATGATTTGTGTGCACTTTCATACTATGAGAGGTGGAAATCGCAAGGGGTTTAGGTCTGGTTTGATGCAGAAACGCAGAAGCAGAGTTTGCTTATGCGCATATTTTGTCGAGCGAGCAAGGTGTTTCGTCGGACGGAAGAGATTCGCTCGGAGGTCGCCAGGCGAAAGAGGAAGCGAAAGAGAGGTGAAAAATAGGTGTTATTGGTTTTTGTATGGGGAAGGGAATTCGCCCCTGCTTCTCTTGGCGAAACACAGGCGGGCGAGTTGCTTCGCCAAGCGAGCACAAGGCAAGCAGGGGTAGTAGTTTTATTTTTCTTTTCCTTTGTTGTGTTATCTTGTACCTTGTTGTTCGTATGCCTTGAGTGGTTAACTTGTTTCATTTTGATGAGTATAACATGTTGATTTATAACGTAATATGACGATCGTTGATGCCTAATGATGATATGATACCATGATGTTTTGATGAATTTTTATGAATAATGATGCAACTTAACAATTTTGTGATGATGTTGATTATGACGTAGTGCATCATGCATTCATAGCATAGTAGAACTTTGGTTCAGTGTTGTTGATAGGACTTCGGTCTAGTGTTGGCTTCAATCCCATTGTGTTGATTAAGGTGTTTATGTTGTGCTCAAGTTCTTGTGTATAATCAATCCTATTGGTGGGGATCTTTGAAGGGTGATGGCCTAGTGTCCATCAACATGTTGATTTGGTATGACATCCATGAGTCTATGTTATTGCATTTCATATTATTTGGCATTGCTTCTATGTGAATGACTATTATTATTGATGAGGTGATTTTAAAATGTTGTGTGATGAGGTTGTGACATAAGTGATGCTTTGGTGATGAGTTGTTGATTTGATGACTTTATGAACAAAGATGTATATATGAAACTAGGATAGGAAGGTCTGAGTATAATACTTGGTAAATAATGATGCATGGATTTCATGATGATGTTATTATTGTATGATGAGTCCTAGCTTAATATATCTTCTTTATATCTTGTATAATGATGTGTGATTACTCACCCTGCCTGTTTGAATGTTGCCTCCACGTGGGTAACATGCAGGTGATCAGGATTAGCTCTTGGTGCGTGAAGGTTTACCTTCTTGAGTGTTTAGTTTTAAATCTGTTGAACTTAGAAGGTGTCTTTCTCTGATATGTAACATCAGGTCGATACGATATTGAGTTGATTTTTTATGTTGGTTTTGTAGACTAGACTTCATTATGAATTTTGTTATTTTGACAATTTTTGAGAATTATGATTTTCCGCTGCAATATAGTTTTATTTGTTTTGAAACTTTATTGACGATAGAACCCGTGTTACGGAGCAGGATGTTATTGGGATGTTTGTTGAAATGTGGCACCCTGGTGGAGATGTACTCTGATTTATTTATTTTATTCGCGAGTATTTTGTGGGTTAGAAGGGTGTTATAGTGTATGCAAAAGTTGATCCACCACATTATATTCACTCTTTTTGATCAATTTTAGCATCGCATCATTGTCTGATTTCTGGTTTACACCACTTGATTGACCAGCCTCAACAAAAGTCTTTAACTGAGCTTATTTACCCACAACATCTTCACGCGTCTTTGAGGGTACAAGAACAAATATTCGACCACTTCTGGTCACACCTCCTACATCCGTAATAGTCATAATATAGGGAAGAGAAGGAATATGAACCTCTTTTCCATCCTATAATATAGTAGCATTGTATCTGTAGGGAACAACTTTATTTGATTCATACAGTGTCGGGCCAATCAAATGAATGACCAAAGGTGTAACAGCAAATTTCTGACTATTGTAGGAAATTACAACTCACTCTGGGATGTTGAAATGTGGAACTATAAAACTCACCTCATTCTCAACTTCATTCCTATTTGCAGTGGCTTGAATCAGATTCTGATCAATCAACTTTTATAAATCCTTCTTCATAATTACACACCCACGGGAATTCACATAACAAATACAACAAGCGACATAGTCATGTTCATAATGGTTGTATTCACTCAGCGTAGCATGCATTTCAACCAACGACCTTTGAATCCAGCGAATATCAAAAATACAGTATGTACCAGGACATTTGTACACCATATTAACATAAGTGTTACCATGATTAGGCAACGAATTTGATTGCACATTAGGATTGGTGTCTGTGAAAGAAAATATACCACACTTAACCAACCTTTGTACTTCCATCTTTAATGGATAACAATTCTCAATGTCATGCCTAACTCCTCCTTGGTGGAATGCACAATGAGACTCAAGTTTATACCACCACGGTGAATCTTTCAGAACAGCAGGTGGTGCACGAGTTTGAACAATGTTCTTTTGAATCAAAGTAGGGAACAATTCAAAGTAAGTCATTAGGATTATATCAAACTTCTTCTGAAAATGGCTCGATCGATTATTCTATTGATGAGAGGATTGTTGTTGGAATTGAGGCTGATAATTTGGAGTAGCTTGAACAACAGGAGCAATATTAATAACATGGGAGACAGACGCCACTTGTTGCTGACTATGATTACCATTACCATTTCTTCCCTTGTGTCTTCTGGACCTTTCTTGAAAGACGACATTGGTTTCTCCATCCTTTTTCTTAAAGAAAAAAGCGACATGCTTCTTTGCACTTCCAAAACTACCTTCCTTTGTCAGATGTCCCTTATGGACTCCTTCTTCTAAGTGTATGCCCATATTCACCATTTTGGTGAAGTCACTAGGAACACTTGCAACCATTCTCTCATAATAAAATGAACTCAACATCTTCCGGAAAATTTTAGTCATCTCCTTCTCTTCAAGCGGAGGACTGATCTGTGCAACAATCTCACGCCACCTCTAGGCGTATTCCTTAAAAGATTCTTTCTCTTTCTAAGACATTGCACGAAGTTGATCACAATCCGACGTGATATCTAAGTTATACTTATACTGACGAATGAAAGCTTCTCTGAGGTTATTGAACGTGCAGATATGCGCACTATCAAGTCTCATGTGCCATTTTAGTGCACCACCAGTAAGACTATTCTGGAAATAATGAATGAGCAACTGATGGCTGTCAGTATGGGTAGACATCTTTCTAACATACATGACCAGATGACTTTGTGGACAAGTGCTTCTTTTATATTCACTACTACGGAAAACCCATTTAATAACGATTGAAAAAGATATTAAATCACGCGGGCCTAGGCGTTGTTACGTAGAGTGTCATTGCATATATGATACTTACTGTCCCAACGCGAAAAACAGCTGGCGGAAAAACAGAGTCACCATCGAACTTTATTTATCCCGAAGGGGGAAAGGTCCAAGAAACCTCAAAAAGGGATAAGATATGGTCTCGCAACCAAATCTTGGGTTTGGGAGTCGATTACGCGAGATGAAGGTATTAGAACCCCCTCGAGTCCGTTGTACTCAACGGGATCCACTCTTGTTGTTTTAATCAAAAGGTGTGTTTATCTAAAGCCTATTTGCTAAACGGTGACTGAACAAAAGGTGACTCGATAGGACATTGTTATCCTATGTGTACGTATTCCCTCGTGTAATGGGAAAGTTAGAGTAAACGTAGCTTGGAGAACTACGGGTGAATGAGGGGATTGTTCCCGCCAAGACTTTGTCGTCTTGTGCCTACGTATCCTCATTCGGATAAGAATGAAGAAGTCAAAGCGCTCGTAGTTCGACCTACCACGAGTTGGTTGGTGTCTTTTATGAGCGACACTATGCTCACGTTCCAGCAGTTAGGGTCGATGCATGTTTACAGTAGAACGGAGGTAACATGCCCTTTCTATAAAAAGGTTTGGAAGGAAATCCCAGAGGACAAAATGATTTGAATTTTTTCGAGGGTTTTAAAGAAGTGGATTGAATTTTTTATGACGTATATAATACCAAAGTCTACGACACGGGAGCGAATACCTTGCGCTAACGATCCAAACGTCTCGCGCACGAAGTACCTTAAGATGAGGTTAGAAATGCATTCGTTCATCTTTTCGTATGTGCTTAAGGCTTGTGGCGCACTTTACACGTCGCCTTTATTAAGTGTTTAATTTGATTTGAGAGAGGAAAGGACACAACACAAGATCTATGGGAGACTTTGTCATAGAATTTGTCATGCAAAAGGGTCATATAATTGAGATAGAAAGGGAATTCTACCTAATAGTTATCATGCAAAGGATTTAAAGCCTAATGTCTCTCCTACCTCCAACTTAATAAGAAATTAAGTAGACCTAAGAATCATAAGGGATCATGTGAGCACGAAGCATAACACAAGTGAATATTATACAACTCAATCACGAATACATCAAGTACCAGACAGAACTCAAGTAAAGATTCATGAGCAAAGTTAAGTCATAAATCACATGGCAAGTATCTAGGTTAAACATGTATCATAAATAATTACTCAATTTTTCTAGAATTCATTAATACTCAACCAAAAAGTACTACAAGCTCCAATTGAAATTCATGAAATCAAGACAACACCTAATCAAGCCAAATTAATAAAATCAAAAACAAGAGTTAATACCAAAGTCTAATATCGTCATTATAATCCACACCAAAGTCAAAGTTTAATCAACATTTAAAATCAAAACCACATTAGAATGTATCAAGATTAACTTCAAATTTGCACCAATGATTAGCCACGACATCAGAGTCAACATTGAATCACCAATCTAATTAGTCATGAAAAAAATAACAACTAATGTAAATAACAAAAATAGGATGCAAATTTCATGGGCCAAGTCAAAAAGGGGTGCAAAAGATGATAGTGTGGCAATGTAGAACAAAACATATGGGTTGATGCTCTAAGCCCAATCACATCTTCAAAAATAAGAAGAAAAAAAATAAAAAATAAAAAATAAAAAACCATAACGTTAGAGAAAATCAGCAATAAATAAACAATAATAGTAATAATAATAATAATGAAAAAAATAAAAATAGAAACAATCCCTAAGTCCTTTTCTAGTCTCATTTGCAGCTCACTCTCTTTCTCTCCTTCGTTATTCCCCCTGTCTCTCGTCTTATTCTCCCATGTTCTTTCGCGCCCAAAATTCTCCGCCACGACTCGTGAGCTCGTCCGCAACACTCCCAAAACCCTCCCACTCTACATCACACTTCCTCACCGTCCTTAATCTCAAATCGGCCTCAATTCGAATGATCTAAAACCTCTCAAATATGAATGGCGGCGGAACAACTTAATTACGAAATCAAGAGGACAATACCTGTGACAACGAAAATCAATCAGGTACGATCTCAAATCTTTAGCTGCCTCTTCTTTGATGTCTCCGTGTTGCTGTTTTTCTTTGTTTGCTGCAACTTGTGATTTCAAAATCGTATGTTGTTGTTCACTACTTCTCCGCTAACGCCTTGCTTTGGTTCAGGTTAAATTCCTCGAACTGAATTCCAACAACCAATGCCATGAGTAAACCAATGCCATGAGTAAGATGTTTATCTCGTCAACTGTTACGAATAACTTTCTAATTACGTTTGTGTTGAGTTTTCCATTATGCTTAGGTTTAGTATACTCTAATTTTGTTTTTTTGTATCCAGGAATATTTGGTAAAGGCAGCACAATGTCCAAGAACTAGTTGGACGAAATCCTCAATGTCGTGCTTTCCGTTTTCGAGCTCTGGGCAGGTACTGTTTTGTAACTTTTGAATAGAGGTTGAATTTGATAAATGGTATACCTTGAATTATTTCTGCATTCTTTCATCAAGATCATTCTTGAGTGACACAAACTTGTGATTTCGAATTTCCATTGTGTTTTTTTTATAGTGTGCGACACATCCGCAGACTGCTTCATTGTGCTTTTAGTGTCACCTTGACTGACGATTTCACCGTAAGAGATGAAACTGACGTTTGGTTGCTGAAATTGCGAAATCACTTGTGATGCAATATGAGAAACCGACTGATTTGATGAGTTAGGTGCTAAGAGCGTCGAAGTAGGCGTGGCTTTGATGGCAGCCAGGGGGAGATTTGATTCGTTGGAGGACAGCGGTTGGTTGCTCTTGTGATTTCATCATTTTGGGTTTGGTTCACTTTATACTTGATCCTACAGCTGCCGTATGGAAAAATGCCGTCTTTTGGAAGAACAATCCATAATGATATCTAGCAGAAGTCACTTGGGTTTATAGTAATGAGCAAGAAGCCTTGGGAAGCATATGGTGTAATTCGTAGTTGGCAGTAAAAACCAGATTGAATTCAATGTTGTAACAGCTATAGTCTTACTAACTTGGTTGACTAATTTATTTACGATTATGTTTTGGAAAGATAAAACATTGCTTTCTTTGTAACTATATATTTTAGATGAACTTAGCTTAGCCATGAACACTAATATCCATCGTCAATCATATGTGTTTTATATATCAAATAAAAGCCATCAATATTAAGAGATGTGCAATCCAGAGGATATCTTGATGATTCCAAGTGACGTTTTTTTATCCAAATGCTTGCTTATAGTACATCATGCAAGCCTTAAGGTTCAATTGTAGTAGAGTTCCTGACCTATGCCATCATGGATCTCACAATCCTTAAGAGTGATACGTTCTTTGTAGTTAATGTAGCCTTATTCTTTAATTCATTCACATTCCTTTCGATGCGTTCATATCTTAATCAATCATAAACATATTGACTCCAAGAAAACCTTTAGACGATAATTGATCTTAGCATAAGAACCACGTCTTGAGGAATCCCTAGAACTAAAGATATCACTTGCAATGCAACTTGTCACGACCACCATAATCAGTCTTTAAATGACCATGCTCAACATCGATAGATAGAAAAGCCTAATTCTCCTTGAGAAAAATGACCTTAATACTTGACAAACCCTGATAAGAAGATGATGATCGTTCAAACCCAGGCTCCAAGATCCATGAAAGCATCAATGGAATTGATCTTCAATGAAGTAGAAACCATAAGCCAATTGAAAAACCTAGTTCTTCAGAGAACCTTGATCCCATGCATTATGCAAATGAATGTTTAAAAATTATATAACCTAATGGACAAATGTATATGTGTGTTAAGCAAAAGTCAATTAGGGTTAGGATCATGAGGGAAAATTTTGGGGTAAACAGCTGCCCCTATTCAATCAACTTAAGTCGGAAGGTATGAAGGGTAACGTCTTTCAAACATTCAAGGTAGAAGGAGATTGAATATCAAAAGAATCATAAAATTTGCAATCTGCAGTGGAGAGAGACGACTCCGCTTGGGAATAAGTGATAAAAGGTATGATTACAGTGTGTTTGGAGATGAGATCGATACAGACGAGTGATGATTTCACTGGGGATGAACGCAGACGAGTGTTTAAGAGACAAACACGACGAGTGTCGAGATCAATACAGACGAGTATTGTGGCAAGAGAGGTGAACATAGACGAATGTCGACCACGTTGGGGATAAACACAGACGAGTGTCAAGATCAATACGGACGAGTATCGAGGAAGTAGATAAACACTAACAAGTGTAAAATATTGATACGAACGAGTATTGAAAAGGAATAGAATAAACACGATATGGACGTGTACCGAAAATGATGAAACAAACACAGACGAGTGTGTAGATCAAGATAGACGAATATTAAATGGGATTGGAATAAACATGGACGAGTGTTTGGATCAATACAGATGGGTATTGAAAAGACTAAACATGGACAAGTGCTTAAGTTAATATGGACGAGTATTGAAGAGGAATGTGATAGAAACACGAACGAGTGTTTGAAAACAATACAGACGAGTATTGAAAAAAGTTTGGAATAAACACGGACGAGTGTTTGAAATTCGGTAGCGATAAATATGAACGAGTATCGAGGATCAACACGGACAAGTGTTTAGGGCAATACAGACGGGTATTAAAAAAAGAATGATCACAGACGAGTGTTAAAAAAAAACTCGATACAGACAAGCATTAAAAAAGATAGGGATGGACACGGATGAGTGTTTATATCAATGCAACCGAGCACAAACACAGGCGATGTTGAAGAGAAATGAGAGGAGACACGGATGGGTGACAAAGATAGTAATAAGATGAACACAGACGAGTACTTAAATCAATACGGACGAGTATTATAGAAAACAAACCAACTTAAAGTCTACCAGACGAGGATAAGGTTCTGAGAGGGTTGGTCTGATGAGGGTAAATTATCCTATGAGAAATGGGTTTGAATCATAATCTCTGCCTTGAATGAAGGTTAATTCCGTTCACCAGACATAAGGTACCGAATTTGGCTTATGCTCTGTATGCATGTTTGAATTTTTCTATGGCGTAATGTGATGATTTCTATATGCAAAATACAAAGAGGTCCTACTGGGGAGGACAACAAGCAGTTGCTGGGGAAGACATCATCATTCTGATATTCTGACCTTCTATGGGGAAACTATCACCTCTTATGAGTAAATGCCAATGATGACTAGGATTTGACCTTCCGGGGAAACCAATCCCTATTGGGCTTCTATCTGTTGAGGATAACAATAACGATACTAACTCTTCTAGGGGATGATGCAAAATCCACTTCTCTGCTGGAGGCAATAACCAATGACATCAACTTTGTTTGGGGAGAACATAAAGACATGGAACTCCACTTGGGGAAATCACACTTCCTGATACTGCTGGGGAAAGGATACACTAGCACTATGCAGGGAGAGAAACTCTACTGGGGAGAAGAGAGCTCAAACGAGCCTCATGCTGGGGACGACCCTTGAACTACAATTCCTGCAAACATAAAATAAACACAAGTGTCTCTAGGGATGAAATGGAAACTGTATTTACCATTCAGAGCACTCAACCTTTAAAGCAATTTCAAATGTTTTCAACCCATATGCACAAAGCTTCAACATTTTCATATGCAATGTTTATAAAAAAGATCGGATATTTTTTGCAAACAAAACAGTAAAAATAAAACAGGAAGGCTATTTGAGTAAACTGAAATTTTATTGATTGAATTTGGCCTGTAAATAGGCATTTACATCAGGAAGAAATTCCTAGAAAAAGCTAATTGCGCAAATACAAAAAAAATACACAGGTTGGCATTGTGGAAACATATTTCCTTCAAGTTATGATTCGACTATGATTCGTATGTCTTTAACGCTCTCACATACTTTCGCTTTCTGAGAAGGATGATTGGACTGATTCCCATCAATTGGATTTAAAGTTGTTGAAATGAGATCACATATCGAATGCAAATCGCAGCCTCTCGCTTTCAAATCCCTAACTTTTTCCCGGACCGCTCTTTCGGGTTTTCAATCCACCAGGATACTCATTTTTGCCAATGTTGCCTCTTCAGGTTTTCAACTTTGCGGGTTTATTCAATTCTTTTCTTTTTTATCCCTAATTTTTGCCCGAACCTCTTTTTCTTTTGTGGTTCGCCGGGATGCCCATTTTTGCCTGGACCCTTTCTTTTTGTGGTCCAGCGGGTCTCTTTTATGCGAAGTATTTTTTGACTGCGTCTATGTTCACAGGGGATGTAAAATCTTCACCATCCATAGTTGAGAGTAACAAGGTTCCACTAGAGAAAACCTTTCTTACAACATATGGCCCTTCATAGTTTGGAGTCTATTTTCCCCTAGATCTGTCTGAGGAGGAAGGACCCTTTTCAAAACCAAGTCGCCTGTCTTGAAATACTGTGGACGCACTTTCTGATCAAATGCCTTTTTCATCCTGCTCTGATATAACCGTCCATGAGAATTGACTGCCAATATCTTCTCTTCAATGAGGTTCAATTGACTCAATCTGGTTTGTACCCATTCAGCTTCGTCAAGCTTCACATCTGTCAATATCCTTAAGGCAGGGATCTCAACTTCCAAAGGTAGGACTGCTTCCATACCATACACGAGTGATAAAGGGGTTGCCCCTGCTGATGTATGTACCGAGGTACGATAACCATACAAGGAGAACTGCAACATCTCATGCTAGTCTTTGTATGTCACAACTATCTTCTGCACAATCTTCTTGATATTCTTATTAGCTGCCACGACAACACCGTTCATCTTCGGACGATAGGGAGAATAACTGTGATGTTCGATCTTGAAACTCTGGCATAACTCTTTATTCAAATTTGAACCATTATCCGTAATGATTCTTTCAGGAATTCCATAACGAAAAAACGATGTCCTTCTTTATGAAACGGGGAACCACTTGTTTCATGACGTTGGCAAACGAAGCTGCTTCCACCCACTTGGTGAAATAGTAGATCGAAACCAAGATAAAGCGATGTATATTAGAAGCATTCGGTTCAATCTTTATGATCATGTCAATGCCCCACATAGAAAAGGGCCTAGGAGATGACAACATATTGAGAGGAGCCGGTGACACATGCATTTTGTCTGCGTAAATTTGGCATTTATGGCACTTTCTTGCATACTTGAAATAGTCTGATTCCATGATCATCCAGTAGTAATATGCTTTTAACAACTTTCTATCCATAGCATGTCCGCTGGCATGGGTACCAAAAGAACCTTTGTGAACTTCTCCCACTAACATGTCTGCTTTGCCTTTATCAACACACGTAGCAAGACCATGTCAAAGTTCCTCTTATACAGCACGTCATCTTCATTCAGAAAGAAATTACCAGTCAATTTCCTCATAATCTTTTTATCTTTGTTGGATGCCCAAGATGGATACTCTTGATTTTTAAGAAAAAATGTGATATCATAAAACAACGGTTTACCATCTGCCACCTCTTCTGTTGCAAAGACATGAGCAGGTCTTTTGAGGCGCATTATTCGGATTGCCGATACATCATTCCATCGATTCACATTATACATGGGTGCCAATATTTCTAATGCATCTTCCATCTGATTATTTGCTCGGGGTACGTGATGAAATTGACCGTATCAAAGAAAGGAAACAACCTTCTAGCTTAATCTTTGTAAGGTACTAAGTTGGTCTGACAAGTCTCCCATTCCCCTTTAATCTGGTTGATTACCAAATCTGAATCATCATACATGTCAAGATTCTTGATCCTTAGGTCAATAGGCTCCTCCAACCCCATTATACACGCCTCACATTCTGCTTCATTTTCGGTACAATCAAAGGTCAATCTAGCGGTGAAAGGGATATGAGAGACCTTGGAAGTAGTGATAATTTCTCTGATTCTGCTACCATACGCATTAACAACTCCATCAAAGATTAATCCCCATTGGATCCAATTTCAGGTCCTTCATCCGACAATGGTTCTCACAATCTTTGGCATTCAGGTACATAATATCCTCGTTAGGAAATTTGAACTTCGCCTGCTGATAATCCTCAATCGGTTGTTGAGCAAGATATTTCAACAGGACACTTCCCTTGATGGATTTCTAGGAAACATATTGAATATCATACTCTGTCAGAATCATCTGCCAATGGGAAACTCTCCCGCTAAGAGCTTGTTTCTCAAACACATACTTGATCAGATTCATATTCGATATCAACAGGGTTATGTAAGTTAACATGTACTACCTCAAGTGCTTGGCCGCCCATGCCAATTCATAACATGTCTTTTCTAACATTGAGGATCTCGACTCGTAGTCAGTAAATTTCTTACTCAGGTAGTAGATGGCGTGCTTCTTTCTACCTGTCTCATGCAAGTACTCTTTTATTCTTTCAAAATCCCTTTAGAAGTTTTCACCCCATCTAATATCCTGATCTTTTCTCAAGAATTTGAATATTGGCTCACACGTGGCTGTAAGATGAGAGATGAACCTAGCGATATAGTTCAACCTCTATAAGAAACCGCAAACTTGTTTTTCTGTTCTCGGTTTAGGCATTTCTTGTATCGCTTTTATCTTGGCAGGATCAACCTCGACACCTTGCTGACTAACGATAAAACCCAGTAATTTATCAAACCTTACTCTAAAGGTGCACTTGTTCGGATTCAACCTCAGCTTGAACTTTCTCAACCTTTCAAATGACTTTTGCAAATTAACTAGATGTTCCTCCTCAGTTTGGGACTTTGCAATCATGTCATCGACATAGACCTCGATCTTCTTGTGAATTATATCATGAAAGAGAGTCACCATAGCCCGCTGATAGGTTACCCCAAAATTCTTCAATCCAAAGAGAATCACCTTGTGATAGAAAGTTCCCCACGGTGTTATGAAAGTTGTTTTCTCCATGTCTTATGGGGCCATCTTGATTTGGTTATACCCATAGAACCAATCCATGAAGGAGAACACTGAAAATTGGGCAGTGTTGTCTACTAACACATCAATGTGAGGGAGCAGGAAGTCATCTTTTAGGATAGCTCTATTTAGATCCCTATAATCAACACACATCCTTACCTTAGCATCTTTCTTAGGCACATGCACGATGTTAGCAACCCATGGAGGATAACTGGTAACAGCTAGAAAACCGGCGTCCAACTATTTATGAACCTCTTCCTTGATCTTGGAAGCCATATTTGGTTGAGTTCTTCTACGCTTTTGCTTGACCAGAGGACAACCCTCTTTGAGAGGTAAATGATGCACCACAATATATGTATCAAGCCCGGGCATATCCTGGTAATACCAAGCAAAAATGTCGACATACTCTTGCAGTATCTCAATTAACCTTCTCTTAACACTGTCTTCCAAGGAAACCCCAACCCTGACCTCTTTCTTTGCATCCTCAGTACCCAGATTAACAATTTCAACATCTTCCTGATGCGGCTGAATGACTTTTTCCTCCTGCTTTAACAATCTGGCCAACTCCTCGGGAAGTTCATAATCGTCTTCAACCTCTTCTTTGGCTTGGCAGATCGGATTGTCAAAATCATACTGAGCCATATCAAAATCATTATTGATGGAATCTAGAATGGTGGATCTGCATGATGGATGTTTTATGCTTTATTTAGAATGCGAAACAAAAATAAACATTGTCAGTGTTTTTAAAATGTAAAAGAATAAAATGAAAAACAGGGAACACAATATTTGAATGCAAAAGCGTCCTTTATTCATGATAATCATTGTAAACAAAAACATGATGCCCTACAAATAGATCACTACGTCTTGGACAAAACGTAGGACTTGACAAATGTAAAAACAAAGAAAGTACTCTTTGAGAAGAGTGACTTGAACAATATCTTCAAAAGACCAGTTGTTGAGTGTCTGCCTTAGAATACAAGGCCGAATCCAGTTATCAAAATCACAATCACTGTCAGCATCATCTCTATCTGCAAATTTAACATGATCATGAACATTCCCAGTGCTTGAGAATCTGACAGGACCCTCACGACTCTGAACCCCTGGCAGCGCTTGAGAAGGCTTGTATCCCAAACCGAACATGTCCATCTTCACCAGTACATCGAGGACCTGACCCCATCCCTTGGCACTACCAGCTTCTACTAATTCTTGAGCTTCTTTCAGTGACGCCATAGAAGAAGATTCAGGCTTCTTATCTCCCACGGGAGGCTCATTCTAGATTTTAACAGCTTCAAAGGCCTAGCATAAAGTCTCGTAGATCTCTCCTTCTGCCTCGACATACTTGAAAGAAGATAGGTGACTCACAATAATATCTTCCTCACCACAGACAATAACCATTCTCCCATCAACCACATACTTGATTTTTTGATGCAAAGTTGAAGATACAACCCCTGCAGCATGAATCCATGGACATCCCAGTAAGCAACTATAAGTAGGTTGGATATCCATGACAAAGAATGTAGTCTCAAAGATCTCAGGTCCCACCTTGATGAGCAATACCACTTCTCTGAAAATAGAATGTTTTGAACCATCAAAAGCTCGAACAATCAGGTCACTAGGTCTGAGTATCACTCCCTGTATATCCAGTTTCATCACTGCCTTCTTTGGCAACACACTTAAGGAAGATCTGATGTCCACCAAAACATGAGATAACATAGTTCCTTTGCACTCCATGGAGATGCGTAAGGCCTTGTTATGATTTCTTCCATCTGGTGTCAGATCAAAACCAGTGAATCCCAACCCATTCCTAGCATTAACATTCACTACAACCCCTTTAGGCTGGTTGACTAATATCTCATGAGGTACATAAGCAGCATTCAAAATTCTCAGCAAGGCATTACAGTGAGCTTTAGAACAAAGTAGTAATGAAAGAATAGAAATCTTTGATGGAATCTGATTTAACTGGTCCACCACTTTATAATCGCTTTTTTTGATTATCCTCATAAACTCTTCAACATCCTTGGAAAAGGAAGCTACAGGAGACTAATTATGTTCGGCGTCTTCAACAACCTACTTTCACTTACTCTTGGCAGCAACATCAACATTAGTATTTGGAGAAATCTGTGGAGAGAAAATTCGACCACTGCGTGTAATTTTTTCGGCACCCATAACATTATCAACATTAGAAGGACTCTCAATCTCTTATTTTTGACCATGATAAAATACCTTTCCCCCATAATTCCATGGAACGACTTTGGTACTTTCGTAAGGCACTGGTCCGGGTCTTGTGAAGATAACCAGAGCTTGCTTTGCTGGTGTTGAGATATGAACAGTAGTATATGGAATGGAGATCATAGCAATATCTTCATTATCATCAACAGAAGTCCTATCAAATTGAAGTCGGCCTTCATCTATCAATATTTGAATACCCTCCTTCAACAACACACATCCCTCAGATTGAGTTATACATCCCTGACAATCTTCAAAACAACCAGGAGAAATACCTACTTTGATCAAACGTTCTTTCACAAATAGCAACGGCATTTTCAACATGTTTACATCGATTACCAAGTTTATCTCATTGACCTCCTCAATAGCATGCACTCTTGCACCACCGTGGGGTGGCATAGGATTTCGGATGATGTTAGGACCATCATTGGTGAAGTCAATAACTTTTGAATCAACCAAGTCTTAAACTTTATGCTGGAACGCCCTACATCTCTCAATGTTGTGCCCTGGTGTACCTGAATGAAAATCACAATGCGCGTTAGCATCATAGCCTGATGGTAGCTTACCCGTAGGTGGCGCTAAAGTTTGAAGCTCAACTAAGTGCAACTGAAGCAGATGTTGTAACAATGGTGCATAGGGAATCGGGGGAGGATCAAAATGCCTTTCATCCCTCCTTTTTCTTTGTTGGTTCGCATGTTGGAGTGTATACGGTTGATGGTATTGAGGAGTCGGTTGCCCGACAGCAGGAATAGATACAGTGGCCATCTGTTGATGAGAATTCTGATTTACCCTTCCTCCGTCTTTGTGTGACTAAACATCATTAGTCTCCCCTTCTCGCTTCTTTGGGGGCTCCAACAAAACGTTTCTTTCCTCCTCCAACTGAGAAACTAGCACCAATCTGAATTTTACCAGCCTTGATTCCACTTTCAACTCTTTCACCAGCCATTACCAAATTCAAAAACCCCACTGATGTACATCCTACCAACCTGTTATAATATGGCCCTTGGAGTGTACCCATGGACATATATACCAGTTCTCTCTCCATCATTGGAGATTTAACCCTAGAATCCAGTTCACGCCTCCTCTGGGCGTATTCTTTGAAGCTCTCATTGGGTTTTTGAACCAGACTTTGTAACTGTGTTCTATTCGGATCCATGTCAATGTTATACTGATAATGTTTAACGAAAGCCTCAGCCAAGTATCTCCAGCTTCTAATGTAAGTCCTTCATATCCCCATGTACCATTCTAAGGATGCCCTAGCTAGGCTGTCTTGGAAGAAGTGCATGAGCAGCTTCTCATCTTTCGAGTATACATACATTTTTCTGAAATAAGCACTAACGTGAGTTTTAGGACATGTTGTTCCCTTGTATTTATGAAAATCAGGGACCTTGAATTTAGGTGGGATTCTCACACCAGGTACCAAATCGAGGTTAGTCATATCAATGCCCAAAGTATTCTGATTTTCATAGGCCCTCATCCTTTCTTCGATCATCTTGAATTTATTCTCGGCTTCAGAAGGGATACTAGCATCTATATCATGCATAGAGAATGCATCCTCTTGTTGGTCGACTTCTAAGCGAGGAGTAGGAATTGCACCTCCCACAGGAATTGCACCACCTACGGAAATGGCACCACCTGTAGGAATAACACCACCTGTAGGAATAACACCAACACCACCTCCTCCGTGAGGATTATCAACACCACCATCATCTTCTCTGAGGGGATCAATAAGGGGTTGAACCAATGTCCTCAACTGTTCTTGGCCCTGAGCCATATTCTGCATCAATTCCATGAATTGATTCATACGAATTCTTACTTCAAGTAACTCAGCCTGAATTTTCTCCATTGCTCTTTTCTAATTTCCCCTTGTGCAGTTTCTGTGAATACTAGAGTTCGCTATCCTGTTCTGAAGAAAACCAGGTAGAGATAAGAAAACAGGCCAAGAACACATGTTATGCATATGATAATGAAAATGCTATGCAAATGCCATGTTTGATTATTCCTAGGGCGATCTACACCTTAATTCAAGTTTTAACAATAGTAAACCCGAGAGATGGATAAAACACCGACAAAAACCATTCATACATTAACTGAAAAAGAGTCGATACAATAAGCTCAAGTACAAAACCAATGATCCCAATCAACAGGTCTAATGGTGACCAAATACAAAAAAAAAGAAAAAAAAACAATTAAGGTGTATCCTCCATATCCACCAAAGTCAACCCTCCCCCAACCATTGTGCTCTCTACTCCAGGCTTGGGCCTCTTTGAATAGCTTCTTGGTGTCTGGATGCTTTGGCCTCTGGATCAGTTCTTGAATCAGAACATCTCGCATGTGTATGATACCTTTCAAGTAACGACAATGTGATTCCAAATCATCTTATCCAGAAGCATCTTCAAGCTTGTGTTTCTTCACATCTTCCTGCATTTTGAGGTCTTCCATGGTTGACAAGGCTTCCTCTAGCTGTCGTTGCTTTTCCTTGAGTTGTCTGTCACTTCTGAATCTGTGGGAAAGATCTTCTCTGATATGCTTCTCTTTGCCCTCTAGTTGTTGCCTCAACTTATCAATCTGGACTCAGAGTTCATCTTCTCTCTCCTTGTTGGTATTCAAAGTGGCATTCCACTGGCCATTGAATTTGGAAATTTCCAGATAGGCTATATCTAGGTCTTTATTTTTCTGTTGTAGAATACTGTTGGCGCTCTTTAAATATTGCCCTATCCTCTCTCTACTCTTGATTTCCTTTTCTAGTTGTTTCTCCTTCTCAGATAGAAGCTCTGTCTTCATTTTGGCTATATGTGTTGATTCAGCCTTAGCATGCTTGAGTTGGTAGACTTCACACTTCATCTCTTCATTTTGGCTATATGTGTTGATTCAGCCTTAGCATGCTTGAGTTGGTAGACTTCACACTTCATCTCTTCATTTTTTTTGCAAGCTTTTTCCTTATCTGCCCATAGTTTGTTATACTTCTCAATCTCCACTGTGGTAGGTTGTTTGATGGCTAACAGATACATAAGAGTTTTTATAGGAAAAGGCAAGTGAACGACCTCAACTCTCTTTTGCACCCACTCCGTGTAAGGAGGATAAGCTCTACAGTCACTTTTGCCTAGGAATAACATTCAACTTCTTTGAATAGTGCCCCAAGCATTGACAACTCTTTTCATGGCTTCAGGGCTATCAGTCCCACTGTAAAACAAGGATTCCTTCACTTCTTTATTTGTCGGGGGAACCTTCAATGCGTATCCTAATTGCCTCCTAGCAATAGAGAGGTTATAGTTTATGCCACCCCTTATCCCCATGAGAGGAACATTAGAAAACTCGCCGCAACTGTAAATCATCTTCGTCCCAATCAATCTCTTATAAAACCATTGGATATCTTTAGAGACTAGGCCCATCACCCTTTCTTCCTATTTCAAGGAGTCTTTAATATCAACAAAAGCACTGTCACGTGAGAGATGTTTCATGAACCATTTGTAGAGAAGGGGAGAACAATAATAAACAAGTCCACCTTTATTCTTATAATTCCTCGAATGCACTGAGTGATGCACATCATCAAGAAGAGTGGGAACCGGGTTCCTCATCATAAAAATTCTAATGGCGTTCATATCTACGAAGCCAGGTAGATTCGGGAAAAAAGCAATCCCATAAATACATAGAGCGAGGATAGCGTTGAAGGTAGGCCAACTACAAACTTTACCATATACCATAGCTTGACTCACCAGAGAACTCAGAAGAAAACCAAATAAACCTCCCTTGTTCCGAAGATTGGCTTTTGCAACAAATGTGCTCAAATAAAGAGCATCAACAATATCTTCAGGAGCGGGAAATTCCATAGATCCATGGAAGGGTACCTGATTCTTGACTGGGATATCCAAAATAAGTGAGAACTCCTCCTGGGTAAGGGCCAACTAATAATCCCTAAATGTGAAACATCTCAAAGCAGGATCATAGAATTGTAGCAATGTGTGAATAACCATCCTCTCATATTCTATGATAGTATGAAGCATGCTAAGAATCTTCCCATTATCTTCTTTGAAGGTCCCTATATTACTCTCAGTAGTTTTGGAAATCTGGCTGCAAAGTGGACTCAAATTCGGAGATTGAAACTTGTAGCTGACGGTATCCTTCCTACCAGTTTTCATCTATGAAGAGCTTATCAACCAGAATCAAGAATAAGATACAAATCCTAAAAACAAACAAACATGAATGTTAAAATGCAGATATGATGTTATGGAAATACATGCATGGGATCAATGTTCATAAATTATGAATAGCTATTGTGTTGTTGACAGATAGTTCTTCTTCGACAAGAAACCCAGAATACCCAAAACACCAGAATAATGATAATATCAATCTGACGAGAAATCCAAAATACCAGAACACCAGAATAATCAGAATAACAGATTTATAAGCCCATATCGATAAGAAAACCAGAAAACCAGGTATGTTGAAGGTCAAAGTTTCCTGCAAAGCCCATCCCCTCTCACATGTGGGTTCTAGTCTTGGACGACATCCTAGCAAGCTCTCAGTATCACGGGCTCTCAGGTCGAGAAACAAAGATACATTTACCATTTCTGGTTTAGCATCATCATCAATCAAGGAGGCCTCAACTAATTTCCCATGAACGGTCTCCAGAGTCATGAGCTCCCAAAGGAACACGCTGGCTACTATATAAACATACAAGTCATAGTATCTCCCAAGAAAACCTCGTTTGAATGTGAACTCAAGTCAACAATATGTGTCAAATGCCACGCAAGTCAACAAGATCCCCCTCTAATCCTATGTGTGCACTCAAGTCTGGGTATTGAGCTTATCTCTCATAGAATCAACCTCCCAACAACACAATAACAAGATTATAATAATGACAAACATAAGCAAATAAATGCAAGAAAATACGATAAAATCAGTAAATGAAGCAAAATTAAAATCCAATGAAAAAGAAACAGACAAGCGCTAGAATTGACTCTCATAGGGAACCAGGGTCCCCAGCAGAGTCGTCAGCTGTCGCAACGCGAAAAACAGTCAGCGAAAAAACAAAGTCGCCACTGAACGTTATATATCCTGAAGGGGGAAAGAAAACAATCTAAGAAACCTCAAAAAGGGATAAGACATGGTCTCGTAACCAAATCCTAGATTCGGGAGAATAAAGAATTCAGAGCGCTCGTAATTCGACCTACCACGGGTTAGTTGGTGTTTTTTATGAGCGACACTAAGCTCATGTTCCAGCAATTAGGGTCGATACTTGTTTGCGGTAGAAGGGAGGTAACATGCCCTTTTTGAAAAAAGGTTTGGAAGGAAGTCCCGGAGGATAAAATGATTTGAATTTGTTCAAGGGTTTTAAAGAGGTGGATTGACTTTGTTTGTGACGTATATCGTACCAAAGTCTATGACACTAGAGAGAATACTTCGCGCTAACGATCCAAACATCTCGCGCACAAAGCACCCTAAGATGAGGTTAGAAATGCATCTGCTCATCTTTTCCTATGCGCTTAAGGCTCGTGATGCACTTTACATATCGTCTTTATTAAGTGTTTTATTTAGTTTGAGAGAGGAAAGAACGCAACACAAGATCTATGGGAGACTTTGTCCTAGAAGTTGTCATGCAAAATGGTCCTATAGTTGAGATAGAAAAGGAATTCTACCTAATAGTTATCATGCAAAGGATTGAGAACCTAATGTCTCTCCTACCTCCAACTTAATCATAAATTAATTGGATCTAGGAATCCTAAGAGGTCATGTGAGCCCAAAGCACAACACAAGTGAACATTACACAACTCAATCACAAACACATCAAGTACCAGACAGAAGTCAAGTAAAGATTCGTGAGAAAAGTTAAGTCATATAAATCATAAGGCATGTATCTAGGTTAAACATGTATCATAAAAAATTATTCAATTTTCCTAGAATTCAGTTAATGATTAATACTCAACCAAAAATGACTACAAGCTCCAATTGGAATTCATGAAATCAAGACAAAACCTAATCAAGTCAAATTAATAAAATCAAGAACAAAGAGTTAATACCAAAGTCTAATATCGTCGTGTTAATCCACACTAACGTCAAATTTTAATCAACATTTAAAATCAAAACCACATTAGAATGTATCAAGATTAACTCCAAATTTGCACCAATGATTATCCACGACATCAGAGTCAACATTGACATCACCAATCTAATTAGTCATAAAAAAATAACAACAAATCTAAATAACAAAAATAGGATGAAAAATTCATGAGCCAAGTCAAAAAGGGGTGCAAAAGATGATAGTGTGGCAATGTAGAACAAAACATATGGGTTAATGCTCTAAGCCCAATCACATCTTCAAAAATAAGAATATAAAAATAAAAAATAAAATAAAAAACCATGATGTTAGAGAAAATCAGCAAAAAATAAAAATAGAAACAATCCCTAAATTTCCTTTCTAGTCTCATTTGCAGCTCACTCTCTTTCTCTCCTTCGTTATTCTCTGCCACGACTCGTGCTCGTCCGCAACACTCCCACAACCCTCCTACTCTACATCACGCTTCCTCACCGTCCTTAATCTCAAATCGGCCTCAATTCGAATGATCTCAAATCTCTCAAATGCGAATGGTGGCGGGACAGCGTAATTACGAAATCAAGAGGACAATACCTGTGACGACGAAAATCAATCAGGTACGATCTCGAATCCTTAGCCGCCTCTTCTTTGATGTCTCCGTGTTGTTGTTATTTGTCTTTGATTGCTGCAACTTGTGATTTCAAAATCGTATGTTGTTGTTCACTACTTCTCCGCTAACGCCTTGCTTTGATGTGTGTATGCTGCTATTGTTTTCTTCTTTCCTTCTGAATGTGGTACCCTTTTATAGACGAGGTGAAATAAATTTTCAATCTCGACATTGAATAAGAGATTGAAATTTTCAATGCTCGAAGATTCAATACTTATTTTGTGTTTGACTGTGAGGAAATCTTTCTGTTTTCGTTTGATTTTGTTACGATACTGATTTGGAAACAAGATACCATATGTTAACTGAGTTTAATTACTTGCTGAGATTGTGTTCGAAAAATCTGTTTTCTGCTAATTATGTTTTGATTTGCTTTCACTTCTTGCCGAAATTGTCACTGATAGAATCTTGCTTTTAATCATATTGGTTCGCTAATCTGGTTGTGAAAGTTATGCCCTCTAATTTCCCCTAATTTTCTCTTGACAGATTGACTAGGTTGTTGCGGTTATACGAGCTTCCGTGACTATGTTTGATAGCACAGTCTCACTAACACCTCCTCTTCCATTTAGTTCATGGTACGTTGTTTGTTGTGTATCAACTTGCTGCTAATGAAAGAGTTTCCATTTCCTCTTGATTGTTGCGTGGACATTGATTGTGAATTAATAGCTATTGCCTTTCGATTTGCAGCGGATTTGCTGCTAGCTTTCATGACTTCATATCCTGATCCCTCCATATTTAGGTCATGTTTCGACTGAAACAATCACCTAGAAAACCTTACAGTGTGTGCACCAGCATCACCACCTTGAATTTGAAGCCATCTGGAGACTCCGTTAGTAAACTTGGCCTTGTCAAAAAGTTGATTGCAAGAAGTATATAAATCCGCCATAATTTTTGTTACGGTGCTGCTGTGGTTCGGGTTAAATTCCTCGAACTGAATTCCAACAACCAATGCCATGAGTAAGATGTTTATCTCGTCAACTGTTACGAATAACTTTCTAACTACGCCTGTGTTGGGTTTGCCATTATGCTTATGTTTAGTATTCTCTAATTTTGTTATTTTTGTATCCAGGAACATTTGGTAAAGGCAGCACAATATCCCTAAGCAGACAGAGATGACAAGACCAATCAAAGCAGCCGAGTGCTTTCCAAAAGTTGCATTTAAATTTGCAGTAATTGAACAATCATGAACGAAAAGACAAATATAACCATAGTCCTATCAGCATAACTTGTCCAAATATTCGCGCCAGAACCAGTTGGACGGAATCCTCAATGTCGCGCTTGCGATTTTCAAGCTCTGGGCAGGTACTGTTTTGTAACTTTTGAATAGAGGTTGAACTTGATAAATATTGATATACCTTGAATTATTTCTGCATTCTTTCATCTGGATCATTCTTGAATGACACAAACTTGTGATTTTGAATTTCCATTGTGTTTTTCTTTATATTGTGCGACACACCCGCAGCCTGCTTCATTGTGCTTTGAGTGTTACCTTGACCGACGACTTCACAGTCAGAGATGAAACTGACGTCTGGTTGCTGAAATCACAAAATCGCTTGTGATGCAATATGAGAAACTGACTGATGGCGGGGCTTTGATGGCAGCTGAGGGGAGATTTGATTTGGCGGAGGACGACGGTTGGTTGCTCTTGTGATTTCATCATTTTAGGTTTGGTTCACTTTATACTTGATCCTACAGCTGCCGTATGGAAAAATGCCGTCTTTTGGCAGCACCAAAGTTGAAATTGAAAAAGATTTATTGAAAGAACCATCCATGACGATATCTAGCAGAAGTTATTTGAGTTTATAGTAATTACCAAGAAGCCTTGGGAAGCATATGGTGCAATTCGTAGTTGGCAGTAAAAACCAGATTGAATTCAATGTTGTAACAGCTATAGTCTTACTAACTTGGTTGACTAATTTGTTTACGATTATGTTTTGGAAAGATAAAACATCGTTTTCTTTATAACTATATATTTTAGATGAGCTTAGCTTGTGCACTTAGCCATGAAACACTAAGCTCCATCGTCAATCATATGTGTGTTATATATCAAATAAAAGCCAGCAATATTAAGAGATGTGCAATCCAGAGGGTATCTTGATGATTCCGAGTGACATTTTTTTTAGTCCAAATGGCTGCTTATAGTACATCATGCAAGCCTTAAGGTTCAATTGTAGTAGAGTTCCTTACTTATGCCATCATGGATCTCATAATCCCTAAGAGTGATATGATCTTTGTAGATAATGCGTGCATAAAACAAGCCTTATTCTTTAATTCAATCACATTCCTTTCGATGCGTTCATATATTAATCAACTAGAAACATATTGACTCCAAGCAAACCTTTAGACGCTAATTGATCTTAGCATAAGAACCATATCTTGAGAAATCTCTGAAACTAATGATATTACTTGTAATGCAACTTGCCATGACGACCATAACCAGTCTTTAAATGACCATGCTCAACATCGATAGAAAGAAAAACCTAATTCTCTTTGAGGAAAATCACCTTGATACTTGACAAACCCTGATAAGAAGATGATGATAGTTCAAACTCAAGCTCCAAAATCCATGAAAGCATCAATGGAATTGATCTTTAATGAAGTAGAAAGCATAAGCCAATTGAAAACCCTAGTTCTTCAGAAAACCTTTATCCCATGCCTTATGCAAATAGATGATTAAAAGGTATATAACCTAGTGGACAAATGTATTTGTGTGTGAAGCAAAAGCCAATTAGGGTTAGGAACATGAGAGAAAATTTTAGGGTACAACACTTACCAATGGAATTGATCTTTAATGAAGTAGAAATCATAAGCCAATTGAAAACCCTAGTTCTTCAGAAAACCTTTATCCCATGCCTTATGCAAATAGATGATTAAAAGGTATATAACCTAGTGGACAAATGTATTTGTGTGTGAAGCAAAAGCCAATTAGGGTTAGGAACATGAGAGAAAATTTTAGGGTACAATCACGACCCACTAACCGTTGTAATAAACTGGAAAGCGCGTGCCCTATCACAACGACTTTTTCAAAAGACCGTTGTTATAAAAATAATGGTCCTAGGTTCGATTCTCAACTGCGCCGTTTTGATATTTATTTTTTTCTGGACAGCGCGCGAGATATTATAACTGTTGTTACATTTTCTGCAGAATTAACAAATATTATCTTGCTTTTATAATTAATCTCATTTTTAACCTGTATTATTGTTCATCATATCACAGCAGGAAATACAACTTACATTTGTGATAAAGTTATCATAATAATATTAATTGTATCATATTCATAATATCACATAATTGTATCATATTCAATTGTATCAGAACAAACATCCTACAATTTATCAGAACAAACAACCTACAGGTTACACATTACATTACATCACATAATTGTAACTTGGTGTTTTGGTTTCTTGTCTCTTGGTGTCTTATCTCTTGGTGTCTTAACTCTAAAGACTTATGATTTCAAATAATTATACTTGTTAGTAAAAATACTTAGAAACTATAACATATAATTAATATATTATGAATAAAGAATAAATTACATACTTGTTAATTTTCCCATATGTCTTCTTCATGATCGATTCAAATAGCATGCACGACATCTCCATCAACTTCATCATATGAGGTAGGAACTTGTGTTGTGTAAGAAGGTGTGGACGGAATATCAAGACTTTCATCACTAAGAGGAATGTGTTTTCCTTGGAGAACGATTAACCATTTCCCCGATATGTCTAATGGGTTGGTAACATAGAAAAGTTGTTTTGCCTGAGAAGCCATGATGATGGTTCGGTCATAAAAGATGCCTTGCCAAGTTGACCCGGGTGAATCCTAAGTCATCAATGTGTACAACATTACTATTATTGGGAACCCACTAGAATTTAAATAAAGCCCTTTGAAAATAACATAATCAATCTCCTAAATCACATTAATGACACCATAAAACAAGGTAGTTGTCAATACACGATTCTTATCTTTTGAACTGGAGATATACATCGCTTCGGCTTCAACCATAACCCCACTATTTTGCATTGTACTACGATCATCTTTTGATTTTCTATAAAAGGTATAATGACAAATGTTGTATGCAATCCAAGTAATGACATAAATTTTTGGCTTGTACGACAACCATTTAAGTATCTCGGATGTACTACGATCATTAGATACACTTTTATTTAACCAATATATGCATCTCTTGTTATGCTCTATCAACAAAAACTTGTCACTCATTCGGGGATATTTTTTCCTCAAAAGTCTTTTGTGAGTATCTATGAAAGATTGAACTTCATCTATATTATTCAATATATAAAAATGTGCTTGAATAACTACATCTAGAGCCATTGACTGAAAGCTAAGGTACAAGATTTGATCAACAGGAAGTTTATTACTTTCAAAGGTGTTGGCTCGAATGTCAAAAGCAACCCTTTTCCAGGTCACGGCGAATGAAGCTTGAGGAAAGCATGAGAAGTTATAACCTAAATTCAATAAATCATATGGAAAAGCTTATCCTCGATGCTGATAATCATCAGGCCATCTTTCTTTTATTATCATTTGTAATTTCCATGTTATTAAGTGCAATTTGTTTTTGAACTTGTTGTTTTGAACAATAATATTAATGAAATGAGCATGCATCTTTTGAATTAATCATTTTATGTTCATTAGTTTTATTTTCTTTCCTTTTTTTATTGCATAAAAAATATATAAAAAAAGAGAAAAAGAAAAGATATCAATATTTCCTCCACCTCACTTTCTTTATCAATTTTTATTTAAGTAAGGATTGGATGGAGGATGATGCAAACAAATGCTTAAAATTTCTAAAATTATCTTTTTACCAAAACATTGTTAATGATGTAAGGCATTGCTGCAATTCTCAAACACTAAAGAGTTAAGGAGGTATAATCCCTAGTCAACTCCCTTTGAACCTAGGAGATGGTTGTCATACCCCAAATTTGTCCTACTTGCATATTTATCTTTATTTGTACTTCCATCCACTGACAATTACTCAGAAAAATCAAAAAAATATGTTCCTTTAATTTACTCATCAAGGTTCAAGATGAAATATCATGATTGATTCAATGGGTAAAACTTCAAGACTCAGGGCCATAATGTGCTTGATGATTAACATGGACTCATGATTAACGCTAATCACATTCATTTCCAATAAGGCTGGGAATTAGCTTAAGTAATGATTCATGGGCTTAAGTCAAG
This sequence comes from Lathyrus sativus, assembly GCA_963859935.3. Lineage (NCBI taxonomy): Eukaryota > Viridiplantae > Streptophyta > Magnoliopsida > Fabales > Fabaceae > Lathyrus > Lathyrus sativus. The sequence continues at coordinate 257,058 of CAWUDS030002377.1, forward strand.
CATGAAACCATAAATCATTAGTTACTACACTTTGCCAAGGTAATTGATTATTCTGGTGGATCATGTGGGATCATAAGGTTACTGAAGATGTGGATTGTGTGCTTCAATCATCATGAATAATTTCCTTCAAGCGTGAGGAATGTCCTTTCTTATTGTAGCACCCCAAAATTTTCCTCATCGTTTTTTGATTTACTGGCTTATGTTTCTTTGCATTTTGCATTGCTGCATATCATGGAATTGGTTCTCGAGACATGGGATCAAGGCGTTTCTATGGCTCAGGGTTCTTTTCATTGCAAGAGTTTAAACAACGAGCATCAAAGGCTCCAACATTTATTTTGCCCAACAATCGAGCGACTAATTTTATTTTGTTCAGTAGGTTATTTTCAGCACAGGAGACAGTGTACAGGGTATCTCAGGCTTTTTCACAGTTGTAATATTCAAGGGCAAGTTTCAGAGGCTTAACGGAGTTTAGAACGGGTGAAAACAGACGAATGTGCAGGATTTCCCTCCAAATGGCGCATTTTTGCAAATTTGTGAGTGGTTAATCGATTAACCAATTTGCACTAGCAAATGGTTAATCGATTAACCATCATAATTTTTCCCCAGTAACGTGTATTTTCAATGCTGTCACTTTTGGGGTCTCTTGTGATCACTTGTGAATTTGATTTTACACCAGAAGAAGGATCTAGAATCACTCTAATTTTGATTAATTTTCAAAGTCAATTCAATTTCCCTCCAATTTTCCAATCTTAATTTGTCATACCCTAAAATTTGATCCCTATATTCCATTATCATTCTAGGTGCATCAAGCATGAGTTATTTAACCTTAACCTGCTTCAAGTTTGTCTTTGTCAAGATGCAGATGAACTAGGGTTTCATACCATCAAGAAATCAGGGTTTCTAGGGATTGATCAGTCAAGGTTTTGAATTGATCCTCTAAATAACAAGTCTCTATATCATCAAGGATATCATATGTGATCAAGAATGAGTCCAATTTGAGATTGTCACCAAGAGAATGGAAGCAATGTAGTGCAAGAACCCTAATTAGGGTTTCTTGTTAGAAAAGTCAACTGTAGTTTAAATTTGGGTCTAGAAGGTTTTCCAATGAGAGAATTGTGGTCCATGAGGATCATTTGACCCAATGAAGTCTACCCAAGAAGTTTCAAGGCCTCAGGGAACCCAGAACATCAACAGTCGATTCAGAGATTTTCAACTATTCGGTTCGTCTATCAGGAAAGTCAACTCATTGACAATAGAATTTTTACCCCAAATTGAAGCCAACCTTGCTTCCAAAATCATTTCACATATAATTATGAAGTTTGGTGGAGATTTAATCAAGAATTAATAGATAACTTACAAATTAAGAAACAAGGGTAAGTGAAAAACCTTAATTTTGATCATACTTCAAATGGTCATAACTTCCTAACCACGCATCCAAATGGAGTGGTTCAAAGCTTGTTAGAAAGCTCTTGATAAGCCCTACAAAAGTTTCCTATGGGTTTGAGGTCTAAAGATGCTTAGATATTGAATTGTGAACTCATCAAGTAGTGAAGAATTTCAACACTTAGAAAATTTTCATGTTTCTTGGCTTGTAAGTCAACTTTTGCAACAATCTTCAAGAGGATTTTTGACATAGTTCCCTTTGGATTTTGAAATTTCATAAAGTACAAAAGTTTTAGATTATTTTTGGGGATTTTTAAAAAGTACAAGAACATTTTCTCAACCTTTATGGTTAAGGAGAATCGAAGAAGGCAAGTTGGACATTTTTCATGTCATAAAACCAAGTTCAGCATTGGCATTTTCTTGCATAAACCCTTCAAAACTTTTCTAAACACTTGCTTAACTCATTCTTTGATGCTTATGGACCCAATTGGGGAGATTATAATGCATAGCCACGAGCAAAAATCAGAATTTGATTAAATGGAATTGTTTAATCATGCAAGTGGTGTGAAAGAGAAACTTTTTGTAAGTTCTGTCACACCTCAGCAACCAAATCAGCTTCTCCCTCCATTTCACTTCAAGACCACTATTTTCAGGCTATAAGTGATGATCAAACTCATAAAGAGGTGGCTAGAACTCAGAATAAATATATCAAGTTGATCTTGCACATTTTGCCTCCAAAAAGGGCAAAGTTGGCAAGATGAGCCAATCTGCCCGTACCACTTGATTTCTAATCTTGCCTATAAATTGAGCCTTCTCCTCACTTCCAAACTGCACCAGATTGAGCTAAAAACCAAGCCAAATCTCTTCCATTCTTCTGATCCCAACCTTCTTGCAAGTTGAAAACTTAGTCACCTTAAGGCACAAAATCTGCCTTTGCACAAACCCCACCAAAACTCATTCCACCAATCAAAGCTGCTCAAACACTCACTTCCACCATAAAACCTCTCACTCAAAAAGTCAACTGTCAAAAACACAAACTATGACTTTCTGTACTTTGAGAGCCACAACTCTGTCCAGCATTTTTCCAACCTCTCCAACACCTCAAAAACCTTCCATATAACTTGTTTGAGTTGTCCAAGTCATCACTACACTTCTGTAACATTATTTCCCCCACATTCCACTTTGGAGTTTTTTAGTTCATTCTTCCATAAAGTGCCATTCTGTCAACCTAGTTGCTTTGAGGGGTTTTGGATCACTTGAGCATCTCATTTGAGATATTTTGAAGCTGCTTGGATCCTAACATCTCAACTGGACTTCTTATTTTGTGCATTCTCTTGAAGAGGCTATAAGAGGTAAGCCTACAACTTGCATTTCTCATGGTACTTTGAGTTCTAACTATGATTTTGAGTTGAACATTGTTTATACATGTTTTGTGTATGTTATATGTCATGTATGAACCATTTATTGCAGCAAAATATGTATTTTTGGGACTGTCAAATTTTAGGTCACAAACTAGGTCCAAACTTGTCACATTTTGCATGATGATTCCAATCTGCCAAACCACTTGTGCATTTCTTGTTTTCTCTTGTGATAACCTCTATATATTATGCATATGTGATGTTTGTACACTTGTTTGACAAAGCACACAACTACACAATGATGTTCGTATGTTCTTGCATTTGATTGTAATCCAAACTTGCCCTAATAATGATGCTATCGGGTTTTCTTGTGAGTTCATGGTATCGAAAAAATTGTACTATTGAATTCCTTGTTCAAGAACACACAATTTGAACTTTTGTTTCACCTAATTTGGTTAAGTTTTGACTGAGATCCAATTCTTCATGCAAATTGCCTTAGGTTGCCTTACCTTGCCTAGACCTAGTTTTGCCCTCTTTGTGCACCAACTTCCCATGATCATAACTTGCTCATTTTTTATGATTTTGATGCCATTATTTTTGAAAACTACTCCTTAACATGTCTATTCTCATTGAGTGAAGAAATAATTCAAGGATATTTATCCTAGAAATACTTTGGTCCACTTGAATAACATGTGTTTTTAGTGTTTTTTTCATGGTGTTCTTGAACGTTTTCAACATGTAACTTGATTTTTCTTGTGAGAATTATCTTGTATGATTCATATATGTTGTTTAACATGTTTAAATGTTCAAATTTGTTTGATTCATTGCCTTGCTATGTTCATGCTTGCTTTTGTGAATGCATACATGTGAAAATGGCCTGTTGAATTTCTCTGTGACCTATACCATGATTCTTGATGTTGTAACCTCTTGAATATGTTCATCATGCCTCATTCCACTTGTTTATGTGTCTTTTTAGAACCATAAAATGTTTAGGTTTGTTTCTTGCCTTTGTGAATGCTTGAATGTGAATGGTATACCTTGAACTTCTTTGTGATTCATAACATGATTCTTGATGTTGTAACCTCTTGAATATGTTTTTCATGTCTCATTGTACTTTTTTATGTGTATTGTTAAAACTATAAAATGCTAGGGTTTGATTGTTGACTTGGTTTTTACCATGAAACTTCTTTACTTTTCCCATGAAGTTATGAACAAATACTTGAATTATTGTAACATTTCTTGTGTTTTTGCTTGTTTGATTGCTATTAATGCATGTTTAGATGGTCTTATGTTGTTACATTTGAGCTAATTTAATCTTGATAACATGCTTGCTTCAAGTTGTAACTTGTTTGCATCAATCTCATATGAATGGATGAACTTGTTATTGTTATACATGTCACATACTTGCATTTGATGGTTTTTACCTCCATGTCTTTATGATGATCTTGATTATTGTTCATATGTTGTTACATGTTCTTGCTTATATATTTAACTTTGTTAAGCCTTACCCAAGTGATGGAACTTGTTAGTTTTCATCCAGTTGCATCATATTTCTCCTTTTCCAAAGGAAAGTTTCTCCATTGACCCCTAGGGTCATAGGTGGCTCATTACCCTCCATTTGACTTTGTTAAGACATCTTGAACCCTAACTTAGTTAAGTTAGAACCTACTAGCCATTAGACTTTGCATAAGTCTAAAATACCCACCTTTACTAGGAGTGTTCTTCGACTAGAACCCTAGGTTAGAGTTTGTCAACTCTATGTAAGGGTCATTGTCATGATTTCTTACTCCCCCCATGACTTTTATCAAAGTCAATTCCCTTGAGTGTACAACTTAGAATAGAGAGTTTTGTTAAACTCTATACAAGCATTGTTATGTTTTTTCCCCTTTGAACCTTGATCATAATCAAGTGTTCATCCACCCTCATTGAGGTGAACTACGATTGCTCTAATTCTATCCTAGTTAGGCTACGTAGGCAGAAGATGCGATATCTTTGCGAACAAACTTAGAAACATCAATCCTAGGTCTTTACCTCAAAAACCTAACCTTGATCCAATAACCCTAGAAAAAAATTGAGATAGCATACAAACATACAAAAGGTTCCTGTAGAGTATTATAGATGTTTAGGATGTGAAATACCTAGCCTAAGCATAACCAACCCCCGATCCCCGAATCTCTCAGCATTGTTGTTACATCGCGCAAAAGGTGTTTCTTTCTTTAACCTTTCGTTTAGATAAATCAAATTCCGGTTGTGAATTTAATGAATTAAGATTCAAGTTAATCAATAGCTTGACATCCAATTCTCACCCAACATAATCCCATTCCATTCTTTCAAAGCCTCACTCCTAACCATAATTATACTTCTAACCAAGAGCCTATTTAAATGATTTGCTCTAAACCTCACCATAAGAATTCACCATAATTTCCAATTTTCAGATTTCACACTCCTCATTCTTGAGAATTCTCTCAAATTCTCTCAACCTTTCTACACTCCAAAACCTCCATTAGAGCACTTTTCTTTGAGTTCATTGATTCTTCATTGAAATTCTTGAATTCTAGAGCTAAACCTCCTTCATTCATCTCCATTATCTTCAATTCATCTTTTGATTTTCGTTTGGATTTGGATTTGATTTTGGAAGCAAGATTTAAAGTGATTCTTGGATCAATTTTGGCTTGATCGTGCTTTTTTGTTCTTCACTTCTACTACAAGGAAGCTTTTGGATCTTGAAGATTCTTTAGGTTTCTAGCTTGGATCTATTAATTTGTTGTGAATCAACACTTACCAAAACAAATCTCAGTTTTGAAGGTTGGTTAATTCTAGATCCAATCCTGTTTTGAGCTTATTTGAATAATCACAATGTAGATCTTCAAGTTTTGGTTGATTTTATTGATTTTGATGTTTGTGATTTGTGATTTCAATGCTTGATTAAGTTTAATTGATGTTTGATCACTGACTTTTGGTGTTGAATTCATGCATGATTGATTACATGATCATTTGGATGATTGCATGAGGAATTAATTACTGTTTTTATGCTTCTAGATCAGTGTAAATCGATTAACCAGTTGTAGTACAAAACTGGTTAATCGATTAACCAGTGCAATTTCAGCCATATTGGAGTGGTTAATCGATTAACCAAATTTGCACTGCAAATGGTTAATCGATTAACACTGAACCATAATGTGATTTTTGGTTGTTTTCAAGCATGCTTTGTTTTCTTTCCACTTTTAATCTTCATGGATGGATATGATGCATTTGTGTGGACTATTTTTGACTTGTTTCATCGTACTTGAATGTTTGATCTCGATTCTTTGACGCGTAACTTCCGATTTCTATTTAAATGCTTAACATGTTCATGTTTCCTACTTGAGGGATAATCATATGCCTTGATTGCTTGCATCATGTTAATTGATTATCATTGATGATTGCTTTGTTGGTTTTGTGATGCATGTTTGAATTTGCTTCCGATTCCTTTTTGTCGCATGTTCGTGTGATTGTTTAATCGTTTGATTTGAATTGAAAAACATGTTGATCTTGTTGATTTTTAATGATGCAATGTTGTTGATCAATTGTGTTTGATTGTTGATGCATGTCTATACTTGCATGATGCTTATTCATGATTGGTGTTTACTCTTGATTGATTAAATTTAAACATGCTTGTTGCCCTTGCTTTTCACAACTATTTATTCTGAATTTTGCATGTTGTCTTTGCCTTGCTTGTTTGCTGCCTGCCTTTTACACCTATTTTTGTGCTGAAATAGTAGCTGTTAATTGTTGTTGTGCTACCTTCTTGGATTTTATTGCTGTTTTATGCAGGAAGCGTTGTTGTAGCTGTTGTTTTTTACCTTGCTTTCTTGTTTTTTGCTTTGGTTTTGCATAATCCCTTAGGATTCTTATTCTAATTTAATTTCTGATTAAATTCGGAGTAGGATAGACATTAGGAGTGAAATCTATGCATGATAACAAGTAGGATAGTCCCTTTTAACCCCAACCTTAGGTCCATCTTTTGCATGATAACATTAGGATCGAGTTTCCTTTTGCATCCCGACCTTAGGACCACTTTGCATGATAACGTTAGGGACGAGTTTCCCTTAGACCTTTTGTGCGTCTCTCTTCTCATCTGGGAAATGATGAGTGAGGGGTTTCTCCTCACTTGTCTAGAGTATTTAGTGTACGTCCCGTGAGTGATATGCGACACATTCGCTCCTATATCATAGTCTTTAGTGCAACATAAATCATAAAGCAAACTAATTCACTTCACTAAAACTCACAAACAAAAGTCAAACCTTTTTATCCTTTAGCATTTGTTTCAAATTATTTTCAGAAAAGAGTGCGTTATTTTTTCGTTCTATCGCAAATAGGCATCGACCCTAACTTATAGAATGAGAATTTAACGTCACTCATAAAAAACACTTAACCAATCTGTGGTTTTGTAGTTATCTGAACTACGTTTGCTCTAATTTCTCATACCAGATGAGGATACAGAGGCACAAGATGGCAATGTCTTGGTGAGAAACCTTCCCCTCATTACCCATAGTTTTCCGAACTACATTAACTCTGACTTTCCCGTTACACGATGGAATACATAGGCATAGGGCGACGATGTCCTATCAAGTCTCCTTTTTCTTTTTCTCTTTCCCGTTTCCGTTTAGCAGTAGATTTTAGATAACTCACCCTTTTGATTAGACAACAAGCATGAATCCCGTTGAGTACAACGGACGCGAGGGGTGCTCATACCTTCCCCTTGCGTAACTGACTCCTGAAACTATGATTTGGTTTCGATGACCTTGTTTTCTCCTTTTTTTAAGGTTTTTTTTCTATCGTTTCCTTTCCCTCTCTTTGGGATTAATAACGTTCAGTGGCGACTCTTCTGTTTGTTTCCGCCGGCCTTTTTTGCAGTTGCGACAAATGGCGACTATGCTGGAGGCCTTGGTTCCCTATGCAATTCAATCCTAGCGCTTGTCTGTTTTATATCTCTGGATGCTTATATTGGTGTATATGTATATTGTATTTGTATGTTTACTGTCAGATATCATTGCACTTGCATTTTACTTTTTGTACTTTATCATTGTTGTCATATTATACTACTGTTGTGTTGTTGCGTGGGTTGTTCCATGAGAGATAAGCCCAATACCCAGGCTTGAGTATACATATAGGATTAGTGTGGAGAGTAGTGTGGACTTGTGTGGCATCTTGACATGCAAGAGTTCACACAAAATTCGCGTCCAGACGAGGTTTTCTTTGAAGGCATCATATCCAGTGCATCTTGGACAATTGAGGGGATGTTGGATCTGAAAGCTAACGACTCTAGAGACCATTCATTGGGAAGTCAGTTGAGACCTCCTTGATTGACCATGATGCCAAACCAGAAATGGTGAACGTATCATCGTTTCTTGACCTGAGAGTCTGTGATACTGACGACCTGAATAGGATGTCGTACCTTTCAAGACTAGAACCTACCTTTGAGAGGGATAAGTTTTGTAGGAAACTTTGACCTCCAACCAACCCGATTTTCTGGTTTTCTTGTCAGAGCGGACCTTTGACCTTGGATACTTTGGTTTTCTGTCAAAGTTTTGGATTTCTGGGTTTTCTATTTGAGTGGAGCTCTGGTTCTAGTCAGTCAACAACACAACAACATTGGATACCTTGATCCCCTTGTGTGCATTTGCATAATTATCCTGCATATTAACATTGCATGTGTATGTGTTCTCAGGTTCTCATCTTTCCTTTTATTCTAATAATTTGATCTACTATTGAGATGGAGGCTGAGTTGAAGAAGATCATCATATACAAATTTCCATTGCCGGAGTTAGGACCTTTATTTGGTCTGATTTCTATGGCTGATCCTAGCGTTCTTGAAGATTTCAGAAAGGATTATGGGAGGATTCTAAGTCTTGTTCGTAAATTCACAAACTACGAGCAAGGAGCCATCCATGATTTACTACAGTTCTATGACCCTTCACTACGCTGCTTCATTTTTCCGAATTATGTATTGGTTTCTACTTTGGAGGAGTTCGCTTTTATTTTAGGAGTTCCAGTCCTAGATGAAGTACCATTCTTTCATTCAGATAAAGAGCTTGGTTAAATGAAGTTTGCCAATGCTCTTTATTTAAGAAAGTCTAAGTTGGTGGATGACAAGCAGAATTGGAGCTTCTAGATTTACCCTATCCTTCTTGGTGAGTAAAGCCCAAAAATATGCTAAAGAAGGTTGTTGGGTAGTTTTCAGTGCTATTCTGGCTCTATGTATATATGGCATTATATTGTTTCCCAATATACCAGATTTCATTGATATGGATGCTTTCCGCATATTCGTTTCCAAAAACCCTATACCCACTCTCTTATGAGACTTGTACCATTTAGCACACTATAAGAATGAAAAGAGGAGAGGAAAAACTGCTTCTTGCTGTACACCGCTCTTCCATAAGTGGTTCATGGACCACCTTCCTCGTACTGGAGCTTTCTTTGACTTAAGGAATACATCTGAATGGTCTCAAAGACTCATGGGTTTAACAGCCAAAGACATTGTCTGGTTTAATTGAGATCTGCTCGGCATAAAGATTATCTTTAGTTGTGGTAGCTTTCCCGATGTACCGTTGATGGGAAGAAAATAGGGAATCAATTATAACCCTTCTCTTGCTGTTAGACAATTTGGGTATGCTTTGAAAAGACCCCTAAAGGATAAGGAAGTGCAGGAATCTATGTACTTTATTAGAGTAGCTGATTATGATATTCTGGCCAGAGTGGTGGAAGCATGGGGAAAGGTTCATAAAAGAGGGAAGCTCTCTTTGGGTAAGGGTGATTGCAGAGCTTATGACCCTTATATAGAGTGGGTTCAGAAGAGAGTTGAGAGGATATTGTTGCCTTTCCCTGTTGAAGAACCCTTGTACCCTTTGATAGTTGAAGAGCCTACAACAGTTGATATCTTGAAATATAATAAGCTTTGGGAAGAGAAAGAGGAGTTGCATAAAGAAAGTGAAGATCTAAAAAAGGAGATCATCCAGTTGAAGCATGATAAGAACGAAGCTACCTACTTAGCTAAAGTGAAGACAAAAACCTTTGCTAAAATGGATAATGAGCTAGCTGAAGAGATTCAGGCGAGAGATTGAGTTGATCAAGATCTAAAGAGTATTGATAGCGTCTTGAAGCATAAAAATAAAGAATTGGATAAAGCTTATTTAGAAATATCTAAGTTCAATGATCAGTGGAACGCTACAGTGACTGCCAATAAGGGTAGAGAGAATGAGCTTCACAAGCAACTTGACAAATTGAAGACGCAACTCAGAGCTAAGGAGAGAGAAGTTTCAGCAGAATCATCTCGTAGGTGTACAAGTGAGCAGAGACTGCAACAAACTTTGTCAGTATTTGAAGAACTCAAGGTGAGAGCTGAACTAAAGAAACCAAAGCTTGAAGACATCTTTGGCGAGAATTCTTGGGAAGAATATATTCAAGGTTTGAAGGATGTCATTTGTAAAAGAGATTTCCTCATCCAGGAAATGATTGCGAGACCAGAGCATCCAGACACAAAGAAGCTGCTCGAAGAAGCCCAAACAAGGTATAAAGACTACAGTGGTTGAAGAAAAGCTGCCTGCAGTGATGTTATATCTCAATAGTCTTTCCTTTCTTGTATTTTTTACCATCACCAGACTTGTTGGATGGGGTCATAGGCTGGTATACAGTTATTTCCTATTGGTGGTTTGTGTACAATGACTTTTGATTCTCATTTTATTTATGAGCGAGGCTTTTGATCCTTCCATTTATCTCTACTGTTCTGTTATTATCTATGAAACTATAATCATGTGAGAGATCTCTCTGAAACACATATACATGTTTTCATTTTCATTTGCATAATAGGTGTTCCCGGAGACTTCACCCTTATCTCTGCTTGGTTTTCTGTATCAGTTGACAGGATTGCGAAATCGGGTTTCACAGATATTCTACACGGGGAAATCAATAAAGAGTTATGGACCAGGTTCAAAACGAGCTCCAGGAAGTCAGAGACCGTATGATGCAGTTCAGGGAAATGATGCAGAATTTGGCCAACGGACAGGAACAGTTAAGAACTTTGGTTCAGCCATTGATATCACGAATTGATGGAAACGGTATTTTACACGGCGGGGCTGTTGCTATTCCTATTTCTATTGATGGTAGTACTCCTCAAGGCAGTGGTATTCCCACAGTTGTTAACTCTTCGGGCGGAGGTCCTCATGGTGGAGTTCATATAGGAGGTGCTAGAGGTAGTGTGTGTTGTACATGAGGCTCCTGGTCCCCAGTGGGAAGAAGATAATGAAGATGACGTCTTTTCAATGAGGGTCATGGATGTTGGTCTTCCCTAAGAAGTTGATAAGATATTCAAATTAATTGAGGAGAAAATGAAAGCCTACGAGAACCAAAATTCTTTGGGACTTGACTTGTCAGATTTGGGACCTGTATCAGGGGTCAGAATTCCCCCGAAGTTCAAGGTACCGGACTTCGACAAGTACAAAGGGACGACTTGTCCTAGAGTACATCTCCAGGCGTATTTCAGAAAGATGTCTGCATATTCTGGTGATGAAAAGTTATTGATGCACTTTTTCCAAGACAGTTTATGAGGGCCATCTCTGGAATGGTATATGGGGTTAGAGAGGACCCACATAAGAAGCTGGAGGGAGGGTCGGGGGAAGCTTTTGTTCGCCACTACCAATATAATAGTGGCTTGGCACCAAATAAGGTGCAACTACAAAATCTATCACAAAGAAGCAATGAAAGGTTTAAGGAGTACGCCCGGAGGTGGCAAGATTTTGCAGCTAGAATGCAGCCTTCGATGATGGAGCGAGAGCTGGTTGATATGTTCATGGCCATATTTTCTGGGATATACTATGAAAAATTAGTTGGTTGTATGTCAGGGAGTTTCTCAGATCTAGTTATGGCAGGGGAGAGAGTAGAAAATGGTATCAAGACAAGGAAGATACAGAGTGGAGCAGGATCCTCATCCGGAGGAATGAAAAAGCCATATAATGGAAATCCAAAGAAACGAGAAGGAGATGCTAGTTCAATATCTTCTTACAGAGGCAAAGACCGAGCACAACCTTGTTATCACCAACAAGTTGCTAGTGTAGCCATCCCGGCTACACCATAGCAACAAGTTAATGCGCCTCGTCGTTACCAAGACAAAGGAAGAATGGCTAACAGACAGTTTGAGACACCAACAATGCCTTATTCTCAACTATTACAGCATTTGCTTTAGTTACAACTTATTTATAAAAGAACCTTGACACCTCTCTCAGGTGCACCTCCTCCAGGTTACGATGCAAATGCAAGGCATAAGTTCCACTCTGGAGCTCCGGGCCATCATATTGACAACTATAAAGCATTCAAGCACAAATTCCAGGATTTCCTTGATTCGAAGGCGATCAACTTCACTAATGAAGGCCCAAATGTAAATCAAAACCCAATTATGAATCATGGGTTTTCCAGGACTAATGTTGTAACAGAGGGGGAGAGGTTAAATTTGATCAGGGATGTTGAAGAGCTGAAAACCTCTTTAAGCTTTGTGAAGGATAAGTTGTTAAAGAGAGGTGTGTTTCTAGGGTGTTCGGTAGAATGTTCAGAGTGTGTTTTTCATCCCGAGGGTTGTATTTTCTTGAAGAATAGTTTTCAAAATTTGATTAATGAAGGTTGTCTACAGTTTGACAGAGTTGTAGAAGAAGATGTGGATGATAGAATCAGTAATGATAAGAATGATAAGGGGAAGGGTAAAGCAGTTGTTGAGGAAGATGTTCAACAGTAGGATGGTAATGATGCTTTTTCAAAGGGCGCCGAGGAGTTTATGAGACTCATTCGTAAAAGTGACTACAAAATTGTGGACCACTTACATCAGACTCCACCGAAATTTTTATTCTGTCATTGTTGTTGTGTTTTGAGGCACATCGAAATGCACTGTTGAAGATTTTGAATTTGGCTTTTGTACCGCGGGAGATTTCAGTGAACTAGTTGGAGGGGGTATTATCTCATGTCTACACTGACAACAATTTAGGTTTTATGGACCTAGATTTAACTCCCGCTCGAAGGAATCATAACCATGCCTTACATATACCAATGGAGTGCAGAGGGTCCCTATTGTCACATGTCCTGGTTGATACAGGATCGTCCCTCAAGGTGCTACCCAAGAAGGCGTTGATGAAGCTAGACACCCAAAGGTTGATGTGCACGCCCAATGACTTGGTGGTAAGAGCGTTTGATGGCTGGAAGAGGTCGGTTTTCGGGGAAATCACAATGCCTATACAGGTTGGGCATGAGATTTTTGATGCAACATTTTACATTATGGATATCCAGCTGACATACACTTGTTTGCTTGGTTGGCCATGGATACATGCTATAGGAGTAGTTACATTGACGTTGCATCAAAAAACTGAAGTATATGATAGAGGGTGAAGTTGTTACAATGTATGGTGAGGAGGATATTATGGTAAGTCAATTGTCGTCGTTTAAATACATGGAAGTGGATGGGGAGATCCACGAGACACTCTGCAAATCTTTTGAAATAGTGTAAATTTAGGAGAAGCCTCATATCGAAGTTAAAAGCCTAGAGGTCTTTATGTCATTGCTTAAAGAAGCTCGTGCTATCGTTGAATGTGGATCTTCCCAGAGGTGGGACCAAGTGCTTTATGTTCCCGTCAAACAGAACAAGTACGGTCTAGGGAATAAGCCCTCAGTTCCTTCTCAAGACCCTCAAAGGTATAAAGGACCTGTTCGATTCACCAGCGGTGGAGTTATCTTCGACATGATTCATGCTATTGGGGATGATGAAGGTGATAGTGACTGTGACATGGATGCTTGGATCCATCCTTGTGTCCCTGGATAGAAGCTATGCAATTGGACCGCGGAGGAAGTCATCCAAGTCACTTATGAAGAGTAATTTCCACTTGTTTTTTTATTATGTCTAGTCCTATGTTCCGCCCAAGATGTAATGACTCATTTTATAGGGCCCTTTGGATATTTTCAAACATTATCTAAAATAAAAGACGTCCTTTTTGCATTCAATTATTTTGATCCCTGTTTTTCCTTTTTGTTTTTACATTTTTTATTAAACAAAAAAATGGAAATGTATTTGTTTTTGTTTGCATATCATAATGAGCATAAAACATCAACCATGCAGGTCTTTTCTATTAGATACCATCGATTTTGATTTGGCTATGGCTTAGTATGATTTTGATAATCCTATCTATCAAGATGGAGAAGAGACTGATGAAGACTATGACCTACCTGAGGAACTAGCCAGACTTCTAAAGCAAGAGGAAATGGCCATTTTGCCTCATCAGGAGGAGATTGAAGTCATCAATCTGGGTATCGAGGATGAGAATAAGGAAGTCAGAATAAGGGTTGCTTTGCAAGACGATGTCAAGAGAAGATTGGTCGAGATGCTCCGTGAGTATAAAGATATCTTCTCTTGGCCTTACCAAGACATGCCTGGGCTAGATACAAACATAGTGGTACACCAGCTGCCTCTTCGAGAAGAATGTCCGTCAGTGAAGCAAAAGTTGAGAAGGACAAAGCCTGACATGGCAGTCAAGATCAAGGAAGAAGTTCAAAAGCATTTGGACGTTGGTTTTCTTGCTGTTACCAATTACCCTCCATGGGTCACTAATATCGTTCATGTGCCTAAAAAATATGGAAAGGTCAGGATGTGAGTTGACTACAGAGATCTGAATAGAGGGAGCTCGAAATACAATTTCCCGCTCCCCCATATTGACGTGTTAGTTGATAACACCACTCAATATTCTGTATTTTTCTTCATGGATGGCTTCTCTGGGTATAACCAAATCAAAATGGCCCCAGAGGACATGGAGAAAACTACCTTCATTACACCGTGAGGGACTTTTTGCTACAAAGTGATGCCCTTTGGATTAAAAAATGTTGGGGCAACTTATCAGCGAGCAAAGGTGAATCTCTTTCATGATATGATTCATCATGAGATCGAAGTATATGTTGATGACATGATTGTGAAGTCACAGATAGAGGATGAACATCTGGTCAATCTTCTAAAGTTGTTTGAAAGATTAAGAAAATTCATGCTGAGGTTGAATCCTAACAAATGCACCTTTGGGGTGAGATCTCGGAAGCTGCTACGTTTCATTGTCAGTGAAAGGGGTATTAAGGTGGATCCTGCAAAGATAAAAGCTATACAAGAAATGCCTGAGCCGAGAAAGGAGAAAGAGGTTTGTGGTTTCCTTGGGAGATTGAACTATATTATAAGGTTCATATCTCACCTTACAGCAACTTGCGAGCCAATATTTAAATTGTTAAGAAAAGGTCAAGCTGTTAGGTGGTATGAAAATTGTCAAAAGGCGTTTGAGAAAATAAAAGAGTATTTGCAGGAGCCTCTAATATTAATGCCTCTAGTTGCAGGAAGACCTCTGATTATGTATTTAACGGTTTCGGAGAATTCAATGGATTGTGTGCTCGGTCAACATGACAAGACAGGTAGGACATAATATGCTATTTACTACCTGAGTAAGAAATTCACTGATTTTGAGTCGAGATACTCAATGCTAGAGAAAACATGTTACGCACTTGCTTGGGCAGCCAAACGCTTAAGGCAATACATTTTAAACCATATAACCATGTTGATTTTGAAGATGGATCTAATCAAATATGTATTTAAGAAGAAAGCACTTTCGGGAAGGATCGCTAGATGGCAGATGGTTCTGACAGAGTATGACATTCAATATGTTTCTCAAAAAGCCATTAAAGGGAGTGTCTTGTCAGAATATCTTGCTGAACAACCGATTTAGGATTATCAGTCAATGAGGTTTGAATTTCCTGACGAAGATATAATGCTTTTGAAGATGAAGGATTGCAATGAGCCTTTTCCTGACGAGGGTCCTGAGATTGGATCTCAATGGAAGTTGGTTTTCGATGGTGTTGTTAATTCATATGGCAACGGAGTCGGGGCAATCATTACAACTCCTCACGGTTCTCATATACCGTTCACCGCCCGATTAACGTTTGCTTACACAAATAATGAAGTTGAGTATGAAGCGTGCATGATGGGTTTAGAAGAAGCCATCGACTTGAGGATCAAGAATCTAGATGTGTATGGTGATTCAACACTAGTCGTCAATCAAATTAAGGGAGAGTGGGAAACTCGTCAGGTCAACCTGATGCCTTATAAGAATTATGCAAGAAGACTATTTCCTTTCTTCGATAGAGTTGAGTTTCATCATGTACCGAGGGCTGAGAATCAGATGGCAGACACCTTGGCAACGTTATTATCGATGTATAAAGTGAATTTTTGGAATGAAGCTCCATCAATCACTATCATACGTCTTAACAGACCAACTTTCATATTTGCAGTTGAGAAAACATCAGATGGAAAGCCCTGGTATTTTGACATCAGATATTTTCTCAAGACTCAAGAGTATCCACCAGTGTCATTAAGTAAAGACAAGAAGACTCTGAAGGGGCTTTCAGGAAACTTCTACTTGAACAAGGATGATGTGTTATATAGAAGAAACTTTGACATGGTCTTGATGCGTTGCATTGATAAGCACGAAGCGGGTTTGTTAGTGGAAGAGGCTCACAAGGGTTCCTTTGGTACTCACCCCGGTGGGCATGCAATGGATAGAAAATTGCTAAGGGCTGGATACTACTGGGTGACCATGGAACCTAACTGTTTTAAGTATGCCAGAAAATGCCATAAGTGCCAGATTTATGCTGATAAAATGAATGTGCCACCAAGACCTATGAATGTGTTGACATCTCCTTGGCCCTTTGCAATGTGGGGAATTGATATGATTGGGAAAATTGAGTTCCAATGGGCATCACTTTATTCTAGTTGCCATCAATTATTTTACAAAGTGGGTAAAGGCAACTTCCTTTGCCAATGTTACTAGGCAAGTGATTACTCGTTTCATAAAGAAGGACATCATCTGCCATTATGGAATACCAGAGCGAATCATTACTGATAATGGTTTGAATTTGAATAATAATATGATGAAGGAGTTGTGCCAAAGCTTCAAAATTGAACACCACAATTCTTCTTCATACCATGTGAAGATGAATGGTGCTATGGAGGCAGCAAATAAGAACATCAAGAAGATCATACAAAAGATGGTGATGACTTATAAAGATTGGCATGAGATGTTGCCCTTTTCTTTACATGGTTATCGCACTTCGGTGTGTACATCGACTGGGGAAACTCCGTTCTCACTGGTGTATGGTACGAAAGCATTCCTACCATTAGAAGTTGAGATCCCTTCTTTGAGAGTTTTGTCTGACGCGAAACTCGACGAAATTGAATGGGTTCAAGCCAGGTTGAATCAACTAAGTCTTATTAACGAGAAGAGATTGGCAGCCATCGCCCATGGCTGGTTGTACCAGAGCAGAATGAAGAAGGCTTTTGATCAGAAGGTGTGCCCTCGATGCTTCTAGATAGGGGATTTAGTTTTGAAAAGGATCCTTCCTCCTCAAACAAATCACAGGGGCAAATGGACTCCAAACTATGAAGGTCCTTATATGGTAAGAAAGGTTTTCTCTGGTGGAGCCTTATTACTATCTACTATGGATGGTGAAGATTTTATGTCCCCTGTGAACGCAGACGTAGTCAAAAAATAATTTGCTTAAATTAGACCAGCAGGACAGAAAAAAAGTCCAGGTAAAAATGGGGCATCCCGGCGAACCATAAAAGGAAAAAGTTCGGGAAAAAATTACGGATAAAAGAAAAAGAATAAACTCGCAAAGTTGAAAACCTAAAAGGGAAACTTTGGCAAAAATGGATATCCCGGTGGATTGAAAATCTGCAAGGGCGATCCAGGCAAAAGATAGGGATTTAAAAGCAAATGACTACAATTTGCGTTTGATCTGTGAACTCATCTTGATACATGGAGGTCCCAAGGATAAGAATCAGCCCAGTCATCCTTTTCAGAAGGCAGAGAATTGATGAAACGTTGAATACATACAGGTCATAGCCGAATCAACACATGGTGGTTGTCTGTTTCGACATTGCCGACATTTGCATATTTCTTGTTGTACTTTTTGCGCAATTACCTATTTTAAGGAATTGCATCCAAATGTAACTTGTCTATTTACAGGCCTTTTCAATCAATAAAGTATTATTCACTCAAAGAGCTTTCCATTTCCTATTTTTACTTTTACCGTTTTGTTTGCAAAAACGGGTGTCCGATATTTTTTATAAACTTTACATGTGAATACATTGTGGCTTTACGAATTATATTGAAAACAATAAATTTACTTGAATAATGTCATGGATGGTAATCGAGACAACCATTTTGCATACAGGACATTCTATTTGTTTATTGATTTTTTACAGGATGACATAATCCTTTCCCCCAGTAGAGCTTATCTCCCCGATGGTGAAGCTCTAGCAGTATTTACAACACATGGTGAATCTTCCCTCCCACAGCATGAATCCATGGTTTGTATTCCCCAACCGATTTGATTTTGTTCTCCCCAGTAAGTATTCAGAAGCTGGTTACATTAGGCAGGGTGTTGATATGCAGTTAAACATCTATCCTGCAGTAGAGATTCTGTATCCCCACAAAGTAAGGTTATCAAATCAGAAGTATCTCACCAGCAATGAGGTGCACTTACCCCTAGCAGGGTAAGATTGAGACTTTTTTCCTCAGTAGCAGGGAAAGGTTGAATGTTATTCCCCGATAGGATCTATGTCATTGACTTCTCTCCCCAATCAGAGATTGATGTTGATTCCCTCAACGAGTAAATAAGTAATGGCTGATATCCTCAACAAAGTCCAATGGTCATCGACATTCTTCAGAGTCAGATTTTTGGGACGATCTCCCAAGAGATGACTTTCTCAATTCCCAACAGAGTGGATGTTATATTCATGGAAGCCATCCAGTGGGTCTTCCTCAGCAGAGTTCGTTTGCTGATTTTTCTCAACACTTTTCTTGATGGTGTTCTTTTTCATATCATTTACATTGCATCCTCCCAAACGCGTAGCATTTCCATTTCATATGAAGCATTACACCATATTCAAACATATGCATCCGAAGCATAAGCCAAGTTTGATACCTTTGTTTCCAGACATCTCTCCAGCAGATAGCGCCATAATTCACGGGACTTTGTGGTACTTTACCCCTGGCAAAATCTTTGATATATGTTTTCATCTTACTTTTACTCCCCGACAGAGTTTGTTTGTTTAAGCTTCTCTTTCCCCCAGCAGAGTATTCTTTTTAGGTCGTGAGTCGGTTGATTATACTTCCTGCCTATCCCGGATGTTATTCCAACTTTTGGTTGGTAATCCCCAACTTAGTTGTTTTGTGGATGTTATCCAACTTTTGGTTGGTAGTCTGTTGTTTCTTGGATGTTATCCCAAGTTTTGGTTGGTAGTCCGTTGTTTCTTGGATGTTATCCCAACTTTTGGTTGGTAGTTCTCTATTGTTTCCCCTACGAAGCCGTTATCCCAACTCTTGGTTGGTAGTCTTCGTTGTAGTGAGTTTTCATTCACTCGGTGTTCCAGTGATTCTAACTTTTGGTTGGTAGCCTTTGCTTGATTCCAACTTTTGTTTGGTATAACTTTGTTGACGATTCCAACTTTTGGTCGGTAGTCTTCCTTTCTGGTGATTCCAACTTTTGGTTGGTAACCTTTGTTTCCTTGTTGACGATTCCAACTTCTGGTTGGTAGTTTTCCTTTTCCGACGATCCTAACCTTTGGTTAGTAGCCCTGGCTCCAACTTTAGTTCGTTGTTTCTTGGATGTTATCCCAACTTTTGGTTGGTATTCCTCTTTATGCTCCGTTACAAAGCCATTATCCCAACTTTCGGTTGGTAGTCTTCATTTTTGTGCGTTCGCCTTCGGTCAGTGTTCTGGCGATCCTAACTCTTGGTTAGTAGCCTTTCATCCCAACTTTTGGTTGGTATTCCTTATTACGATCCCGAATTTTGGTTGGTAGTCTTCTTTGTTCGTGTATTCGCCTTCGGTAGGCGTCTGGGTGATCCTAGCTTTTGGTTAGTAGCCTTTTATCCCAACTTTTGGTTGGTATCATATGTCCTTCGGTTATCCCAAATTTTTGTTGGTACCCGCTACCTTTAAGTCCACCTTCGGCTGGAAATCACTTTATCCTATGTACATCCGCGCAGGTTGCAAATTTCTGGGTTCTTTTAGTATTCAATCACCTTTTACATTGAATGTTTGAAAGCATTCACCTTTCATCCCTTCAGGTCCAAGTTGTTTGAATAGGGGAAGCTGTAACACCTGAAAATTTTCCCATCCCTTTTCTTATATCTTGGCTTTTGTTTCAAATCATTTTGCATTGGAATTAGTGCATAACATTAGGTAGACAGGGGATCAAGGTATCATGTTCAACACTCAAAGGAATATCTTCATCTTCACAAGCTAAATAAAAGGTTCATGCTCAACTTTGTGGAAATCTCAAGTCATAAGGTTCCCTCGTCATCAAGACAAGTCTCACAACCATTTAAATCAAGGATTCAAGCATTGATCACCTCTTCCTATCTTGCGGACAACTGGACTAGGGTTTTGGTTCAAAAGGCATTTATGGCTAGTTCCTTAGGCAAAAAATGATTCTAAAGTTCAATACACATCTTGAGGGTCGTCTACATGGATTATGTGTCATCACAATCCACCACAAGAGCTTCAATCAGTGGAAATGATCCTAGGATTTCATCTGGTCAACAAAAGTCAATTGTGGTTCAATGGGGTCAAAATCTTGGATCTCAAGGTCAACCAAGGGTATATTATGTCTTTTCAAGTGATTTCATGTGTTTCGAACAAGAAAAGTCAAGAGGAAACATAAAATTAGAAGATTGGTTGAATTAGGGTTTTAGTGAAATTTTTCTAAGTGTAGAAAACCCTAAATTCTAGCCATTTTTCAACTTCCATAACTTTCTCATCCTTGATCCAATGGAAGAAAACTTGTTATCAAATTAAAGATGAAATCATGAACTATAAATTTGTGGATGGAAGCAAGTCCAAAAGATCTATAGTTTTAGAGATATAATGGGCTAAAGTAGAGAAAATGGAGATTTTGACATTCCAACACTTAATGGGCCAAGTATGGAATTTTAGCTTGAAGTACCTACTTTCAAGCCCATCTAACATGGTGGTATAATATTCAAATGAACTTTCCTCTTACATAAAATTTGTAGAGCGTTCTCCAAGCGTTCTTTTGAGTACTAGAACTCCTCTATTAGATATGTAGAACTCAAGTTATGATGCCTCCAAATTAGGATTTCAAAGACGTCAAATTTGGCAAGTTTCTAGGAAGATTTTTGGACCAATCTTCCAAGGCATTTTTCACCAAGATCCTAGCTCCATCTCATATTTCATCAAACATCAAAGTTTTATACCATTGTCTAAGCTTTCTAATAATACCAATAACTCATCATTTGAGTGCCTAAAACTCAAGATTTGAAGCTTCAAAGTTGGTGTCATCAAGTGGTCAAATTTGGTTCTTAACTTAGAATTTTTTTCAAGTTTCTAGGGAAATGTTGTGGACACCCTTTCAAGGCCCTTCTTCACATGTTTTCAACCTTAATTACAAAACAATTCCAACATGAATTTCACTCTATGATCTCCCTAGTTTATTTTGGTCACAATATTGCATGATTTAGCATTGAACTTACCAAGTTATGATCAAGAAAAAGCAAGCTACATGAGTGAGGATTTTAGTGCATCCTTTGGTATCTTTTGTGGACATTTCTTGCAACATGACCTTTGTACCTCATCATGCGCAAGTTGTGCTACATTCTTCTTGCCAAAAACTTTCTCAAAATGACCAAACCAACACACATGCCATGCACCAATTTCAAATTCTTTTTGCCAAGTTTGGAAAATAAGGAATGAGTCACAATTCTGACCTCACATCTCCTCTCACTCAACTCACAAGGACAACAACACTACCTCACACCATAAACCACCCGTACCACCACTATTTCCACTACCATTTTCAACTTTATTCACAAAATCATAACCAACCATTTAACCTCAGTAAATCCACTTTAACCTCACAAAAACGCTACTATATAAGCCAAGAAACCCTAGCACACGAAGAGAGAATCCATCTTGCTTAGAATCAGAACCCAAAAAGCTCTCATTTTTCTCAATATTTTCATTCTTTGAATCTCACTCACTAAGAGATATTTCTCTCCATTCTTGCTTCAATCTTCTTCTCTGAATACCCAGATAGCAAAAGAAGGAGTGTAGTGAAGCTTAAAGCAAGGATCTGAAGCCATCGAACTTTTTTCAACTTTTTTCTCTTATGTTGTACATGTTATGAACTTGCTTTTACCATATTTGAGGTTCTGAGATGATATGTCACATGCTTGCATCATTGTTGTGCTTGTTTATTCAAGTTTCAGAGTGTATGTATTTTCTTTGTGGTCTGTTTTCATGGTGTTAAGATAGGTTTTAGCAAAAAATGATGCTTGATTCGTGATCTACTTGGAAAATGCTATGTAATGGTGCCATGTTTTGTGAGATTTGGTCATGTTTACAGTCGTCTCCGACGAGGGTGGCTGGGGAAGACGACCGGAGCTAGGGCTCTGGCGTCTGACTGTATTTTTTGGTTGACTTGGCTGACCAGTTGATGTGACGCTGTGTGGCGATGACTTGGATGCTATTAGGATTAATGAGCCACACATTTTTGTTCTGATCCATGCTTATTTTTGGAATGGGCCTTGTAATGTTTGCTTCCTACACACCCCTTCCTGAGCCCATCAATGCGTGTAACAAGGATGTAGTTCATCCTGAAATTACTTATGCACCATCCTTGTTCTCTTCATTTTACTTTTGCTTATTTTCATTTTATTTTCACTTTAATTTTATTTTTAATTGATAAACTCATGATAAAAATCACCAAAAATACTTTTTAGACACTTCAACATGTTATTTAATTTTTAATGATTTTTATTTTTATTTTCATTTTATTTTACTATTTTATTTGGATTTATTTTCATAAAGTGTTCATTTGACCTAGTTTCAAACTTTGACTTTGATTTATGACCTATCTTTGTGGCTCTTAACCGTAGCTTTTTATCATGTTCTAACACATATTTGATGAGTGTTTTGGTGATGCTTTCATGCTTTGATGATCACCTTTTGGTTGATTTTTATTTGAATTTGTTTGACCCTCGATTCTTGCTCGACTAGTGGAGTCCTTGCCTTTGTTTGTTTCATTTGATGATGTTTCCTTACAACTCTTGTCTTGATGATTATCCATTTGATTCATAACACATATGACATGATCTTGAGCATTTATTTGGATTTATTTTTCTCTTGTTTCTATTTTTTAGATTGATAACACGAAATCATATAGATATTTTTATGCATAATTCAACTAAAGTTTAACCGTTTTCGATCCGATTTCGGGTTATTTCCGTGTATTTGTCTGATGTTTTGCAGGTATTCAACAATCACGTCTAAACAAGGAAACATGAAGAAAAGAAGCAATCTCAAACGAAATATGGACGAAAAAGGAGTGAAAACACAATGGAAAGCGCAGGAAGCTGTTTTTGCTGATGTGACAACCGTCACAGCTTCCTGACGACCGTCACACGGGTGACGACCGTCACACCTTGTGACGACCGTCATGCAGGCAAAAACGCCCCACTCAAATTACACGTCAAAGAATCAGTTCCAATTCCCACAGAGTGGACCACTACTCCCTAAATTATCTGCCTCAAAGTCCATCATCTTCAGTGATAACTGTTGGGATTCCACTTCTATAAAAAGGGAAGCAGAGGACTTCAGAAGGAGTGCTGCATTCATACCACGAAGTGCTGCCGAATTTATTTCCAGAGCTTATTTTCTAGCAATATTCTTATTTGTTTCTCTTTATCTTTCCTGTATTCCATTTTCCATTCTTCTATAACTTCTATTTTATTGTACGATCAAATTGGCATAGAGATCAGAATCCTGCCAACATTTGTGGAGGATCTGCCCAAAGGCCAATTGGAATATTTACAGGTTTCTCATTTCAATCGATTCCAGTTTTATTATAATGTAAATCACTATTTATTATTTTTATTTATGTTTTATCTTTCCCAAATCCATGTCTAGCTAAACTTAGGTAATCAATATGTAGTGATAATCTGAATGGGATTTGATAACAACTGGTTGAAAAACTTTCTTTTCATAAAAGTAATTTATGGTCTGAGTGTTTAAAATTGATTCACTGAATAAACTTCGTCGCGAAAGCGAGAACTTATTTAAAAGTAGTTTTGCCACGAAAGTGGGAAATTAATTAAGATACGAACCAACAAGCGAAAGCTGCGGTAAGGTCAGGTAGTAAACACTAGGCATTTGTTTTAATAACAGTGAAAGCACTTTAAAATGAATTAGAACTTAGAGATTTCCAAAAAATGATTTTAACCCCGAACGGGATACGAAAGTGTACGTTTGGCCCTTAGGATTATGATTAGCATCAATAACCATCGTGAGGCGAGAGTCTTCAAATCTCCATTTTCTGCTTAAATAAACTTTGAAAATTATTTCATACACCAATAACTTATCAAATCCCTGAAGAACACAATTACTACATATCGATTCAATCATTTATAATCTAAATAGTATTCTTAGTTCCCTTTTAGTGACAATCTTATTCCCTTAAACATATTTTACCTAGCTAAACATAGTAACTCCCGAGAACACTAGTTTGATTACGAGTCCCTGTGGGATCGATATCTATTATTACTACGCGATAGACTGTGCACTTGCAGTTAGGTTGTATTAGACATAGAAAGTCGCGATCAAGTTTTTGACGCCGTTGCCGGGGACCCGTTTAGTCAATAGTGTAACCTTCTGTTACGCCGTATAGACTAGGTTAACAATTTTCATTTTTCCTTTACTAGTGCTGTCGATTGTATGCCAAGTAATCACTCACAAGGCGATATCTTGAAACCTTCAGTCGCAGAACTAGAACGCTTCTTACATCTAAGAAGCCGAATCATTGAGTACCAACTCAAATATAACATTCCCGATCCTCTCACTCCTATTCCCAAATCCGAAGAAGAATCAAACATGGCTGAAGGACCTCCAAACAAACCGCTGAAGGCATACGCTACACCCTCTCAGATGGAGCCTAGAAGTAGCATTGCTGCCCCAGCTATTACCCGAAATGATTTTGAGCTGAAACCATCATTGCTGTCGGCTGTACAACAAAACCAATTCTCAGGAAACGCAACTGAGGATCCGAACGAACATCTAACGAAGTTTGTACAATACGCAGACACAGTGAAAGCAAATGGAGTAACTCCAGACGCGATAAGACTTCGTCTTTTCCCATTCTCTCTTAGAGACAGAGCGTGGACATGGTTACAATCGTTACCATCCAACTCCGTTACGACGTGAGAGCAATTGAAGAACGTCTTCTTAGCGAGATATTTTCCGCCAAGCAAAACTGCTATGCTTAGAGCTCAAATCAACGGATTTCGACAAAAAGACACTGAATCTCTTTACGAAGCATGGGAACGATTCAAAGATATGATGAGAACATGTCCTCACCACGGTCTAGAAGACTGGGTGACAATCCATACTTTCTATAATGGGCTTCTATACAATACTAGATTGACAATAGACGCTGCCGCGGGCGGTGCACTTATGGATAAACCATATGATGAAGCCTATCAATTAATAGAAAACATGTCACAAAACCATTGCCAATGGGGAGGTGAACGCACTCCAATAGAGAAAACCACAGCGAAAGGTGGGATGTACGAGATCAGCAGCCTTGAAAAGTTCAATGCTAAAGTAGATGCTCTAGCACAGAAGATCGATAGTCTGGCCGTTAACCCCACTGCAACCGTCGTTGCCGTAACTCCAAATTGCGAGTTATGCGGAAGCACCACTCATAATGCACCCGAATGCCCATTGCTAGCCGGAATCCCACCAGACCAGGTAAATTATGCTCACGGAAATCCCTACGCAAATACCTACAACCCAGGTTGGAGAAATCATCCAAACTTTTCTTACAAAAGCGAAAATGCATTGCAAATGCCTACTGCTCCGCAAGGATATCAGAAACCAGCTGCTCAGAATGCACCTAGGAAATCAAACCTCGAATTGATGATGGAAAAATTCATAGCTACTCAAGCCCAAACAAACAAAGAATTCCTGAATCAAAACATACACACTAGCGAGCAAATTAAACAGTTGACAGGAAAAGTAGACGCTTTAGCCACCCACAACAAAATGTTAGAAACTCAGATATCACAAGTGGCTCAACAACAAGCCTCTGCTGCCGCACCTGCTGGCACATTTCCTAGACAACCCGAACAGAATCCAAAAGGCCAAGCAAATGCTGTGATACTAAGAAGTGGGAAAGAATTGGACGAACCGATCGATCCGAGGACCGAAAACTCAGCCATGCAACAAAAATCAACTGAACAAGCAGAAAAGGAATCCGAGTCAGAGAAGAAGGAGGACAACGAGAAGGAGGATACCGCAAGTGAAAAAATGCAAGCACCTCCAGCGCCATATAAACCACCTATCCCGTACCCTCAAAGATTAATAAACTCCAAAACTTCAGGACAGTTTAAGAAATTTGTAGAGCTCCTTAAACAGCTGAATATTACTATTCCTTTTACAGAAGCGATAACTCAAATGCCGTCATACGCTAAATTTCTCAAAGAGATCCTGTCGAATAAGAGAAAGATTGAGGATAATGAAACAGTTACACTTACTGCAGAGTGTAGCGCTATTATTCAAAACCGCATGCCTCCTAAATTAAAAGACCCAGGTAGTTTCTCCATACCCTGCGTCATAGGAAAGTTCGTAATAGACAAAGCTCTATGCGATTTAGGAGCCAGTATCAGTGTTATGCCCTTATCTATATGCAAAAAGCTGAATATGGGAGACCTCAGACCGACCAAAATGTTCGTACAATTAGCTGACAGATCAGTAAAATACCCCGTCGGAATACTGGAAAACGTTCCAGTACGCATAGGACAATTCTACATTCCAACCAACTTCATAATGATGGACATCAAGGAGGACACTGTAACCCTAATTATCCTAGGAAGACCATTCCTAGCTACAGCCGGAGCGATTATAGACGTGAAGAAAGGAAGGCTAACATTCGAAGTAGGAAAAGAGAAGATAGAGTTCATTCTCACCAAGTTCTTACAAGCATCAGCCATAGACGATACCTACTACTTAGTAGACGAAATTGACGAATGCATAAGAGAACTTGAAAATGAAGAGACTACGTATTCAGAAATAATAAAGATTCAAATACCCGATATTTCTGAAGACGATAATTGGCGTAAACCATATAAAGACGACAGCCTAAGCGAAAGCTTAGCACTAACCCCAAACCATATGCAAGGTCCAAAGAACCCATCTTTAGAACTCAAAACACTACCCAAAAACCTCAGATATGAATTTCTAGACAATGAACTAAAAAGACCAGTGATAGTCAACGCCGACTTAGGACAACCAGAAACCGAAAAGCTATTAGAAGTCCTAAAGAAGTACCCCACCGCGTTAGGCTATAACATAAGCGATCTAAAAGGTATAAGCCCTTCAATCTGTATGCATCGAATTACAATAGAGGAAGACTCTAAAACCTCTCGAGAGCATCAGAGAAGACTGAACCCCATCCTGAGCACTGTAATCAGAGATGAAGTAAAGAAATTGCTAGATGCAGGAATCATCTATCCGATCTCCGATAGTGAATGGGTCAGCCCAGTTCATGTCGTACCAAAGAAAGGAGGAGTCACAATAGTTAAAAACGAAAAAGGCGAATCAATAACAAAAAGAGTCGTGACTGGAAGCAGGATGTGTATTGATTATAGGAAGCTTAACAAGGCTACGCGTAAAGATCACTTCCCGTTACCCTTCATAGACCAAATGTTGGAAAGATTAGCCAAACACTCATACTTCTGCTATCTAGATGGTTACTCAGGATTTTTCCAAATTCCTATCCATCCTGATGACCAAGAAAAGACTACATTCACCTGTCCTTATGGTACTTTTGCTTACCGCCGAATGCCGTTCGGACTCTGTAATGCTCCAGCAACCTTCCAAAGATGCATGATGGCAATCTTCGCAGATTTCATAAACGACATCATGGAAGTATTTATGGACGATTTCTCGGTATGCGGACAAAGTTTCGAAGGATGCCTACAGAACTTAGAAATGGTATTAGAACGTTGTGTAAAAGTAAACCTCGTCCTAAATTGGGAAAAATGCCATTTTATGGTCCGACAAGGAATAGTTCTAGGACACGTCATATCAGATAGAGGAATTGAGGTAGACAAAGCTAAAATAGAGATTATAAAAGATCTCCAACCTCCAAAATCCGTACGAGTAATACGGAGTTTTCTAGGACATGCCGGTTTCTACAGAAGATTTATAAAAGATTTCTCGAAAATCACAAAACCCCTAACCGGCCTGTTGATGAAAGATGTTGAGTCCGTCTTCGACGATGACTGCCTAAAAGCATTCGAAACATTGAAATCAGCCCTTATCACCGCACCTATCATGCAACCACCCGATTGGCGATTACCGTTCGAAATCATGTGCGATGCGAGTGATTATGCTGTAGGCGCAGTTCTAGGACAAAGGAAGGACAAGAAACTCCATGCCATCTACTATGCCAGTAGAACCTTAGATCCTGCCCAAATGAACTACGCTACCACAGAAAAGGAACTTCTAGCTGTTATATTTGCGCTTGACAAATTCCGTTCTTACTTAGTAGGAGCAAAAATTATCATATACACAGACCATGCTGCCATAAGGTACCTAATAAGCAAAAAGGATGCCAAACCAAGACTATTGAGATGGATCCTGTTACTACAAGAGTTTGACTTAGAAATCAAAGATAAGAAAGGGACCGAGAACGTTGTTGCGGATCACTTATCCCGAATAGAAGGCATCAAACATGAACCAGTACCAATAAATGACGATTTCCCGTACGAACGTCTGATAGCCAAATTAGAAAGTGACACACCCAATTCAATCTCGGAAGATCCAAAATTCGAAAAAACCGTAGAAGCCGTCTATGCCCAAGTCACATTACCTTGGTATGCTGACATCGTTAATTACCTCGCTGCGGGCGTGCTTCCACCGGATCTTACTTATCAGCAAAAGAAGAAATTCTTCCACGATCTGAAACACTATAATTGGGACGAACCTCTACTCTTCAAGAGAGGGGCCGACAACATATATCGTCGCTGTGTCCCAGAGGAAGAAATATAAAATATTATTTCCCAATGCCATTCAGCACCTTATGGTGGTCATGCTAGTACATCCAAGACGTGCGCTAAGATTCTCCAAGCCGGCTTATTCTGGCCTAATCTCTGGAAAGACGTTCACATCGCTGTGCAAAAGTGCGATAGATGCCAACGAACTGGCAACATCTCACGACGCGATGAAATGCCTCAGAAAAGAATCTTAGAGGTAGAAATCTTCGACGTCTGGGGAATAGATTTCATGGGACCATTCCCACCTTCTTTTGGTAATAACTACATACTCGTCGCTGTAGATTACGTGTCTAAATGGATAGAAGCCATAGCTGCTCCAACAAACGACGCACGAGTAGTAATCAAACTCTTCAAAAACACAATCTTTCCTAGATTCGGTGTACCAAGACTCGTCATTAGTGACGGAGGATCTCACTTCATATCACGAATATTCGATAAACTTCTCCCTAGATATGGAGTCCGACACCGAGTAGCTACACCTTATAATCCGCAAACTAGCGGACAAGTAGAGGTCTCGAACAGAGAAATAAAACAGATCTTGGAAAAGACTGTCGCTACCTCAAGGAAAGATTGGTCGTCGAAGCTATAAGAAGCTTTATGGGCTTATAGGACCGCATTTAAGACACCAATAGGTACCACCCCCTACAAATTAGTTTACGGTAAATCCTGCCATCTCCCTGTAGAATTAGAGCATAAGGCCTTTTGGGCCATTAAGACACTCAACTTCAACTACACTGAGGCAGGAGAAAAGCGAATCTTGAACTTACACGAGTTGGAAGAACTCCGATTAGACGCTTACGAAAATGCCCGTATCTACAAAGAACGAACAAAAAAGTGGCATGATAAACGTTCAATCAGAAAACAATTCAGTGTGGGAGACATCGTATTGCTCTTTAATTCACGATTAAAACTCTTCCCAGGTAAACTAAAATCTAGGTGGTCTGGACCTTATGAAGTGACTAAAGTACTTCAGAGTGGAGCTGTTGAAATTACCGATAAGATGAATGCACCGTTTATCGTAAACGGGCAACGTCTAAAATATTACAATAAGAACGACAGCAGTCCTCAAGTAAGCAGTATAGCACTGCTCGAGCTTCCAGCTCAGACACCCGAATAGCTTCTCACCAAGCTATCGTCAGGCTTTAGACGTTAAAAACAGCGCTTACTGGGAGGCAACCCAAAATTTCCCTCGTTATTGTATTTCATTTTTCTTTAAAGGTCCACTTTGAAAATCCAACAAAAATTCTAAACTTATAATTACTACTACTTTCTACTTTCGTTTGTTTTCATATTCTATTTTATTTTTTCCTCTTTTGTCTTTTGTTTCTACCTCTTTTTGTTTCTAAAAATCCTGACTTCAATTTCCTGTTTTAAACTTTTCAGGATTTTTAAAAGCCTTCAAAAAATTCCTTCTGTTTTCTACGAATTACCTGCGAGTATGGCCGAATATGACTTCACAAAGGTTCACTTCCGAGGACTAGCTCAAAAGGCGAGATTTGCAGCACTGACCGAAAGAGAATTCGCCTTAACGCTGTATTATGATAAGGCTACTATGGATAAACTAGGAATCACGGATAGCATTCAATACCTGTTCAATCAACTAGGTTGGGAGAACACTGCTCTGAAAACACGTTTTGCTACCTATAAGGATCTTACCTATGAATTCCTTAGTTCTTTCAGATACATACCCAATTATGGTTTTGGATCCAGCACATAGTTGATTACCTTCCGATTGTT
The DNA here is from genome assembly GCA_963859935.3 of Lathyrus sativus. NCBI lineage: Eukaryota > Viridiplantae > Streptophyta > Magnoliopsida > Fabales > Fabaceae > Lathyrus > Lathyrus sativus. The sequence goes on from CAWUDS030002377.1 coordinate 287,713, forward strand.
TGGAATGGACCAAACCCACAGCCGGATGTCACTAGCTAACCTCCTAGGATTCCCTAGCGGACCGCATGTGTTCATCAGTGCAGAAGATGACGATATTGATTTTCAACTCGATCAATTCTGGGGTAGAATCACAGGCGACTATCACCCTGAACCAGACAGAATGTACAATGATGACATACACAACCCAACCTTCAGATACTTCCATAAGATACTAGCTCACACCTTGTTTGGAAAAGAAGAAAATATTACTGCAGTATCTAAAGAGGAGTTATTCATCATGTTCTGTGCTTCTCAGGGACGGACAGTAAATGCAGTGCCTTTCATGATGAGATCTTTCAAACGCCTAACGCTGGAACCTCAGACACCTATCCTTATAGGAGGCCTAGTAACAATGATTGCCCACGAGCTTGGCCTTAGATTCCACTTAAATGCCAGCACTCGTTTTGGCACCATCCGACCCATGAACATACAATTCTGCTTTAACAGGCGCATTTTAGGAACTATGGGACCTGGACCGTATGAGTACCTCATTAACGAAAAACCAGTACAACTATTCACACTGACTGATCATCTGATGACAAGTATCCACAACAAGGATAACTGGCTCTATGAATTAGATGAGCCTATGGGACCTCCTTCACCATAGTCAACACCACAGAACTATATGTATGACAGTGACCACATCTCTGAGGCACACGACTATATGTACTATGAGGATGCTGTATCCGAAGCTGAAGTAGACCCTACGACTCCTCCACACTACAACACCTATCCTGAGCCTATCCCTGAGGAGACCACCGACAAAATGGATACCGTTTTACTCAGATTGGACGACGTTGATAAAGCTCTGACTAATGTAAAAGCTGACATCGCAGGCATGCACAGCGAACTGGTAGGCTTCATGGATTTAGTCTGCGACCAACTCGACTACTACGCACGGAAATTCGATGAGTTGAAGACACGAAAAGATTAGTTATTAGTTCTTAGCAGTAGTTTCAGTTTAGTTTAGTCTAGTTTAGTTTCATTTAATCATTTGGATTTTTCGCATTGATAGTTTTCTTTATGTACTACGTACAATCATTTCAATTTTATGTTCTTTCAATTCTAGTTTTTTATTCAATTATTCTGTTTTCGCATTATTTGTTGTTTGTTGGCTATTATATTACATCACCGTATCAATACTAAGCCTTAAAGTCACTACGAATACGCCCTCAGAGCAAAATTCTGCGTTCTGCAGATTTTGCTGCTGTGACGACCGTCACAGCCTCATGACGAGCGTCACGCGGGTGACGACCGTCACACCTACGTGACGACCGTCACGCAGTCAGAAACTGATATCTGATAAAACAAGGTTCGTGTTCTCTTCCACTTCCCCCATTACCACTTCCAATCATCCTAACTTCTACCCTACTACAAATTTTCGTCCTCCCAATATTGAAATCTATATCTCAAATTTAATCTCAACTTCCAAACCACACTTCTGTCAATTCTCCCCACTCTGCAGAAAAACCCCAATCTTCAGAAACCTCTCCATCTCCCAACAATGGCAAGGAATGCAGAAACCCCAGATATCAGCAACATTACCTTCAGTGAAGGAGACTTAGGTGAAAGACAACGAGCAAACTACATCGCATTTCATCAGAGGTCGCTCCAGCCAACTCATTATCCACACCTTCCATCGCTTACGGAGCTCGGACTCCTTGAAGGCGTAACCTGGATGCTTCAAAGAGCAGGCATCTGGAACCTCTGCACCAACCCACAACCGACATACGAACAACTCACTCTTGAGTTCTTGAGTTTGTTCACTTACGTCACAAGCAGCGGCGAACTTAACCAGCATTCAGGTGCCGCTTGCTTCCGGATGTTTGGCGTCAACTACCAGATGCACCAAAATCAGATTGCCAGCATCCTACAGCTACCTCGCGGCGACAATGCTCACCGCCGCATCACTGATCAGTTCCAGCACGAAGCTTTCGCACTGTGGTACCAGTTGACCGGCATCAATGCCGATGGTTGGGACTCTCTGCACGCCACTCATATCCATAACCCAACCATCCGGTACTTTCACAGAGCGTTGAGCAACACTATTTTCGCCAGAGACAGCAACCACAAAGTGAACTCCAAAGAGCTCTTCTTCCTTCATTGCGTCTTCAACAACGAACCTGTCAACGCCGCTCCGTTTCTGCTGGCTCATATTCAGGCCAACTGCAACCGTGGCTCGAAGCCATTCTACTTTGGCGGCATTGTCACCGCCATTGCACTTGGGCTGAACCTTGGCGACCGCCTCCAGCATCTCCATTCCATCCCCTCAGTGTTCCTGGACACCGACCACTGCAGAGCCTCTCATCTTATCCGCTCCAGAGCTGACGGCAAATACCATCCTGTAGTGCGTGGCAAGACCGTCCGAAGCATCATCCTCCCGTCCCGCACCCGCACACACCCAGAGGACCGTACTAACTGGTTGTTCGACCTTACTGCCCCTCCTGCTGCCGCTGTTCCTACTCAGGATCACACTCACGGTTCTGACGATGAAATCCAAGCTGAGTTGGACAGGTCCGAGCAGCCAGAGGCATCACAGCCTCCTCCTCCAGCAGGTACATCCTCTCGCCGCCGCCGCCATCATCCCGTGCCAGACTACACCGAAGAGGACCTCCGCCGCTCCCTAGACCAGCAGGCACAGATACTCGCGATGCTGCAGCAGCAGAATCAGCGAGCTGACCAGTTCGAGGCTTGGCACCAGACTCAAATGCAACAACTTCACACCGGCCAAGCTACTATCACTGAGAGCCTGGCGAATCTGACCTTGCAGGTTGAAGGACTCCGAGACACCGTCTACCACACCGGAGCTATGAGTTATGAGGACAGGGTAGCCCTTGCCAGAGCCAGAGGACGCCAGCACGGACGTGACAGAGGCCGTGACTAGATTTCCATTTTTTTTCCTTCATTGTTTACTATATTTCAGTAATTTGTATTTTCATTTTCAGTTGTATCTCCCTCTCGCATGCTTCAAGAATCAGTGAGGACACTGATCGAGATAGTGTGTGAGCGGAGCCTTTATTTCCATTCCACTGTACTCTGAATTTCCTCTATTTCCTTTATTTCCATTTCACTGCACTTTGAATTTTCGTAATTTCTATTTTAACACTTTCTATTTTTAGCAAATAAAGCTTGTCTATATATTTCTCCCGTTACGCAAACAATCCCCATATTATTCAACGTAAACAAAGACTTTAGCTCGTTCCTCAAAAGCAAAAGCATCACGAGAATGTAACCGAGTTCAAACCAAGTTTTGAAACTCCGAGGAAACGACAGTTCTAACAAAACCAGTACCGTCCTGACACCTTAGATCTCCAGTTTGTGCGAGTCGGTTTCACTACCTACGCATACCAAAGCCTCAAGTGTCTACGCAAACTCAGCCCCAAGTAGTTTATACTAGCATTCAACACCATCCTAAAAACACTTCTAAGCGAGCGATCGATGCAAATAAGTGTATGATCTCCAAAAAGATGAAAAATCATGAAAAGAGAGCTAAATAGCCCAAGAATATAAGATACGTTTCCTTCTAAGTTAGGTGCTCCTCACCCGAGCATTTAGCCCAACGGCACGAAAACTCATTGAAAAATCAATGACATAAGCTTATGATCAATGAAAAAGATCAAAAACAAGAAATGAGATCATATCCACTAACAGGTCGACTTGCCATGAAAGTGTATGGACAACGAGCTTAATGTGATTGCGCTAGAACAAACAGGGTGAACTTGCCGCGAGGACCTTGACGCCAAGCTACAGTAGCATGACTGGGACCGATTTGCATAAAAAGGAGACCTCCGAAGACTTGTAGTCCAAGTGTCGTCATGGTACTCGTTTTATTCCTACCAAGAATCCCGGTTTTTCCCGACTTTTGCGAACGAAGAAGCTGCCTCGCGTTTGCCGACCTTTTCATGTTTTACTTGAGGACAAGCAAAGATTCAAGCTTAGGGGAGATTGATAACACGAAATCATATAGATATTTTTATGCATAATTCAACTAAAGTTTAACCGTTTTCGATCCGATTTCGGGTTATTTCCGTGTATTTGTCTGATGTTTTGCAGGTATTCAACGATCACGTCTAAACAAGGCAACATGAAGAAAAGAAGCAATCTTAGACGAAATATGGACGAAAAAGGAGTGAAAACACAATGGAAAACGCAGGAAGCTGTTTTTGCTGATGTGACGACCGTCACAGCTTCATGACGACCGTCACACGGGTGACGACCGTCACACCTTGTGACGACCGTCATGCAGGCAAAAACGCCCCACTCAAATTACACGTCAAAGAATCAGTTCCAATTCCCACAGAGTGGACCACTACTCCCTAAATTATCTGCCTCAAAGTCCATCATCTTCAGTGATAACCGTTGGGATTCCACTTCTATAAAAAGGGAAGCAGAGGACTTCAGAAGGAGTGCTGCATTCATACCACGAAGTGCTGCCGAATTTATTTCCAGAGCTTATTTTCCAGCAATATTATTATTTGTTTCTCTTTATCTTTCATGTATTCCATTTTCCATTCTTCTATAACTTCTATTTTATTGTACGATCAAATTGGCATAGAGATCAGAATCCTGCCAACATTTGTGGAGGATCTGCCCAAACGCCAATTGGAATATTTACAGGTTTCTCATTTCAATCGATTCCAGTTTTATTATAATGCAAATCACTATTTATTATTTTTATTTATGTTTTATCTTTCCCAAATCCATGTCTAGCTAAACTTAGGTAATCGATATGTAGTGATAATCCGAATGGGATTTGATAACAACTGGTTGAAAAACTTTCTTTTCATAAAAGTAATTTATGGTCTGAGTGTTTAAAATTGATTCACTGAATAAACTTCGTCGCGAAAGCGAGAACTTATTTAAAAGTAGTTTTGCCACGAAAGTGGGAAATTAATTAAGATACGAACCAACAAGCGAAAGCTGCGGTAAGGTCAGATAGTAAACACTAGGCATTTGTTTTAATAACAACGAAAGCACATTAAAATGAATTAGAACTTAGAGATTTCCAAAAAATGATTTTAACCCCGAACGGGATACGAAAGTGTACGTTTGGCCCTTAGGATTATGATTAGCATCAATAACCATCGTGAGGCGAGAGTCTTCAAATCTCCATTTTCTGCTTAAATAAACTTTGAAAATTATTTCATACACCAATAACTTATCAAATCTCTGAAGAACACAATTACTACATATCGATTCAATCATTTATAATCTAAATAGTATTCTTAGTTCCCTTTTAGTGACAATCTTATTCCCTTAAACATATTTTACCTAGCTAAACATAGTAACTCCCGAGAACACTAGTTTGATTACGAGTCCCTGTGGGATCGATATCTATTATTACTACGCGATAGACTGTGCACTTGCAGTTAGGTTGTATTAGACATAGAAAGTCGCGATCAAGTTTTTGGCGCCGTTGCCGGGGACCCGTTTAGTCAATAGTGTAACCTTCTGTTACGCCGTATAGACTAGGTTAACAATTTTCATTTTTCCTTTACTAGTGCTGTCGATTGTATGCCAAGTAATCGCTCACAAGGCGATATCTTGAAACCTTCAGTCGCAGAACTAGAACGCTTCTTACATCTAAGAAGCCGAATCATTGAGTACCAACTCAAACATAACATTCCCGATCCTCTCACTCCCATTCCCAAATCCGAAGAAGAATCAAACATGGCTGAAGGACCTCCAAACAAACCGCTGAAGGCATACACTACACCCTCTCAGATGGAGCCTAGAAGTAGCATTACTGCCCCAGCTATTACCCGAAATGATTTTGAGCTGAAACCATCATTGTTGTCGGCTGTACAACAAAACCAATTCTCAGGAAACACAACTGAGGTAACATCTCTGTCAACACAGGTAACATCTCTGTCAACACAGGTAACATCTCTGTCAACACAGGTAACAATCTCTGTCTATCACAGGTAACATCTCCGTCGACACAGGTAACATCTCCGTCAACACAGGTAACAACTCCGTCAACACGGGTAACATCTCCGTCAACACGGGTAACATCTCCGTCAACACGGGTAATATCTCTGTCGGCACAGGTAACATCTCCGTCAACACGGGTAACAATCTCTGTCCATCACAGGTAACATCTCCGTCAACACGGGTAACATCTTCGTCAACACGGGTAACATCTCCGTCAACACGGGTAACAACTCCGTCAACACGGGTAACAACTCCGTCAACACGGGTAACATCTCCGTCAACACGGGTAACATCTCCGTCAACACGGGTAACATCTCCGTCAACACGGGTAACAATCTCCGTCAACACGGGTAACATCTCCGTCAACACGGGTAACAACTCCGTCAACACGGGTAACATCTCCGTCAACACGGGTAACATCTCCGTCAACACGGGTAACATCTCCGTCAACACGGGTAACAACTCCGTCAACACGGGTAACATCTCCGTCAACATGGGTAACATCTCCGTCAACACGGGTAACATCTCCGTCAACACGAGTAACAATCTCCGTCAACACGGGTAACATCTCCGTCAACACGGGTAACAACTCCGTCAACACGGGTAACAACTCCGTCAACACGGGAAAATATCTCCGCCTCTGCTGCGGGTAATACTCTGACGAATACAGGAAAATATCTCCGCCTTTGCTACGGGTAATACTCTGTCAAATACAGGAAAATATCTCCGCCTTTGCTACAGGTAATACTCTGTCAAATACAGGAAAATATCTCCGCCTCTGCTACGGGTAATACTCTGTCGAATACAGGAAAATATCTCCGCCTCTGCTGCGGGTAATACTCTGATACAACTTTTCTGCCTATCTTTGCAGCAGCTAGCTCCATCAATCACATGGGTAACATAATATGAGTCTAGTCTTCCAATTTTCAGCACTGACATGGCAGTAATCTGAGAAGAACTCTTCTGGGGATTTTCTGAATCCACACTGTCAGGCAGCTTCCAGAAATCGATTCACGAAATCTTTTGATATTGTTATAACAACAACCTTGAAGAAATACTCCTCTGGAAGGGTAAGAGAAACTTAATCAAGCAACTCTGTGGGGAACAATGCCACAACCGACATTATCATTGAATGTCTCACGCCGAGATCCTGAATGTTTGGTAATTCATTTGAGCAAGAGCTCTCTCCACCTGCAAGGGAAACAACACTAGAAACAATCGGTTAACCAACCTGGCTTATGTTTCAAAATGCATATGTTTGACAATGACGCAATGCTCCATTCGACATGGAAATGCTACGCGTTTTTTATTTGGTGGATGCAAGTATGACACTATATGCCAATGCAAATGCAAGCTCGAACTGCTGGGATACAGAAAACCGCTTCAGCAAAATAAATGCTGAAGACAACGCCAGCTCCGCTGGGGATAACCAGGTGCCACAGAATTATTCCAGCAAAGTAAATGCTGGAAGAATGAAACCCGCTTCGCTGAGGAGTAACTGAATGCGCCAATCATGATTGGACTTCTGCTGGGGAGCTTATCCGTGCCAATGAAAATTGGACTTTTGCTGGGGAGTGAACGGGTATCACACGGTATTCCGACAAAATAAATGCCAGGACACACCACCAACTCTGCCGGGGAGAGTTTTCTTGACCTTCGATTTCCATTGGGAGGAAAGAAAACACTTGCTGAAAAGAGAGAACTTCGCTGAGGACGAAACGACTCTCTTGGGGAAAATTAGCTGACTCCGTTGGGGAGAGTAAATGATCCTACTGAGAGGGGGATCTCTACTGGGAAGAGTAGACTGTCTGGGTACAGCTCACAAGTTGGAAATGTTAATCTTCTGAGGCTAAACCACTCTGCTCGGGATGGGGGATCCTTTTGGGGGACACCACACTGTCTGAATACAGCCTTCGATCTTGGAATCATCAATTCTGCTGAGGGTGAACGCCCTTGCTGGAGAATGTCCTTTGGATAAGCTACGACTAGCTGGGGAATTGGATCCTTCTTTGGTAAGGAACAATGTTATCTTGGAAGCGCGACCTGCGTGGGGATTCACTTCACATAACGATCAAGTCTTTTCGTTACGAGCTTCTGGTTAGGACTCTTCGATCTCTGTACCCTGACGGTTAGATCTGAACTGTTTCTGTACGTCAAACCCCAAAAGAATGTCCCAACAACATCTTTTGTTTTTAGGGTGTTCTGCCCCGGTCTTGCGATAATCTTTTGCCCCTGGTCGACTGATTCGTGGAGCAGTGCCCATAGCTACGAGAGATTTGCCAAATCTCGACCTGATTGCCCCAGATTTACTGATTCTCGGATGTACGACTTTACTGGGGATAACCGAACGCGCCAAGTAGGCTGGGGATTTTGTACATCCGTGATAGGTCATACACTCCTGATGTTGGACAATACCCTGTCCTAATTCACGGCTTCTAGTAGAAGGGTCAATGGAGGGCAGCACGACTTCCCGATATTTGTCTCAAACTTGAAGATCGGCTGAATCTGCTCAAGTAGCTCTGAGTAACTCTGATGACACTGAGAAGAACAATTCTTTCGCCTCTGTTATGCCCCGGCCTGCAGGCCCCTCTGTGGGATAGTCTGAAAATCTGTACCCTGACGGTTTGATAGCATTCTGAACTTCCGCGAGATACTTCGAATCGAACGCCTCTCGAATAAAGAATAATCCCTGCATTCTTGGGATGGCATGCCCCTGTCTGCAATGACTTTGCCTCAATCTGGTTCTCGGAAAGACTCACTCTGAACTGAAAGCACCTTGCTACAATACGACCTTGCGGTGGCTTACCCCGGCGTTTCCCTTAACTCAACAACTATCCACATCGTGACTTGCCCCTGAACAAGCGTTGAGCGACTTAACCTATCCTGATATAGAATTCTGGATGACTGCCCCTGATTGGCTCTCGAGAAGATTCGCTTCTGATCAACTGCTTCTCAAGTAAGCTGCCCCATAATCAACCGATGCTTCGGGACTTTTCCTCAGACTAATTGATTCCGAACTCACTGGAAGTCAATGCCCCAGATTTACAGGGTTTCACAACATACACCATTCTGATCCAGGTTGTTGAATTATTCAATCCTGTTCGATTATTCCCTGTTAGAATTTCTTTCCTGTCAACTACTAACCTGCAAGTAAAATTGTTCAATCCCGAATGGTAATTTTAATGCAGTGTTTATGCAAATTTTGAAAAAATTTGTGCTGTCACTCATTTATATATCATGATTGTGAGTGACGAATGAACCAAAGTTCAAACGTAGTGCTTACGTGGTCATTGAAAAATACTACAAGGATATGATTAGAAAATCAAGAAGGAGTCGGGTTACTCAACCTTATCGTAATACGCTTTCAGAATAAACCCTACCTCAATTAGGTCTTTTAAGGGTTGTATCGTGGTCGGGTTCACGGTTCGTGAAACAAAGGATATTTGGCTCAAATTATGTTTTGTACCCACCCCTTCTACGTGATGATCTCCGATCCTAAAGTTCAGTTAACCTGGCTCGAGCGCTCGCCTCTTCGAGAGGTACGTTGAATGGTAAGAACCATAGTTAAGGAAAACTCACAAGGTTTTCGGAGTGACAGTTACCCCTTTTTCGTTTTCGGTGTCTGTATACACGACTTTGTGACTTGTTCGAGGATTTCTCTTTTTATATCCTTTCTTTTCGTTCTTTCGATTCCCTAACTTTTGCCTGGACTGACTCCCTTTGAGTTCTTTTCGATTTTTTCTTTTGAAGTCCAGCGGGATGCCCTAAATTTTGCCTAAGTATTAGCTTTCCAGCTTTTTATTTTTCTTTTTACTTAGCGGGCTCTCTTATTTTTTTTTCTTGGAACACAGTCGTGTGACACTGATTGTCTTAGTTGCTTCGAAAAGATGGTAACTGTCTCACTCCTGGTTGGTGATGTTTAACCATGGTGGTTGGCGAGATGCAACCTCTTAAGAGGTATAGACTGATTGGTCCTCGAAAGGCAACACTCCTCTGTAAGACTTGAACACTCGGTCAAGCTAACTGACAACTACCCTGCCCCGGGTTAAGATGTGAGGGTTTAAAAAGTCCGAAAAACTTCTACTTCTTGGCTCGAAGTGGTTAACAAGGGACTAACTCCTTATATCTCCAGTGTTTGGGGATTTGAAACAATGCCTTGTACGTCATTGGCAAGGTTTTATCTGAAAGCATACGATCATCGGTTATGAGTATTCAGTTTCGTCATCCTCCCTCAAATCTTTGCTAATCATAGTGATAAAGTGGAGTAAATAAAATGCAAGTGTCAATGCAATGCAATAAATGAGCGACAACGACATGATTAATTCAGAAAAATGCATAGTCACTTTATCAATATTACCATTTGAAACATACAATGTTTAACAGCAAGTAGTAACTAACCGAAAAGAAACTACAAATGCAAATGATAAAAAGTCCGAGGACTGCCAATGCTGAGGGTGCCCGCCTGTCTGGACCATTGGCTTCTTGAAAAGGACCCTCTGAATCTACGAGCTTAGACAGCTGAGAGGTTGGCATGAACAAACAAAACTCCTTCAGGAAAGGAAATGCACCCTTTGTCGATCAACTGCTGCACTTTTGCCTGAAAAGCTTTGCAATCTTCGGTTGAATGCCCCGGAGATCCACCATGGTAACTACACTGGACGTGGGGATTGTACCCTAGAGGGTAAGGCTCTGGTACGACCTTAAGAGCTTTAGGTTCCACCAGAGAATTCTGAATCAAATGCAGAAGAATCTGGCTATACGGCACATGCACTGGATGGAAAGGAGCATTCCTTCGTTCCACGTTGTTACGAGGTCGGTTCTGAATCTGACGCTGATTCTGATAACCTCGGCCGCGAGTTCGCTGATTAGCATGAGGAGCGACATAAAGTTCCCGATGGGATGCCCTAGGCACAATTGCCTGTCCAAAATAACAAGACACAGAAGATACTGACCGCTGAGAAGACGGAGACCCAACAGATTTTACCGATTCGACTTGAGGATACCCCACATCATTCATGATTGCATTGACCACAATTCCTTCTTCAGTTTGAAAGCTATAGAAAGATTCTGTTTCGCTAGCCTGACCGCTTGAAACATTCTGGATTCTTCCACCATACGCGATGCGCTCTCCTGCCTTTACCAATTCAAAGAAATTTGGTGCAACTCCAAGCATTCTTTCAAAGTACGGACTCAGCAGTGAGTCTACAAACATGCCCGTTAGCTCTCGGTCTAGGAGTGGTGGTTGTACTCTGGCAGCAAATTCTCTCCATCTCTGAACATACTTCCTGAAAGGTTCATTGTTCCCTTGAGACAATTCTTGCAGCTGCATGTGACTAGGAGCTTCATCAAGATTGTAGTCATACTGCTTCAGGAAAGCATCGGCTAAATCTGCCGATTATCGGATCTGATCACTCTCTAACTGCATATACCAACTCAGAGATTCCCCAGTCAGACTATCTTGAAAATAGTGAATCATCAGCTTGTCGTTATGCACGAACGAAGTCATTCTCCGACAGAACATAACCAAAATGTAGCTTCGGACAGCTATCCCCTTTGTATTTCTCGAAATTGGGCACTTTGAACTTTGGAGGCAATACAAGACCTGGCACCAAACACATGCTCGCAGCATTCAGATCAAGAGTGCTCTTATTCACCAAGGCAGCAATCTGGTCTTCCAACGTCTGAAGTCTTCCCATATACTCAGCAGTCAGTGGGTCCTGAATATTAACCTGTGGAACAACTCTTGGAGGTGGCAAAATCCTTGGGGAATCTGGCGTAGAGAAAGTGGAATTGTGATACTCGGAGTCATTGAGAGAATATGAACCTCTGACAGGGGTTTGCACAGGCTGAGCAACATTGTTCATCTGAGCTCTTTGACCATTGCTATCTCCTCTATTCATAGCTGTGATGGCTTCCCTGATCTGACTCACCTGGTGCTTCAACAATTCGAACTCCTCCCGAGTAACAACCAAGTTCTGCTCTCCTGAAGCCATGATCTATCCCAATGCTAACTCAAGTCCAATGCGAATGTCGAGAAATCAACTGATGAAGCGGACAAAAACGGGTAAGCTCCCTGTTCCGGATGAGGATGAATATGCAAAATGAAATGCAAATGCAAACAGTCATGCAAAAATGCAAAATGCACACACAAGGGACCAAGTGCCCCTGGCTGAGAAGAATCCACCGCACTGGTCTTAGTCAGACCCATAACACTTCTCGAACCTGGTGTCAGCAAATCAAAACGGTACTCGAACCTGGCCTCCAACAGACCTCATAATGCTGTCTTCAAATATCATTGAATCTCAATCAAGAAAACCGGTAATCTGGAGGTCAAGTTACCTGCATGCCCAAACCCTCTTACAGGTAGGTGTCCTAGTAACTGACAATGGTATGGCATCCTATGCGGTCGTCGGTGTCACAGACTTTCAGGGTTGATGATACGATTCCCAGAAGGAGTGGCATCATCAAATCCTGAAGAGGCCTCACTTAGCCAACTTCCAAATGATCGGTTCCCAGAGTCGACAATCCAACTAACCAGCAACCCGAGCCACCCAAAGGGTAGGACAGGAGGCCAACCAGAAGAACCTCGTCTGAGTGTGGATTTCGCAGGACACTAGGACATGCAAAGCATGTGCGCGCCCACTACTTTCCACTCTAATTCTAGGTGCACTCAAGCCCAGGTCCGGCTTATCTCTCAATCATAGAACACCCGTCACAACCCCAATACAACAATAATAACAATAATATAATGCTGAAAGTAAATGACGGAAATATAAAATCCATACAAATTCCTCGACGGGAAAACAAGCGTTAGGATTGACTCGCTTAAGGGACGTTGGATCCCAAATGCATAAGGATTTATCGCAGTCCTTAGCAGCCAGGGGACGTTGGATCCCCAGCAGAGTCGCCAGCTGTCGCTACTGCGAAAATCGGCGCCGGCTGAACAGAAGAGTCGCCACCGTGCGTTATTTATCCCAACGGAGGGAAAGGAAACGCTCGAAGTAAACCTCACAA
>CAWUDS030002378.1:0-15000 GCA_963859935.3 Lathyrus sativus
CATCTCTGCGCGAAGTCCTTAAAACACTCATTCGGCTTCTGAGTCAAATTCTGAAGCTGCATACGATTCAGAGCCATGTCAGTATTATACTGATAATGCTTCACGAAAGCGTCTGCCAACTCTTTCCAGCTTCTCACGTTGGATCGTTCCAGGTGCATATACCATTCTAGGGATGCCTCTGTTAAGCTATCTTGAAAGAAATGGATTAGTAGCTTCTCGTCATCAGAATAGGCGGCCATCTTCCTACAGTAAGACCTTATGTGGGTCTTAGGACAACTGTTACCCTTGTACTTCTCAAAGGTTGGAATTACAAACTTTGGAGGTATCTTAATTCCGGGTACAAGACATATTTCAGCGGCATCCAGTCCCAAAACATCGGGGCCTTGCAATGTCTTCACCATCTCTTGTAAAGCATTAAACTTCTTATCTAATTCGGCGGTCTGTGGTCCATACGCTTCACCTGAATTCTCATAGAAACCTTCATGATCGTCGTACTGGACTTGTGTTGGGATCGTAGTACCATGAGGATGAGTAGTACCGACTGGCGGAGGGAAGGTGTTGATAGGTACGGCGCCGGCAGAAGTAGGAATTGCCCCAACAGGGGTTGGGGTGGCATCAACAGGAATTGGAATTGCACCACTTGCATTGGGAACTGCACCAGCCAAAGTCTGATTAGCGCTCCTCTCCGCTGCTTGTCTCATCTCCTCTTGACTTCTGGCCATATTTTGAATCACCTCCATGAGTTGATTCATTTGCGTTTTCATGCCTAGCATCTCGCTCCTCATAGTAGCCTGGTCTTGTTCTATCTGATCCATGATTCTCTTCTGGCTATTCCTTGTGTTATACCGATGCCGTGAAGTCAGCTTGCTTTACTCTTTCTGAAAGGGGTAAGCGGTGTGTAAGATCGGGTTGTAGGAAATGCAAAAAGAAAAATGCGCAAACGTATGCAAAATGCTCGAGAGACTTTCAAGGCTTGTGATTATCATTGGTATCATAGAATCATGACTGAATAATAAAGAAGTGCACAATTTGGACCAAAAAGCAATCTTTCATTAAAAACTTTTTAGAAAAAATTCATACAGACAAAAGCTGAATAAGCCGAAACTACAAGTCGTGCTACAAAAGATAACTGAATAACTAAAATTCTCTCTTTTGGATACGTTCTTCAAGCTTCTTCGTCTCAAACATGAACCTCCTAACCATTTGGTCGCAGAGCTGGATAAAGTGGTGAACAGAAGGGGGGATATCATTTCCTTCCAAGTCTTGAATGGCGCTTTCCAACCTCCATGGGATATCACGGATCATGAGGTTGCAATGCTCCACCAAATTGTTGTACCTAGCACGACACATATCTAGAGTCGACTGGTAATAACAAATAGAATCCACATGGGTGTCCAACAACTCATTGAGCTGAGCCTCCTTCTCGAGCCACTGCGCACTGTCTCTTTGCAAAGCCTCGAAACGATTCCTCCACAGAAGGGCTGTTTCTTGGGCAGTTTCCAATTCTTGACATTTGTTATTCCACAGGTCAGACGTGACATATGAGTCTTTCAATGCCTCCTCTTTGAGTCTTCGTTCATTTTCCGCTAGGGTCAAGGCATTTCTCAGTCGTTCTTCAAGATCCCCAATATCGGCCTCAAGATTCTCTCGTATTTCCTTCTTTTCGGCAGAGGCTATCTCAAAGAGGTGCCACGCCCTATCACAAGAAGCTTTGGTGTCCTTTAAGCGTTGTCGGAGAGTTGTTAATGATGCATCAGCCCCTTCGTAACCCTGTTGGTACCTGACTCTCAGATCCGTTTCTAATTTTAGCTTCTTGCTACTTTCAGCTGCTTGATCCTGTTCAAACTCCACCTTTCTTTTGTACTGACCACTCTCCACCTTTGCTTGGTGGACTTCATTCTGAAGGTCCTGGTTCTCCTTAGTCAATCTCTCCACTATTAGCTTCAGTTTTTCATACTCTTCTATGGACACATGAGTGGGAGCAGGAGGTGCTTCTTGCATAGAGGGCTCTAAGGGAAATGGTAACGACCTTTCAGCTACTCTAGCTAGTAACCACCGGTTGTATGGCTCCTTTGCCACGCAATTCTTCGCTTTTAACTCCTTCCTCCCCTTTGTGTGAATCTTGCCCCAAGCCTTAGCAATCTTCCTGACAAACGCAGGGTCCTCTGATGTGGCTAGCAAAAAGAAACTCTAAACCTTCTCTGCTTCGGGCTCGCTCTCCATAGCATAGCCCAACTGACGTAATGCCATGACTGGGTTATAATTAATACAACCGGCCCTACCGATCAAGGGTACATTACTGAATTCTCCACAACTAAAAATGATTTCCACATCATAGTACTCAGGAGAGTACCAAGCAATATCACTAGCTTCCAGAGACATGATGCGTTGAGACCATTTTAATTTCTTCTTGTTTTCCATGAACGGCCCTTTCTTGGGCAAATGAGAATCATACCACTTGTATAGTAGGTGAGAGCAGCATTGGATCATTCCCGCCTTCTTTTCACTCCTCCAATGAATAGAGTGATAAACATCGACAAGGAGTGTAGGGATGGGATTCTTCTGCATGAAGAGAACGATGGCAGTGATGTCTATGAAATTGTCCACATTTGGAAAGAGGACAATCCCATAAATCATTAGAGCAACGCTTATTCCGAACTTTTCCCAATCTTCATCCACCTTGTATTGAGCAGCCTTTTCTAGCAGAAATTTCAATGGAAAACCCTGAACACCCCCTTTACTGGTTAGACCTTCCTTGACTTCCTCTTTGGTCATACGTAGAGTAAGAGCAATGGCAGGAGGTTTTGGTTCTTCTTCCAAGCCTGTGTATATAGGTTGATCCTTAATCTTGATGTTCAAAATGTGAGAATATTCCTCAAGAGTAGGGGCCAACTGATAGTTTTGAAAAGTGAAACATCTGAGAGGTGCATCATAGAACTGAGCCATAGCGAACAAAGCCCAAGTATCGACCCTAGAATGGAGGAGATCAAGCAATTTCCCATACTTCCCCTGAAAGTTGATCTTGATAGCCTTTGGTACGTCAATCAGAATGTCTTGAATTAGTTCCAGCTTTGGTTCTCTAAACTTGATGGAATTTGTGCTTCACTTTCTTTGGTCAGTCATTGTATTCACCAATACCTGAGATAATCACAGTCTCTTAAGTCCCTTGATATGCGAGAAATGATATGCAATGCAATGTTTTATGAATGCACATGATAAAGAGCACAAAACGAGATCAAGATCACTGGTCCTGCAAAACAACACAAAATATTTCTCCCATCGGGTGGGTTGTCTATTGGTTTGTAAGAGGGCATCCCAAAGGCTTTTAAACAAAGTCCCATGCACTAGCCCTCGAAAGTTTTCCATCATAACGACTACTCGTAAGACGGTAATCCCTTCAAAGGATGAACACAGAGTCATGTCTCAGCAACCTTTGGAATAAGGTTCTACAAAGGTCCTTAGAGTCGCGGACTCCCACGTCGGAAATAAAGACGTCATTACGACTACACGTAAGACATAATCATTCCAACGGGGTCTCATCTGAGCGGTGGAATTCGATCCAACTCAACGAGTCCTAAGTCTCGCAAATCAGAAAGAACCCACCTCCTATCTTAGTGTGTACTTGAAAGCTCGGGTAGAAAGCTTTATCTCACAAACCATCCAAATAAACCCAACAGTTAGTGAACATAACATAATAAAAAATAAAAGCAAATAAAACACAAACACGACAAACAAATTAGGTCTGGCTCGCTAGGAAGTCCCCAGCAGAGTCGCCAGCTGTCGCTACTCGAAAAATGCATCGCGCAACGACGGGAAGGCGAAAAAGATAGACAGAAGAGTCGCCACCGAACTTTATTTATCCCATGAGGGGAAAGGAAAATATCGAGAAAACCTTAAGAAAAGAAACGGATAAGATGGTCTCGTGACCAAGAACGGGTTCGGAAGCCGGTTATGCGAGGGGAAGGTATTAGCACCCCTCGCATCCATCGTACTCGATGGGAACCTTTTGTTTGTCGATGTGTGAATTTATCTACTTAAATATTATGCTATAAGAAGAGTGTTTCACTGGGTAAAAGAAGGGTTAGAAACAAGAAAGTTAGGAGGAAAAAGAGAACGGGGAAGAAAAGAGAAAGAAAAGACTCGGTAGGACTTCGCAGTCCTATGCCTACGTATTCTCAATAGATGTGAGAAAGTCAGAGTCGACGTAGTTCGGGGAACTACAGATATGGGGGGATGTGCTCGGCAAGGATTGTGGCCCTTGTGCCTACGTATCTTTACTTGAGAAAGTAAAGAATCAGAGCAGCCGTAGTTCGGCCTACGGTGTGTTGATGTTTTTTATGGATGATGCTATCGTGCGCATCCTAGCAGTTAGGTGTATTGCTGCTCGCTCGTTGGAGACTTAGGCGTACCTGTTTGCGGTAGAACGGACGTAACATATCCTTTTGAAAGATTGATTAGTTTTCGCCACGCGGGGCAAGAAGTCACGTTTGATTGATTGGATTGTTCTTTAGGGGGCGAGACAGGTCCTCGGATAGTAACCCCTACGGGTAGTACCCAATTCATTATCTCAAAGTTTTTGTTATAAAGAAAGGTGTCGCGAACGAGGCGTCTTCGTATTGAAAGACGAGCGTCGAAACCACCCTCACTACAGTGGGCATCCCAACGCTCGGAGAAGAAGAGATCTACATCCAATCCTCTCTCTTTAATTCAATATAAAGGGAACTTCGTTCTCTTATTAAATGTTTTTGATTTTGAATGGTAAGTGCTTTGCGACAGAGAACCCTACGGTAAACGTCCGCACTCGGGATAGGAGAAGGCCTACGCCTAACCACTCCACGACCATCCAAGTTTTTGTTACGAAAATGATTTGAAAATGCACTCGGTACAAGACCGAGGTTTTAGGTGACAAAGGTTGCGGGATGAAATTGTGAAAGTGAGATGGTGGATAAAGGCGTGTCTTCGTATCGAAAGACGAGTGTCGAGACCACCCTCACTACAGTGGGCATCCCATCACTCGGAGAAGAAGAGGTCTACACCCAATCTTCTCTCTTTAATTCGATACAAAGAGAAATCAATTTGTTAAGGTTTGAAAATGGACTCGGTACGAGACCGAGGTTTTAGGAGAGATGGTATGGAAACGTCTTCGTATTGAAAGACGAGCGTCGAAACCACCCTCACTACAGTGGGTATCCCATCGCTCGAAGAAGAAAAGGTCTACACCCAATCCTCTCTTTTTAATTCAATACAAAGAATTGATTTTAAGGAGATGAGATTTGAAAATGGATAGGAAGCGTCTTCGCATTGAAAGACGAGTGTCGAAACCACCCTCACTACAGTGGGCATCCCAACACTCGGAGAGGAAGAAAGTCTACACTTAATCCCCTCTTTTTAATTCAATACAAAGATAATTGGATTTTGAAGATGGTTTGTCAATGCTTTTGAATCGAGTTGGGACAAGTGACCAATAACAAACGCGAAATAAAATGCTATAAACTTCTAAATGTAAATTGAAATAAAATTCTAAAAAAACTATAACATAAAATATGATATAACAACTTTAATATAAACTAGAAAGTAATATAAAGTTCTAGCAACATATATAATATTAAAATATATATATAAAATAAACAAAACAGTTTTTTTAGAAAAAGATAATTTACAAAATAAATATACAAAATAATAATAATAATAATAATAATATATAATGAAAATAAAAATGAAAAGAAAGGGGCGATGCGTGTTGGTTTGGATAGGATGAGCCACTTGAATCAAAAGCTCATCATCAACCTCCCCGTTTTTTTTTAGGAAAATCGTAACGAATAAAATAAATGTGAAAAGGGAAAAAAATTTGCAACACGGATCCCCAATTTCACCTCCTTCTGTTCATCTCTCTCTCGCTCGCTCTACGTTCTCTCTCAACAAAACTCATCGTTTCAATTTTCTGCTCACAAAAATCAATCTCTTCTGTCTAAATCTCGACCACTTACTCTTTCAACCTTCTCTGATCTGGACTTGGAAGTGTTGGTTGTTGATGATGGAAGTCTGTTTAGAGATTTTCTGCGGTGAAGGGTTTATATTTTGTGGGTTTTGTGTTGCGGTTGTGTTTGGGTTGCGAGCGGTTTGAAGATGAGAAGGTGAAGAGTGTGATGGTTTTTGGGCGAGATTTGGAAATGGAGAGATGAAGATGATGGGTTGGTAGTGATTTACGATGATGAGGGGTTTCTGACGGAAAGGGTGATTTGAGTTTCTGGTATGATTTTCGAAGGTTTGTGTTTTGCGATTCTGAGACGTTTTTGGGTGGTGAGAAGATGTCTTTTTGAAGATGATTTTGTTTCTGTTTTGGGGTTTACGGATTGTGACGGCGGAAGCTTTGATATTCGGTTGAGATGAAGTAAGGTTATGAAGAACTGAGAGGATTGAAGAAGTTTGGTGCGATGGTGGTTTTGGTGAGAAGAAGTTTGAAGGTTTGATTTGCAGTTTAATGGAGGTTTAAAGTTTCAAATTGATGAAGATACGATGGTGGTGTGAGTTATGAGCGAATCTAGGTTTTGGGCGAAATGAAAATGAGATTGGGGTTACAGTGAGATCACGGGTTCTGTTTGATGTTAATGGTGAGGGTTTTGGTAATGGTTTCACGATATGTTGGTTTCGAGCTTGTGAAGAACCTCGTTAGTTTCAGAAATTTAATGGTGAGGTTTAAAGTTGAAGATTGGGGATACAAACGGTAACTGTTTCTGTTGTTGGTTCGTTCTTGAGTTTGTTCAGATGGCTTTGAGTGAGATTAGGGATGAAGATGCAGGTGGGGTTGGTGGAGACGGAAAGGGTTGCGGCTAGGGTTTTGGTTGGAGGCCCCCTTTTATCCACAACAACCCACTGCCTCTCTCTCGCAGGCTTGTCATCAGAAAACAAAGCGACAATAGTTTAAAATTATGAAGACAAAGAAAAAGACAATAAAATACTTACAGAGCTGGAGCGAATCCGACAGGTTCTCACGCTAGTGATGAGGAGTTTGGATGATGCAAAGCTTCTTGTTGCACCGATGCCACCAGATTATCAATACCGAAAGCAGATAAGCTCCTTTTTCAATCTCTCTTTTTCAGTTCTTTATGTTTGTTTTCGTGTTATGATGGTTGACTATGGTGGTTTGTTTTATGACAGTTGAATGGGGAAGAAGGTGAAGATGAATTTGGTGAAGAGCTTGGGGGGGCTGTGCAGCAAGAGTTCTAGGTTTTTTTCTCTACCAGCCTCCTTTCTGAATGAATAGTAACAAAATATATATGGTGTGAGATTAGGGTTTTCCTATGTTTGAAAATGCATTCTCTGCTTATCACTTTCTGATGTCAAGACCATGTCCTTCCATTTTAGTAAACTTGGCCCTGCTGTCCTCTGTTATCCTATTTTCTTGTCTTCAAAATTTGTTTTTTTATGCTGACTGTATCTTTCTATGTGTTTTTTGTAGGGAAAGTTTTTATTGATATGAAATTACTGCTGCATAGCTTTATTTTTACCGGAAAACAACCGTTTGGCTTGCTGAAAAACTGATCTCCCCTCATATCATGGCTTGTTCCTTTTTATTATTACCCAAACTGCGTCTATATGGTTCAGTAGTGACACCAATTTGCTTGAATCAGAACTATGAAAGCATACAAGTGAATGCATGGGTATTGCTGTCCAGGACCAAGATCAATCCGGTGATGAGAGTCTCCCTTATCAAACTCCCACGCGAAGCTTTTGAAAGGTTCTCGTATGTTCGCGAGTGGAACTGCAATAACACAATCGACGGAGCATCTAACTTCTGGAGGCAGTAGCCCAATTATCTTGGCAGATGGATCAAACCTCAAACGAGCAGAATCAACCTCAAAGAGATATTACTGAATGCCACCGGCCAACATAAAAAACTCTTCTCTACATTTCTGGTTACTAAGTGCCTTGATAGGGGAAGTGTAGACAACACGTTGACCATCTCGAAGCGACATCGCAACTGTATATAAAGCCACAACAATTTTTCCAGCAGAGGTATGTGCGGAGTTATTTGATGGAAGTCTAGTGCCTGGTGCATCCAATCTAGGACCAAATCCTGCAGCCCCAAATGCAGGACCCTTGGAATCTCCTCGGTGGGGTCTTCTCGTTGTATATATTCCGTTAAGTCCAGTAATAGCCGCCGGTGCCATATCTCACGACTCTGCTTCTTGTCATCACGCATAAAATAAACATCTTCAACCCGCCCATATTTTGAGAAAACTTCCTCAGCTTCCCTTACGAGAGCCTGTTTATTCAGAGAGCCCACAAATAGTTTGTACTCAACTGCACCAAGGCGTTCCCGTTCGCCACCAGCATACCGCACTTGGACGGGACCAACACCTCCGGGGAGAGTACGTCGATTGTGCAATGCTCTTATTGCCTGATCAGCTTCCTCTGAAGTAGCATACTTTATAAAACAATAACCTGTGTTTTAGTAGCTTCTGCATGATGCTGCAATGTCATTGCTTGAGTGGATGGCTGGATCATCTGTATTTGTTGTTGAAGCTGGGAGAAGGCCTGCTCATGGATGCCAATATCTTTATCTCCAAGCCGCTCAAGCAATGTGTTGGCAATTTCTTGCCAAGCAGTATAAGGTAATGATTCTTTTTTTTTTGACTCTGATGATATATGCAAGATCTCTGCTATAACATCCATCACATTTCTTCTTTATGAAATGTTTTCAGAAGCGAGACGTTTCAGAACTTCCATGAGGCACGTATCATCTTTGCTTATTGAGCAATATTCTGCTATCAGCATAACAACAACTTGAGATGTATCATCCTGCGCATCTAGAAGGTGAAGCAGAATCGGTATCACAATATTCGCCTGCCTACTATTGACAAGTGCCTCTTCCTGTGAATGATTTGGCTTTAAAATGATAGCCTTGAATATTGAAACAACCCCCAGCTATCACATCTTCATCAGTGCAATTAAGCTGTGGTTTTAGAACGCGTGAGATTTTCATCCCAATTTCTGACATTGCGCTCTCAAGCCTCTGGCCGTCTAGACGCCCCAGTAGTAGGCATAAACAACTCAAGAAAAACTTTGTAGTCTCCAATCCACCATCCTTGTTGTTGGCAGATCCACCAGCGTGATTATCGGTATTTCTCCAAGGCTTTCGCTTTTGATAATGTATCTGGAAGGTAGCCTGTTTGCCTTATTACCTTGGCTTCCAATGATATTTGATCTCAGCTGTGAAACAAAAGCTGATGGAGAACATAGAGGGGGTAATTTTGAAAGATGTCTTGGTATGCTGTAAGTTCTTGGATCTATGGATTTGGTAATTCTTCATCTGTTTTGTACCCAAGGTAAGCCGTCTAAAGGATCTTTTCTTCTGGTTCTCTCTGCTGTTAAGGGAAGTGGTGAGTTTTCATACGGTTGCGCCTCTGAACTTGGGGAGTTCCTGGCGTGGACGATATGTGTGAACAGTTTGTTAACAGGTTATTGTCGCTGTGGCATACGTCCTTGATTTAGGATCGTGGTGTCTCGTGAAAATCCATTGCGTAACAGCTCACCAAGGCTTTGTAGAATCCATTATGTACGAATTGCTTTTGTGATTACAATTTGTGAATGCGTTGCACTGCAGGTCATGTGCGTGAGCAGGGTCGCTTGAAGGGTAGAGTCGCGACCGATGCATTGGAGACTGGCAGAAGACAATGCTATACCGCAAGTTGTTGTCGTTTGGAGGCAATTGGTTTCGTTACACATGTTGTGAAACCACTTTGTGCAGCAGGTACAATCATTTCCTATTTTCTTTTTTTTTCTTTTTTTCGTTCTACCTAACCGGTGTATATATTGTTGTTTATCAGTCGGCAGACCAACCTGTACAACAAGAGTAACGTCGAGATAATCAACTCCAGGTGCGGATACATCCGAAGTAACAAGGATTTGGCAAGGATTTGCTTGCATATGTTTCTGTTCTGTACTAAGATTTGTTCCTCCAATCACAACTTGAGCACCGATGGTAAGATGATACTTAAGCAGTTTAGTTGCCTCTGCAGCTGCTTGACAAGCAAGCTCTCGAGTTGGGCAGATGACAAGAATAAGAATTGGTGTCCGCTTTTGACCACGATCCATTGGTGGAGATTTCACAACAAGTTCAATCGATGGAAGCAAAAAAAAACAATTGTTTTTCCCGTGCCTGTTTTAGCTTTAGCCAAGACATCCTTACCTTTTAGAATAGCTGGAAGTGTAGCCTCTTGTAGTTTTTTGAATCTCTTTAATGTGCAATATATTGTAGAATTATTGATGTAACATTGTTCACACAATATGCTTTGAATAGCCTCGTAACTTTCAACATTGTCCTCTGCTTGTGGTATTTTGTTTCATGACTTGTGATTGTTAGTTTAAGTCCTTGATACATTACCGCATTTCCATATAACCATAAATAATCTCAAGTTGTGCTCTTGACTAGACATGATTACTTCATTGGCTTGTAAATAGATTGGAATAACTTAAAGTACAGCCAAGAAATCCCTTCTTTCAATGTGCTTCTCATTATTTAGCACCATTCTCATAAATACACATGACCACAAGGAACCTACAGATTAGAGACATAAGTGACGTGCCCATGCCTATACCAACATCTTGACTTACAATCAATAATTTAAAATCAATCATAATCACTTCATGGCTTGCCTTTCTTGTTGAGATTTTTGATATGGAATTTAAATGATGATGAACTCTAAACCTCAATTGTGAATTTTTGAACAAATGGCATGGGCATATTAACCTGTCTTTGGGGTTTATGAATTATGGACTTTGTTGGGATTTAAAAACCAAATGCTATCTACACTACACCCGAACTCTTTCACGAACACCA
Source organism: Lathyrus sativus (assembly GCA_963859935.3). Lineage (NCBI taxonomy): Eukaryota > Viridiplantae > Streptophyta > Magnoliopsida > Fabales > Fabaceae > Lathyrus > Lathyrus sativus. The sequence goes on from CAWUDS030002378.1 coordinate 10,844, forward strand.
CCTTGAGATGAAAGAATTAAAATGCTCCCACTTTGAACATTACAGGCCGAATGAGCATATATTGAGATTAGAGATCATGACTTGAGATAAAAGCCTCAGTTCTCATTCCAAACGGACCTTAATGATTATCACCCTGAAACTATCGATAGTATGACAACTTGATTTATACCCGGGGAATTTGTATTGGCACATGACTTTCACGATACATACTCAAATGCACCACGGTTTAAATGTAGTCCAGCTATGAAACCCTCCGAGTTTAGTCAGCAAGCCAAGCAACATATTTTTGGATTTTTCAGTGGATGAACAAAGGAAAACCAAACAGGTAGGACAAAATTTGGGTATGACAAGGAGGTAAACCAAACCCAGGCCAAGTAGATGGTGGCACTGGAACAAGAGGTGGATCAACATCCGAAACTTCCTGAATGACGGTCCTTTGAGGTGACTCTCCTCTGAAAATCAGTACTTGGAGCATTTCGGTGAGTTTGGTCATGCCTGATTTCAACTCATCGATCTCCATTCGGACCTCTACATTATATGCCTCTTGCTCTGACATCTTACGTCTATAATTAGCCCTGGTCTGATATCTGTGTCGAGGAATCAGCTTGACGACTCAAAGGTACACTGGAAGACGAGAGAACCGAGAATGAGAAACCGGGGGACAAATGCAATGCAAAAATGTGATGCTGATGCCATGCAATGGTTTCAAGAATTTCAACGGTCGATTGCGAATATTGCTTTTTAAGAAAGTTGGAAAAAATTTTAGACTTTAAAATGTAAGGCTTTTCGAATTTGCAAAGGACTGCTGAATTCCTTGAAACTAGAAATGATATGATGCTTTATGGATGCGAAGCACAAATACACATAAGCAAACAAAAGGTCCTAAGTTAGAGGAACAATGAATGGAGTCAAGGTCTACCCTTCCCAAAGAGGTATGTACTATAGGTTGATTGTACCTGTAGAACAAGGGTTCTAAATCAGTGCCCAAATTCATCAGTCCATCTTTCGGATATTATCGACTTCCCGACTGACTCGAGGGTCAATAATATTCTCAAGAGAACCTCTTTTAAGTGTAGCATCGCGTAGCAACCATTGTAGGACTACTCCCATATAGTTCCCGTACTACGTCCTATATAAGGTCAAGATGGTGTAAAGGTACTACGGTTCCCAGTATCACAGACTCCAATCGATAACGGTAAAAGTTTTCACGACTACACTCGATCAACCAAACCATTTTCGAAAGTGTCTCAACTGAGCGGTGATTCTCGATTTAGCTTAGTCGGGACTCACTCCCTATAAGCCTCGTCGAATATATCAACCATCCTATCATAAGGTCGCTCAAGTCCGGGTGTAGGACTTATCTCACAACACAGTAACTCCAAGTAAGGTACCCCAATATATACATACAAGTGAGCAAAATATATAATAAAACAAATATATAAAGAAAAATAAACAAAATAGGGATAACCCTCAATAGTTAGGAATCCCCAGTGAAGTCGCCATTTTCTGTTGCGGTGAAATTTGGATGTTAAGCTATTGATTAACTTGAATCTTAATTCATTTACAACCGGTCTTTGATTTATCCGAAGGAAAGGTTAAAGAAAGGAAAAGCCTAAAAGGGAGAGATCTAAGGTTCGGGGGTTGGTTAAATTTAGGGAAGGTATTAGCACCCTAAACTTCCGTAGTACTCTACGGGAACCTTTTGTTTATTTTTTTTTATTTATTTCATTAATTATTTTGCTTTAGGGTATATACAAAGGATTGAAAATTAAAAAAGACCTAGGGGTTAATTCTAAGTTTACTCGGCAAGACATCGCATCTTGTGCCTACATATCCTTACGGGAATGGAATCAGAGTAACTGTAGTTCCCCTCAAAAGGGAGGTTAGAGACTTCTTGACTGTGGTCAAGGTCTCAAGGAGAATAAACGCATCTTAAGGACACGCTTACATGGAGTCTTAAACTCCGATCTCTATGTTATAAATTGTTAAGTGCATTAGGGTTAGGTTAGGGATTCCGCGGCGGGAAACCCTAAAATGAGTGCGGCGACTCTTTGACCTAAAGCTAGGGGTAGTTTTGTAATTTTGTCCACGGCGAGACATTTGTGAAAAGTTAGGGTTTGTAAGGGTTTGAAGTCTTGAGGACTATTGGCGTGGTGGCCAAACGGCTAGACCTAATCCTTCGGAGGAATGCAATGGGACAAATTAACGATGCAAATGCGCGAATTTAAACCATACAAACAGCAGAAATTAAAGTGCGGAAAGGTAAACGCGATAATTTGTTCGCGAAGTTACAAATGAGAAACAGATACAGTTATAATACAACTTGAATTGAAAAACACATTAAAATAGCTAATACCAACGTAACAAACTGCACATTGAATACACAAGGTTAGTAGATAGAGTCAGACAGTAATCAGACGAGTTATGAAACGGAAGTGCGAAAGTTATAGATATTCTTTGTTGTTTATTTGTGATATATAAAAAAGCTTTTGATTTAAGTTAAAAAAGAGGTTTTAATATTATTAAAAAAAACTTTTCAAAAATAGTCTTAATTTAATTATCTAACAAAAAGGTTTTATTTTTAAAAAAAAAGGTTTAATGTTATTATTATATATTTTTTAAAAAACGGTTCTAGTTATTATTTTAAAAAAAGATTTTAGTTATTATTTTAAATTTATCTAAAAAAAAGTTTTTCTTAAAAATAATAGGTTTTCATATTAATTTGGAAAAGATGTTAATGTTATTTATTTTAAAAAAACAGATTTTTATATTATAACAAGTTTTAATAAATTAATGATAATAATAATAATAATAATAATAATAATAATAATAATGATAATAATAATAAATAATGATAATAATAATAATAATAATAGTAATAAAGCAATAATGAATTTTAAATATGTCAAATAACCCAACAATGTTGCTAACGCAGAAATGCGCTCATCGCAACCAGATCTAAATCGGACGAAACAAAATTTATCGCAAAGAAAAAGAAATTAAGCAAAAAAAGCAGTATTATTGCTCACACAAAAATGCGATCGTCGCAACCAGATCGAACTAACACAAATGTCACGCGTCATGCACACAAATGTGCAAACATCGTATTGATATAATTCGATCAAAAATTAATCTTATATATATATATATATATATATATATATATAAACTCTAACAATTTGAAAATTATAAATATATAAACGTAACAGTAATAGATAAAGAAAAAGAAATAACGGTAATAGATGAAGAAAAAGAAATAACGGTAAAAGATGAAGAAAAAGAAACAACAGTAATAGATGAAGGAAAAGAAATAGCGGTAAATGATGAAGAAAAAGAAACAACAGTAATAGATGAAGAAAAAGAAATAACGGTAAACGGCACTCACTCCTCTTAGGTTTTTTTTCATTCTCTTTTTCAACAAGGCAACACATGTATATATAGGGAACAAATTAGGGTTAACACCAAATTGTCAATAATGTCCCTAAAGCCCATTTTAAAGCCCAAACTAAATAATTAGTTAAGAAAAAATAAAATTTAAATAATTTAAAGTAATTAAAATAAACTTAAAATAAAAACTAATAATCCTATTGATTCCTAAAATCAAAAATATTATAAAAAGAACAAAATTTTTTCCAATATTTTTTATTTTATGATTTTTTGGATATTTTTATGAATAATTTAGAAAAAAGTGAAAAAAAATAATATTTTAAAAAATGATTTAATTAAAATAAGAAAATAATAATTAAATAATAATAAAAAACTATTTTTGTTATTTTTTAATGAAAGATAGAAAAATTTAGAGTAAAAATAATAAAAAACAAAAAGTGACAAAGGTGAGATTCAAACTCTCAACCTCTCACACTCACAACTCCTTACACATGTCCTCTTGCCAATTGTGTCATTTTTACTTTTTAGAAAAAAAATGCATGTCATATGATATTTACCTGCAAAAAGTCAAACGACTACACAAATTTGTTAGTAATTGATTAAATGCAATAAAAATGCAATGAAATGCGACGACAAATCTTAGGGCAAAATTTGGGGTATTACACTATCTATCTATCTATCTGTCTATCTATCTATCTATCTATCTGTCTATCTATCTATCTATCTATCTATCTATATGTCTATCTATCTATCTGTCTATCTATCTATCT
>CAWUDS030002379.1:0-42761 GCA_963859935.3 Lathyrus sativus
TGCCCTTCACAAAGGGACCTATTGAGGTTATCATCTGTGACAATGTTCAGTCAATTCAAAGTTTTAACAATTATTAGCTTAGGCCAGCCAGTTATGTATGTGAATTTTAACAAAAACATCGGGCGTTTTCTTGCAAACAAAACAGGTAAAAGCTAAAACAAACACGAGGTGAACAAAGCACTGAATAGTATGTTCATTGATGAAATGGGCCTGTAAATAGGCAAAATGTTTTACAACAGACGCAAGCTCCTGGAATGAGGAAACTGCACAAATATATATAGAAATATACAGCAAATATGTACAAATGTCGGTGATGTGGTGTAGACGAACACCATGAGCTAATCCTTCCACGACTCACTCGACTTCGATACCTTCCTGACGCTTCGTCTTCAGAAGAGATTGACTTGGGTAAATGGCCCTCAGGTCTCCCAAACCATTAAGCAATGAAAGTTCACACGTGGACCGCAGTCATTTGCTTTTTTAATCCCTAACTTTTGCCTGAACCGTCCTTTCGGGTTTTCGATTCACCGGGATACCCTTTTTTCCAAATCCTCCCTTTCAGGTTTTCGGCTTTGCGGGTGCACATCTTTTCCGCTTATATCCCTAATTTTTGCCCTAACTCTTTTATTTTCTATGGTTCGTCGGGATGCCCCATGTTTGCCTGAATATTCTTTTTTCTTTCAAGCGGATTGTTTCAAGCAAAGTAGTTTTTAACTGCGTCCACGTTCACAGGGGATGCGAAATATTCGCTGTCCATTGTGGATAATAGTAAGGCTCCTCCCGAGAAGACCTTCCTGACGACATATGGACCTTCGTAGTTGGGTGCCCATTTTCCCCTGTGATCTGAGTGTGGCGGGATAGTCTTTTTCAGCACAAGATTTCCCGTCTGAAAGCTTCGAGGGCGCACCTTCTTGTCGTAAGCTTTCTTCATCCGGCTTTGGTACAATCGATCGTATGCGATGAATGCTAACCTCTTTTCATTCATCAGGCTCAGCTAATTCAACCTATTCTTTATCCATTCCGCCTCATCGAGCTTCACATCGACCATAACTCTTAAAGAAGGAATCTCGACTTCTAGCGGTAGGACAACTTCCATACCGTACACTAGTGAGAAAGGAGTTGCCCCGGTTGATGTGCATACCATCGTACGATAAACGTGCAGAGCAAAGGGCAACATCTCATGCCAATCTTTATAAGTGACAACCATCTTTTGCACTATCTTTTTGATGTTTTTGTTGGCTGCTTCGACAGCGCCATTCATCTTCAGCCGATAGGGCGATGAGTTGTGATGTTCAATCTTGAAGTTCTGGCATAACTCTTTAATCATCTTGTTGTTCAAATTTGAACCATTGTCAGTAATGATCCGCTCGGGAATTCCATATCTGCAAATGATGTCCTTCTTTATGAATCTGGATACCACTTGCTTGGTAACATTAGCGTACGACGCTGCCTCTACCCATTTGGTGAAGTAGTCGATGGCCACCAGGATGAAGCGGTGTTCGTTGGATGCAGTGGGCTCGATCTTGCCGATCATATCGATGCCCCACATGGAGAACATCCACGGGGACGACATAACATTCAACGGGCACGGCGACACATGGATTTTGTCTGCATAAACCTGACATTTGTGACATCTCTTCGCGAATTTAAAACAATCTGACTCCATCGTGAGCCAGTAATACCCTGCTCGTAATATCTTTCGAGTCATAGCATGCCTGCCAGCGTGCGTACCAAATGTGCCTTCATGAACCTCTTCCATAAGCAAGCTTGCTTCTTTTTCGTCCACACATCTGAGTAACACAAGATCATGATTCCTCCTGTAGAGAACCCCATCCAGGTTGAGGTAGAAATTGCCAGACAACCTCCTAAGAGTCTTCTTATCCTGGGTCGACGCCCCCATCGGATACTCCTTGGTCTTGAGGAAGTTCTGGATATCATATAACCACGGTTTTCCATCGGTGGCCTCCTCAATTGCAAATACGAATGCAGGTCTGTCGAGACGAGAGATGATAATTCTGGGAGCTTCGTTCCAAAAATTGACCTTGTACATTGAGGACAAGGTTGCTAAAGCGTAAGCCATTTGATTTTCTGCCCTTGGTACATGGTGGAATTCCACTCGATCGAAGAATGGCAACAGCCTTCTCGCGTAATTCATGTAAGGGACCAAGTTTGGTTGCCTGGTCTCCCACTCCCCTTTGATTTGGTTAACAACGAGTGCTGAGTCACCGTATACATCCAGGTTTTTTATTCTCAAATCAATGGCTTCTTCTAAACCCATGATGCATGCCTCATATTCTGTTTCGTTGTTGGTGACCGGAAAAGTTAATCTGGCAGTGAATGGAATGTGAGATCCCTAGGGAGTCGTAATGATTGCCCCGATTCCACTTCCATAGGAATTAACTGCACCGTCGAATATTAGCTTCCACTGGGAGCCAAACTCTGGTCCTTCATCAGGCGATGGTTCATCACAGTCCTTCATCTTGAGGAACATAATATCTTCATCGGGAAACTCAAATTTCATCGGCTGATAGTCTTCGATAGGCTGTTTAGCAAGGTACTCTGACAGAACACTTCCTTTGATGTCCTTTTGGGATACATATTGGATATCATACTCCGTCAGTACCATCTGCCACCTGGAAACCCTCCCTGAAAGGGCTTGCTTTTCGAAGACATACTTGATCGGATCCATCTTTGAAATTAGCTTGGTTGTGTGATTGAGAATATACTGTCTTAAACGCTTGGCCGCCCACGTGATCACGCAACATGTTTTCTCCAGCATTGAGTAACGGGACTCACAATCTGTGAACTTTTTACTCAGATAATAAATGACATGCTCCTTTCTGCCATTCTCGTCGTGTTGACCAAGAATGCAACCCATGCTATTCTCCAGAACCGTCAAGTACATGATCAAAGGTCTTCCAGCGACTGGGGGTATCAATTTGGAGGTTCTTGCAAGTATTGTTTTATTTTGTCGAATGCCCTCTGGCAATCCTCATTCCAGACAACCGCCTGATCTTTTTTCAATAGCTTGAACATTAGTTCGCACGTGGCTATGAGCTGAGATATGAACCGAGAAATGTAGTTCAATCTCCCCAGGAAACCACAAACTTCTTTTTCAGTTTTAGGCGTTGGCATATCTTGAATGGCCTTGACCTTGGCAAGATCAACCTCGACGCCTCTTTCGCTCATGATAAACCCTAGTAGTTTTCCGGACCGCACCCTGAAGGTACATTTGTTAGGATTCAGCCTCAACCTGAATTTCCTAAGCCTCTCAAATAGCTTCAGCAAGTTGACCAGATGTCCCTCCTCTGTTTGGGACTTTGCTATCATGTCATCAACATATACTTCAATCTCATGATGAATCATGTCATGAAACAAAGTGACCATTGCCCGCTGGTAAGTTGCCCCTGCGTTTTTCAACCCAAAATGCATTACTTTATAGCACAACCTCCCCCATGGTGTAATGAATGTAGTTTTCTCCATGTCTTCCGGCGCCATCTTAATCTGGTTATAGCCGAAGAAGCCATCCATGAATGAAAATACAGAAAATTAAGCAGTATTGTCGACCAATATGTCAATATGAGGGAGCGGGAAATCGTCTTTAGGGCTCGCCTTGTTCAAATCCCGATAATCCACGCACATCCATACCTTACCGTCTTTCTTCGGTACCGACACTATGTTAGCGACCCACGGAAGGTAAGTAGTCACATCCAAGAATCTGGCATCCAACTGCTTTTGGACCTCTTCTTTGATTTTAACGGCCATGTCTGGTCGTGTCCTTCTAAGCTTCTGCTTAACTGGAGGACAATCTTCGCGCAATGGCAAGTGATGAACCACTATGTCAGTGTCAAGTCCGGGCATATCTTCATAGGACCAAGCAAAGATATCACTATACTCTCGAAGCATCTCGATCAGTCTTTGCTTGATGTCACTCTGCAATGCAGACCCTACTATGACATTTCTGACCACTTCTTCAGACCCCAGATTAACAATCTCGATAACTTCCTCGTGACGCAGAATGATCTTATCTTCTTGTTTCAATAGTTGATCCAACTCTTCCGGAAGGTCTTCATCCCCATCAACCCCTTCTTCAGCTTGATATATCGGGCAATCAAAGTTGAAATGAGTCATGGAAGGTTCTGGATCAATGTCATCTGTAGTACAAATCCTGCAAGGAAAATGGTTAATCATAAAAACAATGTGCAAGGCAGCACAAACAACTTCGCCGTTTTATTGTTTAAACAAAGCAAACCAAGAATAATATAGATCGCAAAATTTGAATCCAAAGAAAACGCCCTTTGATTATTGATAAAATGCACATGCATAAGCAAGCAAGGCCTTGACAATAAAACCTTTATGCATCGGGTAGGACATAAGGTTGTACAATAATTGGAAAAAGCAAATCATTACTCTTTACTGGTCACTTGGATGAAATCCTGGATGGACCAATTGCTGAGGCTCTACCCTGGCTTGCACGGCTGGATCCACGCATCCATATCACAATCACCGTCTCCTTCCCCGTCGGACACATCATTGACCTGTTCGAATATGAATCCACCCTTAGTGAACTGAATTGGTCCCTTGTAACACGACACATTCTGAGGGGATGAAGCAGCAGAAGGATGATACCCCAAGCCAAACGTATCTTGCTTGTTGGGGATGTTCAACACCTGCCCCCAGCCCTGAGCTGAACCAGTCTGTACCATATCTTGAGCCTCTTTGAAAGAAGAGAGAGCCACTTCAGGTGCTTTGCTTGAGGTAGGAACCGAATCCTTAACTTTGACAGTTTCGAATGCTTGGCACAACATTTCGTGGATCTCGCCATCCACTTCCACATACTTAAAAGACGACAGATGGCTCACCATAATGTCTTCTTCCCCACAGATTGTGACGATGCTGCCACCCACAGCGTACTTCAATTTCTGATGCAGCATAGATGTCACAGCTCCCGCTGAATGGATCCAGGGTCGGCCTAGCAAGCAGCTGTAAGCGGGCTGGATGTCCATGATATAAAATACTGCATTCAAGCTTTCTGGCCCCACCTGAATGGGCAATGTTACTTCTCCGAACACGGACCGCTTGGTCCCATCAAAAGCCCTCACCACTAGATCACTGGGTGTACACAACAACCCACGAGTGTCCAGCTTCATAAGCGCTTTCTTTGGCAATACATTTAAGGAAGACTCGGTATCCACAAGCACATGCGACATAACAGTTCCCCAACATTCTAGTGATATGTGCAGCGCATTGTTATGGTTCCTGCCTTTAGGCGTCAAGTCACGATCAGTGAAGCCCAAACCATTGCCAGCATTGACATGTGTAACCACCCCTTCGAGCTGGTTGACAGAAATTTCTTGAGGTACATACGCTGCATTCAAGATCTTCAACAAGGCATTGCGATGTGCTTCGGAGCAAAGCAACAAATTCAGTATAGAGATCTTTGAAGGCATCTACTATAGGTGGTCAACTATCTTATAGTCGCTCTTCTTGATTAATCTCATGAATTCTTTAACATCCTTTACCAGCAAGTCTTTTTCTACCTCCCGAGAGGTTTCTTCAACGACTGCTTTGTCTTTACCCTTATCCATCCGGTCGCACCGACTTCAGGTGACGAGAATACCCTCCCACTGCGGGTGATGCCCCTTGATTCAACTATGTTATCCACAGACCCTACCGGTGGGTACCTCAAGTCCATCTTCTGTCCGTTGCAGTAAACCTCCGCTCCATAATTCCATGGGACAACATTGGTACTTTTGAACGGTATAGGGCCAGCCTTTGTTATAGTAATCGTGGGTGAAAGGAAAGGAACGGTATATGAAAGGAAAGTATTCGCGGCCAACCTTTGAACGGTATATGAAAGGAAAATGACAAGAGATCAGTAATTCACCTTAGATATAAAAGCTTCAGATTGAAAGAGGGGAAGAGAACCCTATTTTGAAAGGCCGCCGCTTCCTTCATCGACTTAAAAAACCCTAGCCTCCATTCTCTCCCTCCCAACTCCTCTCTTCATCTTCTTCGAAAAATCCGGCCTCTTCTTCATCAACCTACTCAACAAAATCCAATCACCATCGTCTCAGAAACAACTCTGAACCTCCATCATCATACTCTCATTGCAAACCTTCTCTCTTCCATAAAACAACATACCCATTTTCCATCTCATCTCCAAATCCTCTTCAACCCTTCAACCTTCCATAAACCTGGAGCTTCCCTAACTTTCACTTTACAACAAAACCTCACTCAAAATCACTAAACAACCGAAACCCCTCATCTTCTTCAACATCAACAACAAACCCAAAACTTCAACCCAAATACATCACAAAATCAACCCAAATCTGACTCATTTTCATAACCCACTCAAAATTAGAGAAACTAATGAGACAGAGGTAGATTGAAAACATCAGAACAGAGTGAGTCGAATTTGAAAACGAGATTAAACTTGGAGTGCTTCCGTGACGGATGAGAGCAACGCGAGCAAAGGTTGGGAAGGGTTGTTTCTGATTTTCGTCTTTCTAATGTAATCGATGGTGCGCTGTTCTTTTCGTTTCAATTTGGGAAATGGGAGTTTCGTAGTTGTTGGTTGGGTCTTTTAGGATTCTTTTAAGCAAACGGGACTTTTGTTGTTTGATTTTCAGCTTTTGACTGAAATGGTTGGGGCTCGGGCCTGTTTTGCTTTTCTTGCTGTTGCTTTTCTTTTCTTTTTTGTCTTAATTTCTAAAGGAGGTGATAGGCTTTGACAGCCCAAATGATCTTCATGAATCATACCCCCAGATCTTGTTCTGCCCCCCTCTCTCATTGCGTTTCTTTTTATTAACTTTGTTAGTTTTTAATATTTTCTTTATTAATAGAAATAAAAGAATCTCTTAAAATTGTTGGTCTTCAATACATTTTATTTTATGTTTTCTCAATTGATTTTATTCATATTGTTTTTTTTATTTCCATTTCATTTCTATCTTAACTTTATTCTCATTTGTGGGTCGACGACGAGACCTCCGTAAACCGTTATTGGTCAAACTATTGATAAATAACGTTGGATCTGAGACCACTTTTTTTCTCTCTTCATTTCTTCTTTATTTTTGATTTTTATTAATTTTATTTCATTTTTGGTCAATGACATTTTTTACAAATTATTATCGGTCAAATTATTGATAGATGATTATTTATTCGAGACTATTTCATTTTCTATTCCATTTCCATTTTTATTCATTTTTCCGATCGATGATGTCTTCCAATTCGTAAGCGTCGTGTATCGAAGTTGATAACCTTCTCGATTTCAAATCTATGGAGAATGACCATTTGGGTCATTTTCCCTACTTTGGGATCGTGATAGGCTACCTTCGATTAATCAACATTTTGTTTGCGATTAAGACCAGATCCCACCTTTTGTCTGTGCGACACGATTAAATTGGTGAATGATTCTCAATATCATTTCTCCATCTTGTTTTACAGAAGTCAACTCATGCGGCCTCCAATAGACCGACTTTCATTATAAGTCGAGCTACGACGGTTTAGCGTTACATTTGTCTCGATTTAACCAAACTAACCATTGCTTCATATTTCTGTTAAATATTATCGTGGATATTATTGTTATATTATCTTGCCATATTCATATTGTCATATTCATCTATTCATTCTTATTCACCCATATTCGAAAACACCTAATAAATTATCGAAATCCTAAAAGCCAAATTGGTGGACTGTTGTATCATTGGTTATTTGCAGGAACCCTAATTTTGAGTCGTGTCCGACTTTGCTCAAGGCGTAGTTTAGGACACAATGCACACACATGACTTTCTCTTGGGCTACCTGACAATGAGACCCCTTTATTTCGTGCAATCCCGTGTAACTTAGATGTACCCCTCTCCTATTCCGATGTATGTTTCGTGTTTCTTTGATTATTAGTTTATCTCCTAGGAGCACCCATGGGACTAGAGCGGATCAAACTATTTTCAAACTAATTCTCGATTCGTCATTGAGCCATTTTCAAACACCCTGTAAGTCGAGTGCTCATACGCATTCACCATCAACCTATTGCACAATTCGACTCTTGATGCGTAAGTCAAGTCGGTCCCACTTCTCGAACCATGTCTATTATACGTTTTGCACGCGATAATAAGTCAAACCCTTGATCCAACGTTAAGTGGATTTTCGTAATAAACCATCAATCAATTAACAACTATCTAATTCTTTTCAAGGTGTAAGTAGTAGGTTCAAGTCTTTGATCTTGCTTTCGGTTGTTTGGATGCGAGTTATCTTATTTGTGTGTGAGCAATTGACGCCTTTAAATAACATTAACAACTCGACAACATTCAACCATCTTCCAACTACTCATCCTTTCAGATACCACTCAAACAACTTTCTTTTCACGATTAAAAAGAGAGGGTTCCAAGTCTTTGGTTCGCTCTCCCGACTACTTGGGTCTGAGAAGCCTTTCTTAAACTTCAAGTAGTAGTCATCCGATCAACCTCACCCATTCAAACAACCTTCTTTTGCGATGAAAAAGAGAGAGTTCCAAGTCTTTGGTTCACTCTCTCGATTACTTGGGTCCGAGAAGTATTTCTTAAGCTTCAAGTAATCGTCATCAATTCAACTTCACCCTTTCAAACACAACCTTATTCTTCTAGATGAAAAAGAGAGAGTTCCAAGTCTTTGGTTCGCTCTCCCGATTACTTGGGACCGAGAAGTCTTTCTTAAGCTTCGAGTAATCGTCATCCGTACCCACTTCAAACCCATTCAATCTTGTATCCTTTTCGTGGTCGTTACCACGAACTACGACTGCTCTGATTCTTCATTCTCATCCGAATGTAAGATACGTAGGCACAAGATTGCGATGATCTTGGCGAGCACAATCCCCTCCATCTTCCGTTTCCCTCATCCTTTCCCGTAGTCGAACTACGAGAGCTCTAATTTCTCATTCTCGTCCGAATGAGTATACGTAGGCACAAGGGCCCCAATCCTTAGCGAGTACCCTATCTTCTATCCATCCCCTTTCCCCTAGCGTCTTTAGCCTTTGCAGTATCCTTTTAGTATTTAGTATTGAGAAGAGAAGAACTAAGCATAGCTAACATCCATCACAACTCAAATTAAGAGGTTCCCATTGAGTACAACGGACGTAAGGGGTGCTAATACCTTCCTGTTGCACCCTAAAATTTGACCAACCTGGTCCCGTATCTGGCTCGATGTCTCGACGCATTTCGCATACGCATTTTGCATACTGCATATAGTGCATTTCTTCAATCATGGTGACTTTATCGGGATTACAGCCCTGCTGTCGCATTTCAGGTGTCTCAGACCGGTTCGAGTAATCGGAGGTTATTTTGGGAAGTCGCGCGCTTCCTGGGTGTTTTCAGTTTATGCAGTGATTTTTGAGTTTTTTGGTGTCTGGGTTACCGTTTGCTTCGATCTGGTCTCGCGCTCTCTTTTATATTGGTTATTTGCCTTTGTTTGCATTTTTTTAGGATTTAATAGCCTCTTGTAGATTTTAAATAGGTTTTATAGATTTTTCAGAATTTAAATAGATTTTTTTTATTATTTTTAATAGCTTAAAATCATTTTTAGAATATAATAGATAAATAGATTTTAATCTTTATTTTAATAGTTTTAAATCAATTTTGAGGAATTTAATAGATTTTGATTTGGATATTAAATAGCTTTTAAATGTTTTTAGAATAATATAGAAAGAATATAGATTTTTCTTTTATTAATAATAGATTTTCTTTTAAATAAATAGTGGAGATTTTATTAGAGATTTAATAGGAATTTAATAAAATTTTAAATAGAGAATTATTAGAGTTTTTTAGATTAGTGGGATTATTAGAGTTTTATTAGTTTAGAAATTAATTGGAATTAATATAGATTTTTAGGTTAGTCCTCTTTTTAGAATTAATTAGGATTTAGATTAGTCTAATTTTCATTTAGCATCTAATTGAAGTTTTAAATAGTTAATTAGGTTTTCAGTTTTTGATTGAGTTTAATATTTCCATTAGCCATGTTAATTAGTCCATTTAATCTTCATTAAGCATTTTCATTAATCATTTTTAATTCAGTTTTTTTGGTCCAAAGCAGTCATTTTTCGTGGGCCCAGTTTGCTTTTTGGAGGCCCAGTTCTGCAGGTCCAGAAAAATCATGCCAGCAATATATAAGTCTGAAGCCACGTGTTATCTTCAGAAGGAGCCATCACATTTTTTCATTTCACACTCAGAAGCCACGTTTCCCATTATCCTCTCCCCCTCACCACGTGGCGTCCATGCAACGCTCCCCCTGCCACCTCGCTATGCCACTTGTCTTCCTCTGAGCATCACCGGTTGCATGGCCGGCGGCCATGCAACCACCGCACCTGAACCTCGTCGGCCACCCTAACTACCCTACAACCAACTCCGGCCGCCGTAAACCTCGCCGGAAACTGGAAAAACTCCAGAAATTCATCTTCTTCTCCATTCACCATCTCCTCCGATCCAACTTCATCCTATTCCCATAAAATCAACCTCAATGATAATCACGCCAATAATCTTCTCCGATCATCATCAACACTCGCACGATCTTTAATCAATCCTCATCATTAACAATCAAAAACTGCAGATTCGTTCATCCTCTCCGATCTTGTTCCAACATTCATCCAAGTCTTCATGTTCTTCATCATAGTTCCAGAACAATCATCTTCAATATTCCCAGAAATCGCCAGAAAAAACTAAAGGATCTTCATCATCTTCAAAAGAAAATTTCTTCAAAGATCTCCGAACGTCATCTTAAGATCCTTCAACATCGCTTCCAGATTCAGCAGAACTCAGTAATCAGGTTCTTCCAGGCTCTTCATCAAGAACTCTAACATCTCCCAGAACTTCATCATCACCAAAAATTCCAAGAATCTTCGACCGCCTTCAAGAAAACGTCCAGAATCTTCCAAGATTTACATCGTTAGATCCGCATGCATCTTAATCCGTCTTCGTAAGGTTAGAGGTGGAATTTTCCAGATTTCGTATGAGTTTCTTCATGCGCCTTCAATAAAGCTCAGGATCTTCAAGGAGCTCGAGCCTCAAGATCCATCCGATGTGTAGTGATTGCGTTGATCTTGCTGAGATGATAAGGTTTAGAGTGCGATTAGGTTGAGATTATTTGAGTGAAAGAATTGGTGAGAGTGACGGAGGTTTGTGTGAACAAAGAACAACGGTGAATCTGCGAAGGAGTACTGAGAGAGAGAATGAGAATCAGAGAGGAGGGTGAGAGAAGGCTAAGCGGCTGTGAACAGTGTTAGAGGGAAGAAGGACCTAGGGTTTTCTTTTCCTCTCAGAATGTGATCTGGACGTGCTCGATTGGGCCTTGCTGAGCCCGTTGTTTTTTTTCGGATACACCTCCGTTTTCTTTTTTTTCGCCCCCCCTCCGTACGATCTTTTGTGGGCTGGGCCCAACTTTTACTTACATTTTTGCTTATATCCCCCCTGTAACTGTTGTACCCCCTTTCCCCTTTGTATTCTCTCTTTCTTTTCTCTTATAGCTTTCTTTCTTTTAATTTCTACATAAAAGAAGTAAAAAAGAGATATAGAAAAAAAATATTTGAAAAAAGAATATGAAAAAATAGAGAAAGAATATTGAAAAAAAGATACATGAAAAGAAGAAAAAAATAAAGTGTGAAAAGGAAAAGAGTATGTGAAAAAACATAGAAAAAGAATATGTGGAAAAAATAGTGAAATATGAGTATAGAAAAATTGAGAAAAAATATTAGTTCATACTTTTAATATTTTCTTTTAGGATACATTTTTTCATAGAAATTCTTTTACACCTTTTTAGAGGTAGTTTAGAAGTCCACTTGGTAGGGGACTATTTTCCATTTGATTTTCCATTATAGATGAATAGGATAGAGTTTTAGGAGTTTATTTTCCGTATCCAACCATTGTAACCATTTTTCAGAATGTTAATAAAACGAGATTTGAGTTGTGGTCCCGAAGTAGCCGAACTACAGCTGCTCTGATTTCTCGTACCAGACGAGAATATGTAGGCATAGGATGCGATATCCTAGCGAGCACACTAACAACTAACCTTTTGTTCTCTCGCTGCTGTGCGATCGAGACTTTCCCGCTGACGACTGATTGTTACCCTTTTCTCTTGCCCGAGTGCATTTGAGACCAGACCGTAGTTGTTCCTATAGGTTCCCGTACCCTTAAAACCAGTTTAATTTCTCACTGCTGTGTGAGAACACCCAGCCTAGCCGTAGTTATCATGAACTACGTAAGCTCTGATCTTCCATGCAGTGTGGAAGTACGTAGGCACAAGACGTGAAGTCTTGGCGAGCCAATTCCCTGTAGTTTCCCGAACTACGTTGACTCTGACTTTCTCTCTTGAGAATACGTAGGCGTAGAGTGCGACGCTCTATCGAGTCAATTCCCGTCTGTTTAGATTTAGCAGCCGTAGATAGATTTTTTTGCATCCTTTAGACAACCCAAGCAAGCGTGGATCCCGTCGAGTACGACGGACGTGAGGGGTGCTAATACCTTCCCCTTGCGTAACCGACTCCCGAACCCAGGTTTTGGTTGCGATGACCATACCTTTCCCGTTTTTTGCGAGGTTTACTTCGAGCGTTTCCTTTCCCTCCGTTGGGATAAATAACACACGGTGGCGACTCTTCTGTCAGCCGGCGCCGATTTTCGCAGTAGCGACAGCTGGTGACTCTGCTGGGGATCCAACGTCCCCTGGCTGCTAAGGACTGCGATAGTTCCTTATGCATGTGGGATCCAACGTCCCCTAAGAGAGTCAATCCTAGCGCTTGTTTGCTTGTCTATTAGGGTTTATTTATTGATATTATCTGTTGCTGTTGTGCTATTGGGGTGTGACGGATGTTCTATGATTGAGAGATAAGCCGGACCTGGGCTTGAGTGCACCTTAGACTTAGAGTAGAAATTAGTGGGCGCCTACCAGCTTTGCTTGTATTAGTGTCCCGCGAAATCTACACTCAGACGAGGTTCTTCTGGTTGGCCTCTTGTCCCACCCTTTGGGTGGCTCGGGTTGCTGGTTAGTTGGATTGTCGACTCTGGGAACCGATCATTTGGAAGTTAGCTAAGTGAGGCCTCTTCAAGACTTGATGATGCCACTCCTTCTGGGAATCGTATCGTCAGTTTTGAAAGTCTGTGACGCTGACGACCGCATAGGATGTCGTACCTTGACAGATTTAGGTCCATACCCGTGAGTGGGGTTTTTTTTTGCAGGAACCTTGACTTCCAACCTACCCATTATTTTGGTCTCTCTTCAGAGCGAACGTACTCCGTCAGCCGCGCAGCAGTATTCAGATTTGTGTGGGGGCTGTGGTCCCGTTGTTTGCTGCATCTTGCATATCATGTGCATAACAGTGTTGCATCATATTGCATATCATCCTCCAGTTAGCCAGAGTTCTGATCCAGCCTTTGTTTCCTGAAGGTGATTACCCGGAGTTTGGATTGAGCAGCTGTTGATTGTCAGAAGACCGACCTAGGGGTTGAGTAGATTTGAGCAGAATCGAGCATTGAAGTCAGCTGAAGACTATTGGTAGCTATGTCTGAATGCGATTTCCAGTCTCCTAACACCTTGACAGGGTTCACTATGGCGTCCAACCCTCTGTATGATTCTATGGAAGACTTCCCGCAGGCGAACAACGTTACTGCAGACCAAGTTGTACAGCCTTCTGTTGAGAACCGAGATCGACATGAGCAGTTTGTTGCCCGAAATGAACGTCCTCCTCCTGTTAACAATCAAGGTGTTGTTTTCCCTGTGATGAATTACCAAAGAGATATCCCGATAACCAGGATGGTAGATCCAAGAGCTCTTGAGACGGATAGAAAACTCCGAGCGTTGGAAGAAGGGATGAAAGCTTTGAAAGTGAAAGATGCTGTTAACCTGAATGCTGTAGACATGTGTTTGGTTCCTGACCTGGTGTTGCCTTATAAGTTCAAAGTGCCGAAATTTGAGAAGTACACGGGAGATAGCTGTCCGAAGCAAAATTTGATGATGTTCTGTCGAAGAATGACTTCGTTTGTGCGAGATGACAAATTGATGATCCATTGCTTTCAAGATAGTCTGACTGAGGCATCTTTGAGGTGGTATATGCAGTTAGAGAGAAATCAGATTCAGTCATGGATGGATTTAGCCAGAGCTTTTCTGAAGCAGTACGATTATAATTTAGACATAGCTCCCCATCGCATGCAGTTGCAAGAACTGTCTCAAGAGAACAATGAACCTATCAGGAAGTATGCTCAGAGATGGAGAGAATTTGCTGCTAGAGTGCACCCACCGCTTTTGGACCGAGAGTTAACTAGCATGTTTGTAGACTCCCTACAAGATCCGTACTTCGAAAGATTGCTTGGACTTCCGTTAAGTTTCTCTGACGTGGTAACATTAGGAGAACGCCTTGAGTATGCCATAAGAATTGGGAAAATTCAGATTACTTCAAATGATCAAGCTGGTGAAACTGAATATCCTTGTGACTATCAGAATGAAGAAGGAGTGGTGATTAATGCAGTCATGCCAAATGTTGAATATCCTCGAAGTGAATCAGTGAATTTTGTTGGTTCTTCATCTTATCAGAGATCAGTACCTCCTGTGGCTTGTTATGCTGAACAGACAGCCGTGCCTAGGGCACCATATCAGGAATCTTATGTCGCTTCCATTGCAAATCAGCGAACTCGTGGTCGAGGTTATCAGAATCAGCGTCAGAATCAGAATCGACCTCGCAACAACTTGGAACGAAGGAAAGCTCCTTCTCACCTAGTGCCTATGCCGTATAGCCATCTGCTACCATCTTTGATCCAGAGTTCTTTGGTGGAACCTAAAGCTCTTAAGCTAGTTCCAGAACCTTACCCTCCTGGGTACAATCCCCACGTTCGGTGTGGTTATCATGGCGGATCACCGGGGCATGCAACTGAAGATTGTAAAGCGTTTCAGGCGAAGGTACAACAGTTGATCGACCAGGATTGCATTTCCTTTCGAGAAGGATTTTTGTTTGTTCATACCAATCGCTCAGCTGTCTAAGCTCGTAGACTCGGAAAGTATTCCCCAGCAAAGGAGCCAGTGATTCAGACAGGCGGGCGCCTCGACATTGGCAGTCCTCAGACTTTATATCATTTGCATTTGTAGTTTTCTTTTCTGTTAGTTACTACTTGCTGTAAACATTGTATGTTTCGAATGGTGATATTAATAATGTGACTATGCATTTTTCTGAATTAATCATGTCGCTATCGCTCATTTATTGTATTGCACTGACACTTGCATTTTATTCACTCCACTTTGTCACCGTGACTAGCAAAGATTGGAGGGAGGATGATGAAACTGAACTCATAACCGATGATCGTATGCTTTTAGATAAGACCTTACCGATGACGTACAAGGCATTGTTTCAAGTTCCCAAACACTGGAGATATAAGGAGTTAGTCCCTTGTTAACCACTTCGAGCCAGGAAGTAGAAGTTTTTTCGGACTTTTTAACCCTCACATCTTAACCCGGGGCAGGGTAGTTGTCAGTTAGCTTGACCGAGCATTCAAGTCTTACAGAGGAGTGCTGTCTTTCGAGGACCAATCACATCGCATTTTTCCCCAGAGGTTGTACCTCGTCAACCACAGTGGTTAAACCTCATCAATCAGGAGTGAGACAGTTACGATCTTTTCGGAGCAATCAAGACAACCAGTGTCACACGACTTTGTTCCAAAAGAAAGAAAAAGAAAGCCCGCTAGGTAAAAAGAAAGAAAAGCTGGAAAGCTAATACTTAGGCAAAAATCAGGGCATCCCGCTGGACTTCAAAAGAAAACGAAAAAACGAAAAGAAATCAAAAGGAGTCAGTCCAGGAAAAAATTAGGGAATCAAAAGAACGAAAAAGAAAGGATATCAATAGAAATTTTTTCCCCAGTAGATTCACAAAGTCGTGTACACAGACACCGAAAACGAAGCAGGAGTAACTGTCACTCCGGAAAAAAAAAACCCTGTGAGTTCCTTAATTGTGGTTCTTACCATTCAACATACCTCTCGAAGAGGCGAGCGCTCGGGCTAAGTTAACTGAACTTTAGAATCGGAGATCATCACGTAGAAGGGGTGGGTACAAATCAAAATTTGATCCAAATATCCTTTGTTTCACGAACCGTAAACCCGACCACGATACAACCCTTAAAAGACCTAATTGAGGTAGGGTTTATTCCGAAAGCGCATTACGATAAGGTTGAGTAACCTGACTCCTTCACGATTTGCTAGTCATATCCTTGTTGTATTTTTCACTGATCAAATCAGCACTACGTTTGAACTTTGGTTCATTCGTCACTCACAATCATGACACGTAAATGAGTGACAACACAAATTTTTTCAAAATCTGCATAAACACTGCATTAAGATTACCATTCGTGAAATGACAATTTTAATTGCAGGTTAGTAGTTGACATGAAGGAAATTCCATCAGGGAATAATCAAACAGGACTGAATAATACAGTAGTCTGAACCAGAATGGTGTATGCTGTGAAACCCTATGAATCAGGGGCATTATTGTCCAGTAAGTTCAGTATCAGTCAGTCTGCGGACAAGTCCCGAAGCAGCAGTTGATCAGGGGCAGTTTATTTGAGAAGTAGTTGATCAAAAAGGAATCTTCTCGAGAGCCAATCAGGGGGCAGTTATACAGAATGCTGAGATTTGAAAGCAGAACCTTCCTGTGGGTAATCAGATCAGGTTAAGTCGCTTGTATGCTCATTCAGGGGCAAAGTCACTTCAGAGATAGTGAAGACCAACTGGGTTGACAATTGTTTGATTGAGGTTGAATCCTTTTGCCGTACAGATACCGGGGCAAATAATCTCGAGGTCGTCTCGTAGAGAGCTGTTCAGAGCAATATTCCCAAGAGTGGGATTGGGGCAAGTTGAATTGTACTGGGGCAAGTCGTGCAAGCAAGCCTGTTCATCCCCAGCCAGAGTTGAGTATCGGGGAATCGTGTCAATACCCTTATCAAAAACCTGAACCTTCTAAATAAGGAGAGCCGTGTTGTCGGTGGATTGTTATCCTACAGTTTAAATCTGTTACCTGTCAGAACTTCGTAACCAAGTCGTTTCCAAAGCCCAGGTCTCGCCTGGCAAACCGGTAACCAGTTCTCGTCTGGCCCATGCTTCCGTAAATACTAGTTCTCGCCTGGTACCTGTTTTCGTTTAACCCAGTTATCGTATTGTTGATCTTTTTCCGTAAATACCAGTTCTCGCCTGGTACTGCCTTTCTTTTAACCAGTTATCGTATCGTCGATCTTTTTTCGTAAACATCAGTTCTCGCCTGATGCATGTCAACTTCCAACCAGTTCTCGTCTGGTGGTTTTCCTTTCTTTAACATATTGTTGTATCAGTTCTCGTCTGGTACATGTCAGCTTTCAGCCAGTTCTCGCCTGGTTGTCCTTTTCTTAGCCTATATCCAGTCAACGAGTTTGACGTTCAAAACATAAAAACTGATTTTCGTTCAATTTTCCTAATCTATTTTGCTATCAGTTCTCGCCTGGTAGTCTACCTTTGAATGCTAGTTCTCGTCTAGTATTTTCCATCTTGTTAATAACCCGCTTTTATCTAGAAAAACCAAAAAATGTGTAAATACCCGATACAATAATTTGTCAGGTTCCCCGATACGAAGCTTAATGGATGCCAGTTCCCCCGATTAATGTTGAATACCGTATGGACATTGTTAAATCAGAATTACTCCTCTTCAGCAGTTGAAAGTTGTGTATTGTTCCCGGAAGAATTGAGATTGTATTGCTATCCCACATCAGAGTAGGATCAGGAGTATCCTCAGCAGATTAAGATTGATATCCTTGATAGTAGGGGCATTTCCAGCAACGTGCTGCGCGCAATCAACCCCAGTTCGGGTCAATCCCCACAGAGCACAATCAGTTGCCAATGGTTTGAAGAGAGCATCCCCGAGCAGAGTTGTTTTTTCTTTCTCCCCAAGCAGGGTTGCTTTTCCATTTCTCCAGCAGGATGGTTATCCCCAGCCGATTTGATTTCCCTTTTTCAGCATTTATTTTGCTGAGATGATTCTGTGATACCAGGTTACCTTCAGTGGAATTGACCTTGCCTCCGGCATTTATTTTGCCAAAGAGGTTTGTAGACCTGGTGTTCTCTGGCAGCTCGAGCTTACATTAGCATTTGCATATATCGTCAGATTTGCATCTATCAAAATGCATAGCATATTCAGGCCGTATGGGGCATCACATTTACAAATACATAGCATATTCATGCCGTATAGGGTATTGCAGTTACAAACGCATAACATTTACATGTCATATAGGGCATTGCATCATTTCAAGCATACGCATGTCGAAACATAGACCAGGATGGTTACCTATTGGCTTTCGAATTTGTTCACCTGCAGAGTTGTTTGGTTAAGCTTCTCTTCTCCATCAGCGGAGTGATTTCTTCACATTTGGTTGTTACGTCAGCACTGGAAAAAAAACAAAGATTGACATATATCGAACTTCTGAAGCTGCCTCCTTCGTCGAAATAGGTGCCAGGCAGTTCAATTCAGAATTCCCCAGGAGAGTTTCCTCAGGTTCGCCAGGAACCATGAGTCGACAGAAAAGATCCCATAACAGATGGGAAGGTGTTTGCTTTTTTGAAGCATTATCCCGAAGAATCAGTATCTGTGGCGTCACACAGGTGATTGATGTTGAAAAAAAAAACAAGCAGAAAATTTATCAGATAATTGACCAGTTGTTGCCGTGACAACCAGACTTCAGTTTATTAGACGCTATTGCTCAAGCAGCTTTGCAGTTTATTTTTGCGGTTGGCAAATTCCAGGGTTCCATTTGTATTCAACCATCTTCTACCTTTGAATGATCAAAGGCTGGGCGCTCTTCAACCATTCAGGTCCAAGCTGCTTGAATAGGGGCAGCTGTTGCACCCTAAAATTTGACCAACCGGGTCCCGTATCTGGCTCGATGTCTCGACGCATTTCGCATACGCATTTTGCATACTTCATATAGTGCATTTCTTCAATCATGGTGACTTTATCGGGATTACATCCCTGCTGTCGCATTTCAGGTGTCTCAGACCGGTTCGAGTAATCGGAGGTTATTTTGGGAAGTCGCGCGCTTCCTGGGTGTTTTCAGTTTATGCAGTGATTTTTGAGTTTTTTGGTGTCTGGGTTACCGTTTGCTTCGATCTGGTCTCGCGCTCTCTTTTATATTGGTTATTTGCCTTTGTTTGCATTTTTTTAGGATTTAATAGCCTCTTGTAAATTTTAAATAGGTTTTATAGATTTTTCAGAATTTAAATAGATTTTTTTTTTATTTTTAATAGCTTAAAATCATTTTTAGAATATAATAGATAAATAGATTTTAATCTTTGTTTTAATAGTTTTAAATCAATTTTGAGGAATTTAATAGATTTTGATTTGGATATTAAATAGCTTTTAAATTTTTTTAGAATAATATAGAAAGAATATAGATTTTTCTTTTATTAATAATAGATTTTCTTTCAAATAAATAGTGGAGATTTTATTAGAGATTTAATAGGAATTTAATAAAATTTTAAATAGAGAATTATTAGATTTTTTTAAATTAGTGGGATTATTAGAGTTTTATTAGTTTAGAAATTAATTGGAATTAATATAGATTTTTAGGTTAGTCCTCTTTTTAGAATTAATTAGGATTTAGATTAGTCTAATTTTCATTTAGCATCTAATTGAAGTTTTAAATAGTTAATTAGGTTTTCAGTTTTTGATTGAGTTTAATATTTCCATTAGCCATGTTAATTAGTCCATTTAATCTTCATTAAGCATTTTCATTAATCATTTTTAATTCAGTTTTTTTGGTCCAAAGCAGTCATTTTTCGTGGGCCCAGTTTGCTTTTTGGAGGCCCAGTTCTGCAGGTCCAGAAAAATCATGCCAGCAATATATAAGTCTGAAGCCACGTGTTATCTTCAGAAGGAGCCATCACATTTTTTCATTTCACACTCAGAAGCCACGTTTCCCATTATCCTCTCCCCCTCACCACGTGGCGTCCATGCAACGCTCCCTCTGCCACCTCGCTATGCCACTTGTCTTCCTCTGAGCATCACCGGTTGCATGACCGGCGGCCATGCAACCACCGCACCTGAACCTCGCCGGCCACCCTAACTACCCTACAACGAACTCCGGCCGCCGTAAACCTCGCCGGAAACTAGAAAAACTCCAGAAATTCATCTTCTTCTCCATTCACCATCTCCTCCGATCCAACTTCATCCTATTCCCAGAAAATCAACCTCAATGATAATCACGCCAATAATCTTCTCTGATCATCATCAACACTCGCACGATCTTCATTCAATCCTCATCATTAATAGTCAAAAACTCCAGATTTGTTCATCCTCTCCGATCTTGTTCCAACATTCATCCAAGTCTTCATGTTCTTCATCATAGTTCCAGAACAATCATCTTCAATATTCCCAGAAATCGCCAGAAAAAAACTAAAGGATCTTCATCATCTTCAAAAGAAAATTTCTTCAAAGATCTCCGAACGTCATCTTAAGATCCTTCAACATCGCTTCCAGATTCAGCAGAACTCAGTAATCAGGTTCTTCCAGGCTCTTCATCAAGAACTCTAACATCTCCCAGAACTTCATCATCACCAGAAATTCCAAGAATCTTCGACCGCCTTCAAGAAAACGTCCAGAATCTTCCAAGATTTACATCGTTAGATCCGCATGCATCTTAATCCGTCTTCGTAAGGTTAGAGGTGGAATTTTCCAGATTTCGTATGAGTTTCTTCATGCGCCTTCAATAAAGCTCAGGATCTTCAAGGAGCTCGAGCCTCAAGATCCATCTGATGTGTAGTGATTGCGTTGATCTTGCTGAGATGATAAGGTTTAGAGTGCGATTAGGTTGAGATTATTTGAGTGAAAGAATTGGTGAGAGTGACGGAGGTTTGTGTGAACGAAGAACAACGGTGAATCTGCGAAGGAGTTCTGAGAGAGAGAATGAGAATCAGAGAGGAGGGTGAGAGAAGGCTAAGCGACTGTGAACAGTGTTAGAGGGAAGAAGGACCTAGGGTTTTCTTTTCCTCTCAGAATGTGATCTGGACGTGCTCGATTGGGCCTTCATGAGCCCGTTGTTTTTTTTCGGATACACCTCCATTTTCTTTTTTTTCGCCCCCCCTCCGTACGATCTTTTGTGGGCTGGGCCCAACTTTTACTTACATTTTTGCTTATATCCCCCCTGTAACTGTTGTACCCCCTTTCCCCTTTGTATTCTCTCTTTCTTTTCTCTTATAGCTTTCTTTCTTTTAATTTCTACATAAAAGAAGTAAAAAAGAGATATAGAAAAAAATATTTGAAAAAGGAATATGAAAAAATAGAGAAAGAATATTGAAAAAAAGATACATGAAAAGAAGAAAAAAATAAAGTGTGAAAAGGAAAAGAGTATGTGAAAAAACATAGAAAAAGAATATGTGGAAAAAATAGTGAAATATGAATATAGAAAAATTGAGAAAAAATATTAGTTCATACTTTTAATATTTTCTTTTAGGATACATTTTTTCATAGAAATTCTTTTACACCTTTTTAGAGGTAGTTTAGAAGTCCACTTGTTAGGGGACTATTTTCCATTTGATTTTCCATTATAGATGAATAGGATAGAGTTTTAGGAGTTTATTTTCCGTATCCAACCATTGTAACCATTTTTCAGAATGTTAATAACACGAGATTTGAGCTGTGGTCCCGAAGTAGCCGAACTACAGCTGCTCTGATTTCTCGTACCAGACGAGAATATGTAGGCATAGGATGCGATATCCTAGCGAGCACACTAACAACTAACCTTTTGTTCTCTCGCTGCTGTGCGATCGAGACTTTCCCGCTGACGACTGATTGTTACCCTTTTCTCTTGCCCGAGTGCATTTGAGACCATACCGTAGTTGTTCCTATAGGTTCCCGTACCCTTAAAACCAGTTTAATTTCTCACTGCTGTGTGAGAACACCCAGCCTAGCCGTAGTTAGCCTGAACTACGTAAGCTCTGATCTTCCATGCAGTGTGGAAGTACGTAGGCACAAGACGCGAAGTCTTGGCGAGCCAATTCCCTGTAGTTTCCCGAACTACGTTGACTCTGACTTTCTCTCTTGAGAATACGTAGGCGTAGAGTGCGACGCTCTATCGAGTCAATTCCCGTCTGTTTAGATTTAGCAGCCGTAGATAGATTGTTTTGCATCCTTTAGACAACCCAAGCAAGCGTGGATCCCGTCGAGTACGACGGACGTGAGGGGTGCTAATACCTTCCCCTTGCGTAACCGACTCCCGAACCCAGGTTTTGGTTGCGATGACCATACCTTTCCCGTTTTTTGCGAGGTTTACATCGAGCGTTTCCTTTAGAATCGGAGATCATCACGTAGAAGGGGTGGGTACAAATCAAAATTTGGTCCAAATATCCTTTGTTTCACGAACCGTGAACCCGACCACGATACAACCCTTAAAAGACCTAATTGAGGTAGGGTTTATTCCGAAAGCGCATTACGATAAGGTTGAGTAACCTGACTCCTTCACGATTTGCTAGTCATATCCTTGTTGTATTTTTCACTGATCAAATCAGCACTACGTTTGAACTTTGGTTCATTCGTCACTCACAATCATGACACGTAAATGAGTGACAACACAAATTTTTTCAAAATCTGCATAAACACTGCATTAAGATTACCATTCGTGAAATGACAATTTTAATTGCAGGTTAGTAGTTGACATGAAGGAAATTCCATCAGGGAATAATCAAACAGGACTGAATAATACAGTAGTCTGAACCAGAATGGTGTATGCTGTGAAACCCTATGAATCAGGGGCATTATTGTCCAGTAAGTTCAGTATCAGTCAGTCTGCGGACAAGTCCCGAAGCAGCAGTTGATCAGGGGCAGTTTATTTGAGAAGTAGTTGATCAAAAAGGAATCTTCTCGAGAGCCAATCAGGGGGCAGTTATACAGAATGCTGAGATTTGAAAGCAGAACCTTCCTGTGGGTAATCAGATCAGGTTAAGTCGCTTGTATGCTCATTCAGGGGCAAAGTCACTTCAGAGATAGTGAAGACCAACTGGGTTGACAATTGTTTGATTGAGGTTGAATCCTTTTGCCGTACAGATACCGGGGCAAATAATCTCGAGGTCGTCTCGTAGAGAGCTGTTCAGAGCAATATTCCCAAGAGTGGGATTGGGGCAAGTTGAATTGTACTGGGGCAAGTCGTGCAAGCAAGCCTGTTCATCCCCAGCCAGAGTTGAGTATCGGGGAATCGTGTCAATACCCTTATCAAAAACCTGAACCTTCTAAATAAGGAGAGCCGTGTTGTCGGTGGATTGTTATCCTACAGTTTAAATCTGTTACCTGTCAGAACTTCGTAACCAAGTCGTTTCCAAAGCCCAGGTCTCACCTGGCAAACCGGTAACCAGTTCTCGTCTGGCCCATGCTTCCGTAAATACCAGTTCTCGCCTGGTACCTGTTTTCGTTTAACCCAGTTATCGTATTGTTGATCTTTTTCCGTAAATACCAGTTCTCTCCTGGTACTGCCTTTCTTTTAACCAGTTATCGTATCGTCGATCTTTTTTCGTAAACATCAGTTCTCGCCTGATGCATGTCAACTTCCAACCAGTTCTCGTCTGGTTGTTTTCCTTTCTTTAACATATTGTTGTATCAGTTCTCGTCTGGTACATGTCAGCTTTCAGCCAGTTCTCGCCTGGTTGTCCTTTTCTTAGCCTATATCCAGTCAGCCCCGTTTGACGTTCAAAACATAAAAACTGATTTTCGTTCAATTTTCCTAATCTATTTTGCTATCAATTCTCGCCTGGTAGTCTACCTTTGAATGCTAGTTCTCGTCTAGTATTTTCCATCTTGTTAATAACCCGCTTTTATCTAGAAAAACCAAAAAATGTGTAAATACCCGATACAATAATTTGTCAGGTTCCCCGATACGAAGCTTAATGGATGCCAGTTCCCCCGATTAATGTTGAATACCGTATGGACGTTGTTAAATCAGAATTACTCCTCTTCAGCAGTTGAAAGTTGTGTATTGTTCCCGGAAGAATTGAGATTGTATTGCTATCCCGCATCAGAGTAGGATCAGGAGTATCCTCAGCAGATTAAGATTGATATCCTTGATAGTAGGGGCATTTCCAGCAACGTGGTGCGCACAATCAACCCCAGTTCGGGTCAATCCCCACAGAGCACAATCAGTTGCCAATGGTTTGAAGAGAGCATCCCCGAGCAGAGTTGTTTTTTCTTTCTCCCCAAGCAGGGTTGCTTTTCCATTTCTCCAGCAGGATGGTTATCCCCAGCCGATTTGATTTCCCTTTTTCAGCATTTATTTTGCTGAGATGATTCTGTGATACCAGGTTACCTTCAGTGGAATTGACCTTGCCTCCGGCATTTATTTTGCCAAAGCGGTTTGTAGTCCTGGTGTTCTCTGGCAGCTCGAGCTTACATTAGCATTTGCATATATCGTCAGATTTACATCTATCAAAATGCATAGCATATTCAGGCCGTATGGGGCATCACATTTACAAATACATAGCATATTCATGCCGTATAGGGTATTGCAGTTACAAACGCATAACATTTACATGTCATATAGGGCATTGCATCATTTCAAGCATACGCATGTCGAAACATAGACCAGGATGGTTACCTATTGGCTTTCGAATTTGTTCACCTGCAGAGTTGTTTGGTTAAGCTTCTCTTCTCCATCAGCGGAGTGATTTCTTCACATTTGGTTGTTACGTTAGCACTGGAAAAAAAAAACAAAGATTGACATATATCGAACTTCTGAAGCTGCCGCCTTCGTCGAAATAGGTGCCAGGCAGTTCAATTCAGAATTCCCCAGGAGAGTTTCCTCAGGTTCGCCAGGAACCATGAGTCGACAGAAAAGATCCCATAACAGATGGGAAGGTGTTTGCTTTTTTGAAGCATTATCCCGAAGAATCAGTATCTGTGGCGTCACACAGGTGATTGATGTTGAAAAAAAAAACAAGCAGAAAATTTATCAGATAATTGACCAGTTGTTGCCGTGACAACCAGACTTCAGTTTATTAGACGCTATTGCTCAAGCAGCTTTGCAGTTTATTTTTGCGGTTGGCAAATTCCAGGGTTCCATTTGTATTCAACCATCTTCTACCTTTGAATGATCAAAGGTTGGGCGCTCTTCAACCATTCAGGTCCAAGCTGCTTGAATAGGGGCAGCTGTTGCACCCTAAAATTTGACCAACCGGGTCCCGTATCTGGCTCGATGTCTCGACGCATTTCGCATACGCATTTTGCATACTGCATATAGTGCATTTCTTCAATCATGGTGACTTTATCGGGATTACAGCTCTGCTGTCGCATTTCAGGTGTCTCAGACCGGTTCGAGTAATCGGAGGTTATTTTGGGAAGTCGCGCGCTTCCTGGGTGTTTTCAGTTTATGCAGTGATTTTTGAGTTTTTTGGTGTCTGGGTTACCGTTTGCTTCGATCTGGTCTCGCGCTCTCTTTTATATTGGTTATTTGCCTTTGTTTGCATTTTTTTAGGATTTAATAGCCTCTTGTAGATTTTAAATAGGTTTTATAGATTTTTCAGAATTTAAATAGATTTTTTTTATTATTTTTAATAGCTTAAAATCATTTTTAGAATATAATAGATAAATAGATTTTAATCTTTGTTTTAATAGTTTTAAATCAATTTTGAGGAATTTAATAGATTTTGATTTGGATATTAAATAGCTTTTAAATGTTTTTAGAATAATATAGAAAGAATATAGATTTTTCTTTTATTAATAATAGATTTTCTTTCAAATAAATAGTGGAGATTTTATTAGAGATTTAATAGGAATTTAATAAAATTTTAAATAGAGAATTATTAGAGTTTTTTAGATTAGTGGGATTATTAAAGTTTTATTAGTTTACAAATTAATTGGAATTAATATAGATTGTTAGGTTAGTCCTCTTTTTAGAATTAATTAGGATTTAGATTAGTCTAATTTTCATTTAGCATCTAATTGAAGTTTTAAATAGTTAATTAGGTTTTCAGTTTTTGATTGAGTTTAATATTTCCATTAGCCATGTTAATTAGTCCATTTAATCTTCATTAAGCATTTTCATTAATCATTTTTAATTCAGTTTTTTTGGTCCAAAGCAGTCATTTTTCGTGGGCCCAGTTTGCTTTTTGGAGGCCCAGTTCTGCAGGTCCAGAAAAATCATGCCAGCAATATATAAGTCTGAAGCCACGTGTTATCTTCAGAAGGAGCCATCACATTTTTTCATTTCACACTCAGAAGCCACGTTTCCCATTATCCTCTCCCCCTCACCACGTGGCGTCCATGCAACGCTCCCCCTGCCACCTCGCTATGCCACTTGTCTTCCTCTGAGCATCACCGGTTGCATGGCCGGCGACCATGCAACCACCGCACCTGAACCTCGCCGGCCACCCTAACTACCCTACAACCAACTCCGGCCGCCGTAAACCTCGCCGGAAACTGGAAAAACTCCAGAAATTCATCTTCTTCTCCATTCACCATCTCCTCCGATCCAACTTCATCCTATTCCCAGAAAATCAACCTCAATGATAATCACGCCAATAATCTTCTCCGATCATCATCAACACTCGCACGATCTTCATTCAATCCTCATCATTAATAATCAAAAACTCCAGATTTGTTCATCCTCTCCGATCTTGTTCCAACATTCATCCAAGTCTTCATGTTCTTCATCATAGTTCCAGAACAATCATCTTCAATATTCCCAGAAATTGCCAGAAAAAAACTAAAGGATCTTCATCATCTTCAAAAGAAAATTTCTTCAAAGATCTCCGAACGTCATCTTAAGATCCTTCAACATCGCTTCCAGATTCAGCAAAACTCAGTAATCAGGTTCTTCCAGGCTCTTCATCAAGAACTCTAACATCTCCCAGAACTTCATCATCACCAGAAATTCCAAGAATCTTCGACCGCCTTCAAGAAAACGTCCAGAATCTTCCAAGATTTACATCGTTAGATCCGCATGCATCTTAATCCGTCTTCGTAAGGTTAGAGGTGGAATTTTCCAGATTTCGTATGAGTTTCTTCATGCGCCTTCAATAAAGCTCAGGATCTTCAAGGAGCTCGAGCCTCAAGATCCATCCGATGTGTAGTGATTGCGTTGATCTTGCTGAGATGATAAGGTTTAGAGTGCGATTAGGTTGAGATTATTTGAGTGAAAGAATTGGTGAGAGTGACGGAGGTTTGTGTGAACGAAGAACAACGGTGAATCTGCGAAGGAGTTCTGAGAGAGAGAATGAGAATCAGAGAGGAGGGTGAGAGAAGGCTAAGCGACTGTGAACAGTGTTAGAGGGAAGAAGGACCTAGGGTTTTCTTTTCCTCTCAGAATGTGATCTGGACGTGCTCGATTGGGCCTTGCTGAGCCCGTTGTTTTTTTTCGGATACACCTCCGTTTTCTTTTTTTTCGCCCCCCCCCCCTCCGTACGATCTTTTGTGGGCTGGGCCCAACTTTTACTTACATTTTTGCTTATATCCCCCCTGTAACTGTTGTACCCCCTTTCCCCTTTGTATTCTCTCTTTCTTTTCTCTTATAGCTTTCTTTCTTTTAATTTCTACATAAAAGAAGTAAAAAAGAGATATAGAAAAAAATATTTGAAAAAAGAATATGAAAAAATAGAGAAAGAATATTGAAAAAAAGATACATGAAAAGAAGAAAAAAATAAAGTGTGAAAAGGAAAAGAGTATGTGAAAAAACATAGAAAAAGAATATGTGGAAAAAATAGTGAAATATGAGTATAGAAAAATTGAGAAAAAATATTAGTTCATACTTTTAATATTTTCTTTTAGGATACATTTTTTCATAGAAATTCTTTTACACCTTTTTAGAGGTAGTTTAGAAGTCCACTTGTTAGGGGACTA
Source organism: Lathyrus sativus (assembly GCA_963859935.3). Classification (NCBI taxonomy): domain Eukaryota; kingdom Viridiplantae; phylum Streptophyta; class Magnoliopsida; order Fabales; family Fabaceae; genus Lathyrus; species Lathyrus sativus. The sequence continues at coordinate 27,830 of CAWUDS030002379.1, forward strand.
TTTTCCATTTGATTTTCCATTATAGATGAATAGGATAGAGTTTTAGGAGTTTATTTTCCGTATCCAACCATTGTAACCATTTTTCAGAATGTTAATAAAACGAGATTTGAGCTGTGGTCCCGAAGTAGCCGAACTACAGCTGCTCTGATTTCTCGTACCAGACGAGAATATGTAGGCATAGGATGCGATATCCTAGCGAGCACACTAACAACTAACCTTTTGTTCTCTCGCTGCTGTGCGATCGAGACTTTCCCGCTGACGACTGATTGTTACCCTTTTCTCTTGCCCGAATGCATTTGAGACCAGACCGTAGTTGTTCCTATAGGTTCCCGTACCCTTAAAACCAGTTTAATTTCTCACTGCTGTGTGAGAACACCCAGCCTAGCCGTAGTTAGCCTGAACTACGTAAGCTCTGATCTTCCATGCAGTGTGGAAGTACGTAGGCACAAGACGCGAAGTCTTGGCGAGCCAATTCCCTGTAGTTTCCCGAACTACGTTGACTCTGACTTTCTCTCTTGAGAATACGTAGGCGTAGAGTGCGACGCTCTATCGAGTCAATTCCCGTCTGTTTAGATTTAGCAGCCGTAGATAGATTGTTTTGCATCCTTTAGACAACCCAAGCAAGCGTGGATCCCGTCGAGTACGACGGACGTGAGGGGTGCTAATACCTTCCCCTTGCGTAACCGACTCCCGAACCCAGGTTTTGGTTGCGATGACCATACCTTTCCCGTTTTTTGCGAGGTTTACTTCGAGCATTTTCTTTCCCTCCGTTGGGATAAATAACGCACGGTGGCGACTCTTCTGTCAGCCGGCGCCGATTTTCGCAGTAGCGACAGCTGGTGACTCTGTTGGGGATCCAACGTCCCCTGGCTGCTAAGGACTGCGATAGTTCCTTATGCATGTGGGATCCAACGTCCCCTAAGAGAGTCAATCCTAGCGCTTGTTTGCTTGTCTATTAGGGTTTATTTATTGATATTATCTGTTACTGTTGTGCTATTGGGGTGTGACGGGTGTTCTATGATTGAGAGATAAGCCGGACCTGGGCTTGAGTGCACCTTAGACTTAGAGTAGAAATTAGTGGGCGCCTACCAGCTTTGCTTGTATTAGTGTCCCGCGAAATCTACACTCAGACGAGGTTCTTCTGGTTGGCCTCTTGTCCCACCCTTTGGGTGGCTCGGGTTGCTGGTTAGTTGGATTGTCGACTCTGGGAACCGATCATTTGGAAGTTAGCTAAGTGAGGCCTCTTCAAGACTTGATGATGCCACTCCTTCTGGGAATCGTATCGTCAGTTTTGAAAGTCTGTGACGCTGACGACCGCATAGGATGTCGTACCTTGACAGATTTAGGTCCATACCCGTGAGTGGGGGTTTTTTTTGCAGGAACCTTGACTTCCAACCTACCCATTATTTTGGTCTCTCTTCAGAGCGAACGTACTCTGTCAGCCGCGCAACAGTATTCAGATTTGTGTGGGGGCTGTGGTCCCGTTGTTTGCTGCATCTTGCATATCATGTGCATAACAGTGTTGCATCATATTGCATATCATCCTCCAGTTAGCCAGAGTTCTGATCCAGCCTTTGTTTCCTGAAGGTGATTACCCGGAGTTTGGATTGAGCAGCTGTTGATTGTCAGAAGACCGACCTAGGGGTTGAGTAGATTTGAGCAGAATCGAGCATTGAAGTCAGCTGAAGACTATTGGTAGCTATGTCTGAAGGAGATTTCCAGTCTCCTAACACCTTGACAGGGTTCACTATGACGTCCAACCCTCTGTATGATTCTATGGAAGACTTCCCGCAGGCGAACAACGTTACTGCAGACCAAGTTGTACAGCCTTCTGTTGAGAACCGAGATCGACATGAGCAGTTTGTTGCCCGAAATGAACGTCCTCCTCCTGTTAACAATCAAGGTGTTGTTTTCCCTGTGATGAATTACCAAAGAGATATCCCAATAACCAGGATGGTAGATCCAAGAGCTCTTGAGACGGATAGAAAACTCCGAGCGTTGGAAGAAGGGATGAAAGCTTTGAAAGTGAAAGATGTTGTTAACCTGAATGCTGTAGACATGTGTTTGGTTCCTGACCTGGTGTTGCCTTATAAGTTCAAAGTGCCGAAATTTGAGAAGTACACGGGAGATAGCTGTCCGAAGCAACATTTGATGATGTTCTGTCGAAGAATGACTTCGTTTGTGCGAGATGACAAATTGATGATCCATTGCTTTCAAGATAGTCTGACTGAGGCATCTTTGAGGTGGTATATGCAGTTAGAGAGAAATCAGATTCAGTCATGGATGGTTTAGCCAGAGCTTTTCTGAAGCAGTACGATTATAATTTAGACATAGCTCCCCATCGCATGCAGTTGCAAGAACTGTCTCAAGAGAACAATGAACCTATCAGGAAGTATGCTCAGAGATGGAGAGAATTTGCTGCTAGAGTGCACCCACCGCTTTTGGACCGAGAGTTAACTAGCATGTTTGTAGACTCCCTACAAGATCCGTACTTCGAAAGATTGCTTGGACTTCCGTTAAGTTTCTCTGACGTGGTAACATTAGGAGAACGCCTTGAGTATGCCATAAGAATTGGGAAAATTCAGATTACTTCAAATGATCAAGCTGGTGAAACTGAATATCCTTGTGACTATCAGAATGAAGAAGGAGTGGTGATTAATGCAGTCATGCCAAATGTTGAATATCCTCGAAGTGAATCAGTGAATTTTGTTGGTTCTTCATCTTATCAGAGATCAGTACCTCCTGTGGCTTGTTATGCTGAACAGACAGCCGTGCCTAGGGCACCATATCAGGAATCTTATGTCGCTTCCATTGCAAATCAGCGAACTCGTGGTCGAGGTTATCAGAATCAGCGTCAGAATCAGAATCGACCTCGCAACAACTTGGAACGAAGGAAAGCTCCTTCTCACCCAGTGCCTATGCCGTATAGCCAGCTGCTACCATCTTTGATCCAGAGTTCTTTGGTGGAACCTAAAGCTCTTAAGCCAGTTCCAGAACCTTACCCTCCTGGGTACAATCCCCACGTTCGGTGTGGTTATCATGGCGGATCACCGGGGCATGCAACTGAAGATTATAAAGCGTTTCGGGCGAAGGTACAGCAGTTGATCGACCAGGATTGCATTTCCTTTCGAGAAGGATTTTTGTTTGTTCATACCAATCGCTCAGCTGTCTAAGCTCGTAGACTCGGAAAGTATTCCCCAGCAAAGGAGCCAGTGATTCAGACAGGCGGGCGCCTCGACATTGGCAGTCCTCAGACTTTATATCATTTGCATTTGTAGTTTTCTTTTCTGTTAGTTACTACTTGCTGTAACCATTGTATGTTTCGAATGGTGATATTAATAATGTGACTATGCATTTTTCTGAATTAATCATGTCGCTGTCGCTCATTTATTGTATTGCACTGACACTTGCATTTTATTCACTCCACTTTGTCACCGTGACTAGCAAAGATTGGAGGGAGGATGATGAAACTGAACTCATAACCGATGATCGTATGCTTTTAGATAAGACCTTACCGATGACGTACAAGGCATTGTTTCAAGTTCCCAAACACTGGAGATATAAGGAGTTAGTCCCTTGTTAACCACTTCGAGCCAGGAAGTAGAAGTTTTTTCGGACTTTTTAACCCTCACATCTTAACCCGGGGCAGGGTAGTTGTCAGTTAGCTTGACCGAGCATTCAAGTCTTACAGAGGAGTGCTGTCTTTCGAGGACCAATCATATCGCATTTTTCCCCAGAGGTCGTACCTCGTCAACCACAGTGGTTAAACCTCATCAATCAGGAGTGAGACAGTTACGATCTTTTCGGAGCAATCAAGACAACCAGTGTCACACGACTTTGTTCCAAAAGAAAGAAAAAGAAAGCCCGCTAGGTAAAAAGAAAGAAAAGCTGGAAAGCTAATACTTAGGCAAAAATCAGGGCATCCCGCTGGACTTCAAAAGAAAACGAAAAAACGAAAAGAACTCAAAAGGAGTCAGTCCAGGCAAAAATTAGGGAATCAAAAGAACGAAAAAGAAAGGATATCAATAGAAATTTTTTCCCCAGTAGAGTCACAAAGTCGTGTACACAGACACCGAAAACGAAGCAGGAGTAACTGTCACTCCGGAAAAAAAAACCCTGTGAGTTCCTTAATTGTGGTTCTTACCATCCAACATACCTCTCGAAGAGGCGAGCGCTCGGGCTAAGTTAACTGAACTTTAGAATCGGAGATCATCACGTAGAAGGGGTGGGTACAAATCAAATTTTGATCCAAATATCCTTTGTTTCACGAACCGTGAACCCGACCACGATACAACCCTTAAAAGACCTAATTGAGGTAGGGTTTATTCCGAAAGCGCATTACGATAAGGTCGAGTAACCTGACTCCTTCACGATTTGCTAGTCATATCCTTGTTGTATTTTTCACTGATCAAATCAGCACTACGTTTGAACTTTGGTTCATTCGTCACTCACAATCATGACAGGTAAATGAATGACAGCACAAATTTTTTCAAAATCTGCATAAACACTGCATTAAGATTACCATTCGTGAATAGACAATTTTAATTGCAGGTTAGTAGTTGACATGAAGGAAATTCCATCAGGGGATAATCAAACAGGACTGAATAATACAGTAGTCTGAACCAGAATGGTGTATGCTGTGAAACCCTATGAATCAGGGGAATTATTGTCCAGTAAGTTTAGTATCAGTCAGTCTGCGGACAAGTCCCGAAGCAGCAGTTGATCAGGGGCAGTTTATTTGAGAAGTAGTTGATAAAAAAGGAATCTTCTCGAGAGCCAATCAGGGGGCAGTTATACAGAATGCTGAGATTTGAAAGCAGAACCTTCCTGTGGGTAATCAGATCAGGTTAAGTCGCTTGTACGCTCATTCAGGGGCAAAGTCACTTCAGAGATAGTGAAGACCAACTGGGTTGACAATTGTTTGATTGAGGTTGAATCCTTTTGCCGTACAGATACCGGGGCAAATAATCTCGAGGTCGTCTCGTAGAGAGCTGTTCAGAGCAATATTCCCAAGAGTGGGATTGGGGCAAGTTGAATTGTACTGGGGCAAGTCGTGCAAGCAAGCCTGTTCATCCCCAGCCAGAGTTGAGTATCGGGGAATCGTGTCAATACCCTTATCAAAAACCTGAACCTTCTAAATAAGGAGAGTCGTGTTGTCGGTGGATTGTTATCCTACAGTTTAAATCTATTACCTGTCAGAACTTCGTAACCAAGTCGTTTCCAAAGCCCAGGTCTCGCCTGGCAAACCGGTAACCAGTTCTCGTCTGGCCCATGCTTCCGTAAATACCAGTTCTCGCCTGGTACCTGTTTTCGTTTAACCCAGTTATCGTATTGTTGATCTTTTTCCGTAAATACCAGTTCTCGCCTGGTACTGCCTTTCTTTTAACCAGTTATCGTATCGTCGATCTTTTTTCGTAAACATCAGTTCTCGCCTGATGCATGTCAACTTCCAACCAGTTCTCGTCTGGTTGTTTTCCTTTCTTTAACATATTGTTGTATCAGTTCTCGTCTGGTACATGTCAGCTTTCAGCCAGTTCTCGCCTGGTTGTCCTTTTCTTAGCCTATATCCAGTCAGCCCCGTTTGACGTTCAAAACATAAAAACTGATTTTCGTTCAATTTTCCTAATCTATTTTGCTATCAGTTCTCGCCTGGTAGTCTACCTTTGAATGCTAGTTCTTGTCTAGTATTTTCCATCTTGTTAATAACCCGCTTTTATCTAGAAAAACCAAAAAAATGTGTAAATACCCGATACAATAATTTGTCAGGTTCCCCGATACGAAGCTTAATGGATGCCAGTTCCCCCGATTAATGTTGAATACCGTATGGACGTTGTTAAATCAGAATTACTCCTCTTCAGCAGTTGAAAGTTGTGTATTGTTCCCGGAAGAATTGAGATTGTATTGCTATCCCGCATCAGAGTAGGATCAGGAGTATCCTCAGCAGATTAAGATTGATATCCTTGATTGTAGGGGCATTTCCAGCAACGTGCTGCGCGCAATCAACCCTAGTTCGGGTCAATCCCCACAGAGCATAATTAGTTGCCAATGGTTTGAAGAGAGCATCCCCGAGCAAAGTTGTTTTTTCTTTCTCCCCAAGCAGGGTTGCTTTTCCATTTCTCCAGCAGGATGGTTATCCCCAGCCGATTTGATTTCCCTTTTTCAGCATTTATTTTGCTGAGATGATTCTGTGATACCAGGTTACCTTCAGTGGAATTGACCTTGCCTCCGGCATTTATTTTGCCAAAGCGGTTTGTAGACCTGGTGTTCTCTGGCAGCTCGAGCTTACATTAGCATTTGCATATATCGTCAGATTTGCATCTATCAAAATGCATAGCATATTCAGGCCGTATGGGGCATCACATTTACAAATACATAGCATATTCATGCCGTATAGGGTATTGCAGTTACAAACGCATAACATTTACATGTCATATAGGGCATTGCATCATTTCAAGCATACGCATGTCGAAACATAGACCAGGATGGTTACCTATTGGCTTTCGAATTTGTTCACCTGCAGAGTTGTTTGGTTAAGCTTCTCTTCTCCATCAGCGGAGTGATTTCTTCACATTTGGTTGTTACGTCAGCACTGAAGAAAAAAAAACAAAGATTGACATATATCGAACTTCTGAAGCTGCCACCTTCGTCGAAATAGGTGCCAGGCAGTTCAATTCAGAATTCCCCAGGAGAGTTTCCTCAGGTTCGCCAGGAACCATGAGTCGACAGAAAAGATCCCATAACAGATGGGAAGGTGTTTGCTTTTTTGAAGCATTATCCCGAAGAATCAGTATCTGTGGCGTCACACAGGTGATTGATGTTGAAAAAAAAAACAAGCAGAAAATTTATCAGATAATTGACCAGTTGTTGCCGTGACAACCAGACTTCAGTTTATTAGACGCTATTGCTCAAGCAGCTTTGCAGTTTATTTTTGCGGTTGGCAAATTCCAGGGTTCCATTTGTATTCAACCATCTTCTACCTTTGAATGATCAAAGGCTGGGCGCTCTTCAACCATTCAGGTCCAAGCTGCTTGAATAGAGGCAGCTGTTGCACCCTAAAATTTGACCAACCGGGTCCCGTATTTGGCTCGATGTCTCGACGCATTTCGCATACGCATTTTGCATACTGCATATAGTGCATTTCTTCAATCATGGTGACTTTATCGGGATTACCTCCCTGCTGTCGCATTTCAGGTGTCTCAGACCGGTTCGAGTAATCGAAGGTTATTTTGGGAAGTCGCGCGCTTCCTGGGTGTTTTCAGTTTATGCAGTGATTTTTGAGTTTTTTGGTGTCTGGGTTACCGTTTTCTTCGATCTGGTCTCGCGCTCTCTTTTATATTGGTTATTTGCCTTTGTTTGCATTTTTTTAGGATTTAATAGCCTCTTGTAGATTTTAAATAGGTTTTATAGATTTTTCAGAATTTAAATAGATTTTTTTTATTATTTTTAATAGCTTAAAATCATTTTTAGAATATAATAGATAAATAGATTTTAATCTTTGTTTTAATAGTTTTAAATCAATTTTGAGGAATTTAATAGATTTTGATTTGGATATTAAATAGCTTTTAAATGTTTTTAGAATAATATAGAAAGAATATAGATTTTTCTTTTATTAATAATAGATTTTCTTTCAAATAAATAGTGGAGATTTTATTAGAGATTTAATAGGAATTTAATAAAATTTTAAATAGAGAATTATTAGAGTTTTTTAGATTAGTGGGATTATTAGAGTTTTATTAGTTTAGAAATTAATTGGAATTAATATAGATTTTTAGGTTAGTCCTCTTTTTAGAATTAATTAGGATTTAGATTAGTCTAATTTTCATTTAGCATCTAATTGAAGTTTTAAATAGTTAATTAGGTTTTCAGTTTTTGATTGAGTTTAATATTTCCATTAGCCATGTTAATTAGTCCATTTAATCTTCATTAAGCATTTTCATTAATCATTTTTAATTCAGTTTTTTTGGTCCAAAGCAGTCATTTTTCGTGGGCCCAGTTTTCTTTTTGGAGGCCCAGTTCTGCAGGTCCAGAAAAATCATGCCAGCAATATATAAGTCTGAAGCCACGTGTTATCTTCAGAAGGAGCCATCACATTTTTTCATTTCACACTCAGAAGCCACGTTTCCCATTATCCTCTCCCCCTCACCACGTGGCGTCCATGCAACGCTCCCCCTGCCACCTCGCTATGCCACTTGTCTTCCTCTGAGCATCACTGGTTGCATGGCCGGCGGCCATGCAACCACCGCACCTGAACCTCGCCGGCCACCCTAACTACCCTACAACCAACTCCGGCCGCCGTAAACCTCGCCGGAAACTGGAAAAACTCCAGAAATTCATCTTCTTCTCCATTCACCATCTCCTCCGATCCAACTTCATCCTATTCCCAGAAAATCAACCTCAATGATAATCACGCCAATAATCTTCTCCGATCATCATCAACACTCGCACGATCTTCATTCAATCCTCATCATTAATAATCAAAAACTCCAGATTCGTTCATCCTCTCCGATCTTGTTCCAACATTCATCCAAGTCTTCATGTTCTTCATCATAGTTCCAGAACAATCATCTTCAATATTCCCAGAAATCGCCAGAAAAAAACTAAAGGATCTTCATCATCTTCAAAAGAAAATTTCTTCAAAGATCTCCGAACGTCATCTTAAGATCCTTCAACATCGCTTCCAGATTCAGCAGAACTCAGTAATCAGGTTCTTCCAGGCTCTTCATCAAGAACTCTAACATCTCCCAGAACTTCATCATCACCAGAAATTCCAAGAATCTTCGACCGCCTTCAAGAAAACGTCCAGAATCTTCCAAGATTTACATCGTTAGATCCGCATGCATCTTAATTCGTCTTCGTAAGGTTAGAGGTGGAATTTTCCAGATTTCGTATGAGTTTCTTCATGCGCCTTCAATAAAGCTCAGGATCTTCAAGGAGCTCGAGCCTCAAGATCCATCCGATGTGTAGTGATTGCGTTGATCTTGCTGAGATGATAAGGTTTAAAGTGCGATTAGGTTGAGATTATTTGAGTGAAAGAATTGGTGAGAGTGACGGAGGTTTGTGTGAACGAAGAACAACGGTGAATCTGCAAAGGAGTTCTGAGAGAGAGAATGAGAATCAGAGAGGAGGGTGAGAGAAGGCTAAGCCACTGTGAACAGTGTTAGAGGGAAGAAGGACATAGGGTTTTCTTTTCCTCTCAGAATGTGATCTGGACGTGCTCGATTGGGCCTTGCTGAGCCCGTTGTTTTTTTTCGGATACACCTCCGTTTTCTTTTTTTTCGCCCCCCCTCCGTACGATCTTTTGTGGGCTGGGCCCAAACTTTACTTACATTTTTGCTTATATTCCCCCTGTAACTGTTGTACCCCCTTTCCCCTTTGTATTCTCTCTTTCTTTTCTCTTATAGCTTTCTTTCTTTTAATTTCTACATAAAAGAAGTAAAAAAGAGATATAGAAAAAAATATTTGAAAAAAGAATATGAAAAAATAGAGAAAGAATATTGAAAAAAAGATACATGAAAAGAAGAAAAAAATAAAGTGTGAAAAGGAAAAGAGTATGTGAAAAAACATTGAAAAAGAATATGTGGAAAAAATAGTGAAATATGAGTATAGAAAAATTGAGAAAAATATTAGTTCATACTTTTAATATTTTCTTTTAGGATACATTTTTTCATAGAAATTCTTTTACACCTTTTTAGAGGTAGTTTAAAAGTCCACTTGTTAGGGGACTATTTTCCATTTGATTTTCCATTATAGATGAATAGGATAGAGTTTTAGGAGTTTATTTTCCGTATCCAACCATTGTAACCATTTTTCAGAATGTTAATAAAACGAGATTTGAGCTGTGGTCCCGAAGTAGCCGAACTACAGCTGCTCTGATTTCTCGTACCAGACGAGAATATGTAGGCATAGGATGCGATATCCTAGCGAGCACACTAACAACTAACCTTTTGTTCTCTCGCTGCTGTGCGATCGAGACTTTCCCGCTGACGACTGATTGTTACCCTTTTCTCTTGCCCGAGTGCATTTGAGACCAGACCGTAGTTGTTCCTATAGGTTCCCGTACCCTTAAAACCAGTTTAATTTCTCACAGCTGTGTGAGAACACCCAGCCTAGCCGTAGTTAGCCTGAACTACGTAAGCTCTGATCTTCCATGCAGTGTGGAAGTACGTAGGCACAAGACGCGAAGTCTTGGCGAGCCAATTCCCTGTAGTTTCCCGAACTACGTTGACTCTGACTTTCTCTCTTGAGAATACGTAGGCGTAGAGTGCGACGCTCTATCGAGTTAATTCCCGTCTGTTTAGATTTAGCAGCCGTAGATAGATTGTTTTGCATCCTTTAGACAACCCAAGCAAGCGTGGATCCCGTCGAGTACGACGGACATGAGGGGTGCTAATACCTTCCCCTTGCGTAACCGACTCCCGAACCCAGGTTTTGGTTGCAATGACCATACCTTTCCCGTTTTTTGCGAGGTTTACTTCGAGCGTTTCCTTTCCCTCCGTTGGGATAAATAACGCACGGTGGCGACTCTTCTGTCAGCCGACGCCGATTTTCGCAGTAGCGACACTTCCCCTCGCGTAACCGACTCCCGAACCCAGGAACATTTGGTTGCGACGGCCGTGTTCCTTCTGATTTTAGGAGGTTTTCTCGATATTTTCCTCTCCCGTTCATTCGGGAAAAATAAAGTTCGATGGCGACTCTGTCGAACCGCATTTCCGCGCCTTTTGCGTGAGGGTCGTATGTTCGAATGAATTTTCGAGATGCGACAGTATTTCCACTAGGACAACTCTGTATTTGCTTGTGTATGGTATGAAGGTTGTTCTACCTATTGATGTCAAAATTCCTTCTCTCAGAGTCATCATGGAAGCAGGTTTTCCAAGCCCGACAAATTACATTTTTACAAGGTTATCACATCATCATTACAAGCACAAAATAAGGGTTTCTATGCCTAATCATCAAAGCAAAAGTTTGAAAGTCAGAGTCGTAGCCACAACACCATTTTTCAAGCAAAATGGGTAAGTTTTTCCTGTGGTAATCGATTACCACTTTGCTAGGCAAAGTAGGGTAATCGATTACCATGTGCAAAAATGCAAATTTTGCTTCATATTTTGTGACAGCAACTTTCACTCTACTATTTTGGGGTCTACTTGATTCTAGCATTGTGTGGAACATTCTAGACATCTCTAGACATTTCAAGACCTTTCAAGATATTCTCAAGCATTTACTCCAATACATCATTTCCAAATGAGACCGTGTTAGAATATATTTTTCGAGAGTGTTTTATCGTATCCACAAGGACTGTACGAGAATATTTGATGCTTGACATTCAATATTTTAGTGATTTAAGTAAAGGGGTTTTAAATTGATTTCTCTTTGGTAGCATAAGTTTTCAAGAAATAAAACAAGGTAAAAATTGGTTTTTGTTTAATAAAAAGCATGTCAAGATTAGGGTTCACCAATCCTTTTTAAACGTATCCAATCAATCGAATATGTGAACTTAGTTCCAACCAATATAATCAGATATCCTTGTAAAACCATTCATCTCTAAAGAGATTTCGTGAATATTATTGTTTCGACCGTTAAATAATCTCTCTAAATAACACCAAAAACAATAATCATTAAGAAAAATACAATGCGAACATCAATTTACAAATCTATGTCTAGCGTTTGTTAATTGATAGATGAAGAAATTAGGTCAAGACTTGAAAAGCTCATGTCTAAAGCAATCCAAACCATAAATATAACAAAATATAGCAAATAACTTCATCTATATTGATCAAAGCTTTGTTCAAATACAAAAGATCAAGAAGAATACATAAAATCAGAACTAGCTACCTCTAATCTTGACACAAGAGGGTTTAGCCACCCATTTCCATGGTAGCTTGAGCAACAAGTTTCGGAAGAAGGTTGATCAACATCTGAGTAGAATAATCGAGATTGGATGGGAATCCACCTTCTTTTTGTGAAAGATGGCTAAGAGATGATGAAAATGGGAAAACTAGGGTTTTTGTGCTCAAAAATACAAAGTTGTGAAAAAGTACAAAATATCTTTTTCTAAAAAGTGGCACCAAGTACTTATAGACATGTTGCTGTGCTGTCACCTTCGCACTATGAAAATCATGTTCGCCTAGAAAACATCCAAAAGTGGCACTTAAAGTGCCAGTGTACAGTTAAACCGCCCTGAGACATTTCTGCATATTCGTTTTGCAAACAATCCTTCGCACTACGAAGACTTCGCTTAAAACTTCAAACAATGAATTCTCATCCAAATACATATTGCCTCAAGTCTGGGACCATTCACTAGGACTTTGCTCCAGTGAACCATTCGCTAGCTCCTTCGCACAACGAACTTTGATGTCTTTTCTCTCTGTATGAACAGTGTCAGGTTCCCAAGGGCCTTCTCTGGCAAGTTCGCTGTGCGAACTTGTTGATGCTTTTCTGGGTAAATTTACTAGGAATTTCGATGTGCAAACTTGTTGATGTTTCGTTGCAGACTTAGTTTCCTTGTCAAAGCTCTTGTGTCTTACTCTTCTTATTTTGTTCCTAATTCCTGCATAATAACACATGAATCAGAGCAACCAAGACATTTTCAAACAATGAAACATATCATCTAAAACATGAGTGATTCAATTCAATTCATCTACAAATCGAATGAAAGATGCCAACATTTGATAGAGCAAATAAGCAAAGTTTGACATCTAACAGACCACCATGTAACTTCATTTGCAAGTATGAGAACCCTTTGATTTGAACTTACAATGGGATTGCTACCGAGTTAACTACCTAACTAACTGAGTTAAATTTCGACTCAGTGAGTCAAGTGCAACTAACTCCAAGGCTAGTTCCAAAGCAAGCTTTAAAGCAAATTCTAAACCTAGTAACTCCAAACCTCCACTCTATATAAGCTAATCTTCACCATTTCATAAGGACCTTTAACCATTTTTAGAATTCTCTGTCAATCTTCACTCTTCCCTATCTCACTTATCACAACTCTCTTTGAATTTTCTGCAACTTCTTCACATTCATCTTCATCTTCTTCCCAAAACCACACTAGAGCTCAAATTCACCATTAAAGAGTAGCAACTTCCAAATTGGAAGAGCTTTTCTCTTAAGCTTAACCACCATTATATGAAATTCTACTTGTTTTTCTGAATTTTTACTGGCTTTTGCTTCAAATCAAGTGATTATCTCAAGTTTATTCGGTGAAAGTTCGTGTTTGGAGATCTCCTTGCATTTTGCTCGATTTCGCTAGGGCTCGGTTGCAAATTCAGAATTCTATGGTTTTCTTTGATTATCTTCGTCACAATTCATTTGCAACAATCACCAAGGCAATGTTTCGCCCTGTAGGTTGGAATTTCTCACTCGAATTATTGTTTTTGCACTTTCGTATTATTCGTGATGTAGAATCGATAATATTTGTGTGTGTGAATTGAATGTGCAATTGTTTGATTCCTGTTCTTGATGAGTTAATTGATTCCTAATAGATGATTTTGAACTTGATTTTTCGTGCACAAATTTTTACCATAGCATGTGGATGATTGAATAAGTGTTTTGGTTGCTAGAAGTCCTTTATTTGGCTAGTCAACCATTCTTGGGTTAAAGCCAAATTCTCTTCTTCCTGGCGAAGTCAATCTTTTCTTCATTTAAACACAGTCTGATTGTAAATACGAATCCCTAGCGGATTTCGCAACCTTTTCTTAGTTCTCTCCCATTTTTTTTTGGTTAATCGCTACCCGTCAGTTAAAGCACCAATTTGTTCTTTTCTCAATTAATTACAGGTTGTCTGTTAATGTACTAAGTTTTCTTTAGGTTAATCATCTTCTTCCGGTTAATCACTCATTCTTTGGTTAATCACAACCCATATGTTAAACCTAATCTCTCTTGAGTTAATCACCTTCTTTTAGTTAATCACTCATTCTTTTCAGGTTAATCACAACCCTTCTGTTAAACACTGAATCCCCTGTAGTTAGCAACCTTTATTTGGTTCAAGTACTCGCACCTTTAGGTTAGTAACCTTTTCTTGGTTCAAATACATTTTTCTTCGTCCAAGTATTTCTTGTTCAGTTAGTGTACCATCCTTTAGGTCATAACCTTTGTTTGGTTCCACACCCGTCCTTTAGGTCACTACCTTCGCTTGGTTTCACACCCGTTCTTCTGGTTGATCACCATCCTTTGGTTGAAACCAACTTCTTTCTCTCTTTGATTAACCACTGTTTATCATTTAACACACTGAGTTCCCTAGAGAGTCAAACACTTTCTTTTGGTTCATTACTCTCTTTCTTCTGGTTCATTATAGTTCGTCTGCTGAGTTTTCCTTTTCCTTTCTTTCTTGGTTTTGACACCATTTCTTTTGCATCCCTATTAGGGGTCTTGCTTTCTCCTTTCGCTCTGGGTTTTAACACCATCTCCTCTTCCTTTTCTTTCTTCTTTTTAGTTCCCCGAATGACGTAGGCTCTAATTTCCTCATTACACCATGAGGATACGTAGGCACAAGGTTTTGAAATCATGGCGTGCCACCTTCTTCCACCTTCTCCTTTTTTCCTGGTTCCATGAACTATGGAGCTCTGAATTCCTCATTGCACCACGAGGATACGTAGGTACGAGGGCCCCAATCCTCCGTGAGCACTTTCTTTTTCTTCTCACTCTCTCTCTCTCTCTCTCTCTCTCTCTCTCCCTTCCTCGCTCTCTCTCTCTCTCTCTCTCTCTCTCTCTCTCTCTCTCTCTCTCTCTCTCTCTCTCTCTCTCTCTCTCTCTCTCTCTCTCTACTCTCTCTCTCTCTCTCTCTCTCTCTCTCTCTCTCTCTCTCTCTCTCTCTCTCTCTCTCTCTCTCTCTCTCTCTCTCTCTCTCTCTCTCTCTCTCTCCCTCCCTCCCTCTCTCTCTCTCTCTCTCTCTCTCTCTCTCTCTCTCTCTCTCTCTCTCTCTCTCTCTCTCTCTCTC
>CAWUDS030002380.1:0-24999 GCA_963859935.3 Lathyrus sativus
AGAGTATTGGTGAAAAATAAATTACCTATTGGAGCACCTCCAATGAGTCTTCAAATGGCTTGGAAACTTGAAGAAAAATGTCCAGATTCACTCAAGGATCATCAATGGAGCTTCTGCAATGGTCAATTTCTCTTGAAACTTGCTTAATCTTCAAACTCGAATTTCCATTTTCCTTCACTTTTCCATAACTGAATTATGATATTCTTGGCTCCAAAATCCGTTTTTTCAGTTAGGAATGATCAAAAACGAGTAATTTTAGGAAAATGCAGTATAGCGACAGTGACTCGAAATATCGTTCTTAAAAGGATTCTTGTAGTGATTGACCAATAAAGTAATAATTTATGGGGGTTTGAATTTTGATTAAGAGAAAAAATACTGAAAATAAGTGATTATAAAAAAAATGATTATTAAAATAAGATAAAACGGCTAATCCTACTGATTCGGGTTCCGACTTATCATCGACTATTATAACATCAATCCCTAAACGGCTCCAATCCTATTCGATTATGATATTAATCAGACAAGCGCTTACCAACATCAAATGAATTATGTTCCTGTTTACCGAATTAAGCAAACGGTTAAGAATATGACGAATTAACGAATTAAGCAAACGATAACACGCAATTAAATTTAGGAACATGCATACAATTGAATTTAATCAATTCTATCCTATGAACAACAATTGAATTAAGCAAACAATTGCAATCAAATTAAGCAAATGACTTCATAGAAAAGGATTGAAAGGAATCAGATTTAAATTGATATTATAATAACCTCAAAGTGTTGAAACCATACACAGCAGGATTTGCCCGGAGGTATTAGTTTTCCATGAGTTCTTCTCAAAGGTTTTTTTTTTATTTTTTCGTGAATAGTGAATAGGGTTTTTTTTGCTGTACGGCCAGACCTAGACTAAAGAGGATAAAAACCAGAATTCGGGTCATAACCCAACTGGGTCGAAAATATAACCCAGACCCAAAGCATGACCCAAAACTAAAACAAATTCCTAATGCTGTAACTTGAAACGGAATTCTGGAATTTTGAGCTCCGAATCTGATTTCGGCTCCAACACGAAAGTCGTAGCTCTCTCTCTTAGCTTTCCGGAGATTTTTAGAACACCTCAAACGGATTCCCGGAGCTCCAGTTATGATCGTTTCCGTGCAGACTGCTAAAGCTGAAAAATAAGTGCGAAAATTAAATTAAACCAAAAATAAAATAAAATATGAAAACATAATAAAATATAATAATAAACAAAATAAAATAAAGAAATGCCTAAGTAAAAATGTAGGAGAATGTGCATAAATATGCACTGATCAAATTTCCCCGGACTTGAACTTTTGCCTCCGAGCAAAATTAAAATAAAACACAACAAAGAAAGCACAAACACATCAACAGATACTCATTCCAAGTTGTAAGTCTTTTTCGGTTAAGTTTGCATCGATAGGTACTAATCTTACACATTAAGGATATCGTAGGAACACTAATCCAAAATTGTGCAGACATAAACCTCCTGAATATACGAATCAACTCGAATCATGTTATTATGTTGAAACCTAACTTACTCTTCCTCCTTTTTGCTCTTTTTCATTCAGGCGCAATCACATTAAGCCCGTTATCTCCACACACTCATAGCAAGGTGTTGCACCCCAAAATTTGACCAACAATTATTCACCCATCAAGTGTTTGAAGTTTGATATCTTCATCAGAAAGTTCAGGAGATCCTCAGAGGAATTGTTTGAAACCAGAGTTGTGTGCCTCCTAACTTGAGAGTTGTGGGTGCTCCCCAGATGACTCTGAGACTATGAGAGTGAACTTGAGGCTTTGAGAAAGTTTATGAGATGTCTTGATAGCCATCATGAAGCCCAGAAAGGTCATTATGCAAGAATTCAGAAGATTCAACCATGAATGGTAGAATTAGGGTTTTGACTGGGTCAACCCTGGGATAACTGAAGATTTGGAGAAGGTTGAGACCCAATCCAAGGGCCATGAGATCATGGAATGATGTATGGAGATGTTATGAAGATGATTCCTAGACTAACTCATCATGAATGAGGAGTTTGAGAAGTTTTGAGTTAGGGTTTCTAAGGATTGTCAGTGAAAAAACCCTAATTTGATCCCTATCTTCCAGGCAGTTTTAGCTCAAGATGTGATTGATATCTCATCTTCCCCACAACATGAGTGTTGTAGAGCTTGTTCATAGCTTTAATTTGAGTGGTAGAAGTCCTTGATAGGAGTTGCAGAGCTCAAGTTATGGTTTTGACAAATTACAGGTCAGCTGAGGTGTGTGAATCTGGGTCCTTGAAAGTCACCCAACTTGCAGACAACTTTTGCCCTAGTAGGATGATTGATGCGTGTTTTTCGCAAGTGTACGAATCACGTCAAAGTAATATAAAAGATTATCGAATCCACAGAGACCAAGTGTCAATCTATCGTACCTGTTGTTATGGTGTTTATCTAAGGCAACTATTTTTAAGGGTTTTAGTAAGGGTGCAATGGTAAATAAAATTATAATTTTAAATAATAAATAAAAGACAGGCTCGAATGTAATTCACGTAATCAATGATAATCCAGTACTTGTTAATGGAACTACTTATGGGCAATGTTTTCTCCTTTGAAAAGAACTAATTTAACAGGAACTGTCGCTTTCGCGTATTCAGAACCGAGTTGTACTCTCTAATCAACCCCTCCTATTGTCACGGATAAAAAGGTGCGTACTGCGTTAGAGTAGTAAACCTATTTTTAAGAAATATAGTTTCTTAGCAAAGTTGAAAAGTATTTTAACCTGGACTTCTTAGCAAAAAGAGGTTCTTATGAACCAGACTCTAAATCTCATAACGCGTCCGAAAATCGTTTTAAAATCTCTTTTCTTTTTAATCTAAAAACTCCTAATGAACTATACAAAGCGCTTTTGGCTGTTTTTGAAATAGTTAAAAACAATTACTTGAATTGAAAGATAAAATAGCCCTTAGGTGTTTCCACGAACAATTATACTGATTACTGGTTTAATTACGATCCTTACATTCTAACCTTTATGGGATTAGTTAGACATGATAAAGTAAATATTCTTTTTATAGTTTTTCATATGAGTAATTTAAAGCGAGTGCGGGAAGTAAACAAAGTAAATGTGCGAGTGCGGGAAGTAAACAAAGTAAATGTGCGAGTGCGGGAAATAAACAAAGTAAATGTGCGAGTGCGGGAAATAAACAAAGTAAATGTGCGAGTGCGGGAAATAAACAAAGTAAAGTGCGAGAAAATAAATAAGAGTAAAGCAATGCGGAAAAATAAAATACTAACTGGAATTAAAATGGCGGCAGGATTAACTTCCCCCAGAGTGCTCCAAAACTCGAACCACAGACAGATTACAGACTCGATCACTCGATTGCAGAGGCACCCCGATGTGGAATGGCAACTGCTTTATAACTGATATATGCCTAGAGAATTCTAATTCTGGATGAAGAAAAACGAAAATCTAAGGTCCTATTTATAGGAGAAACTGAAAGCGTGAAATGACCGGGACGCCCCTCCACTAAAAAGTGGAGGTTATGAAGTTTTGCCTTGTGGCGCCCGCCACAAGGTCATGGCCCCGCCATGGTCCCTACAGGGGATGATGGAGTGGGGATCGTGGGTCTTGGAGGTTGAGGAGTGGTCTTGAGACGTGGCCACGTCATGGCTAACCCCATGGCGCCCGCCACAGTGGGTGCCGCAAGTGCAAAATGCTGAATTTCTAGGTTTTCGTCCGTTTTCACTCCTTTTTCGCTCCTTTTCCCGATTCAAGCTCCGATTATTATAAAAACCTGAAAACATAAGAAAACAAAGCAATAACAAAGCAAAACAACAATAAAAGCTAAGAATGCATGCGAAATCGGAGTCAGAAATACGGTGAATTTTAGTGTGATCAAATTCTCCCACACTTAAACCTTTGCTTGTCCTCAAGCAAACATTAAAGCTTAAGAAAATATGGTGTCAACACTTGTCTTTGGGCTAAAGGGATTCTAAGTTCAAGTCAGGATGCAGTGACAGATACTAACTAAGTGAACCAAGGGTACCATAGTAACACAAACACAAACTTCAATCCTATATTAACCACTCCATGTCATCCCACGATACCTAGGCCTATCTTCTCATCTTTTTGTGTCCTTTTCATTCAGGCGCAATCACATTAAGCCCGTTATCCGTACATGCTTCATAGTAGAGTGACCGGTTAGTGATTCTGATCCATAACATAAGGTTTCTGGCACATAAGCATGTGTAAACCTGTTTTTATTTCGCCTAAATGTAGCTGCGGGGGATCGGATCGTAATCCGCCCTACCAAGTTCAGTGCCAGATACCTCTGAACCAACTAACAATAGGTGACTTGCAAATTTTTTTTCTTTTTGTGGCAAAAATTTTTTTTTCTTCTCTTTTTTCGGTTTAAATGACTTTGTGAGGGTCACCTATACCAGAGTTTGCCTTTTTTTTTTTTTTTTTTTATTAGCACTGGATCATTCACTTATATTCATCGGCCCCCTACGTAGAGTATGCTTAGGCCGGAGCTGACTGCTAAAATAAACTACTTAGGACAATTTTTTGAATGATAGTAAAGGCCATGGTGGTGGGGTTTAGGAGTGATTCCTATATTCAAGAGGTCTATGGTGCTAAAATGGTTCTGATGTTTCAAAAAGTTGACCTAAGTCACCACATCCTAATCTAAACCTGTCTCAAAGCCCAAAAAACATGTGAAACAACATTGTTTTCTTTTTAAAAATTTTCTGGTAAGGCTAAGGAAATGGGAAAAAATGAAGATGAACTAAAAAGACACTATACTGGTGACTCGTCAGACTCATGCATTATCTAAGAAAAATAAATTACTGAAAAGGGAAATAACTGAAAGGAAATTAACTAAAAAGGGAAATAACAGAAAGCAATAAAATCCCCTCCCACACTTAAATCGAACATTGTCCCCAATGTTTCGAAATAAGATAAGGGGGGTAACCTGGAAAAAAAAAGACTACTGAGGAGGGGCACTGGTGCCTTCGCCGTCCTGATGTGATGGTCTGGAACGACGGGATCTACTACGATGCTGGTCCCTCCGGTCGAGTCGTGCTGATAAAGCAGCCTGAGCACTCCGGACCTCTCGAAGGTTACCCAAGATGGAACCCTGAGTAGCCTCTACAAGCTGGTAGTGTCGGCTGTTGAACTCTCTCTGACGGTTCTGCTCTAATGAAATATCGTTCAAGGTACGGCAAACGTTGCTATAAGCACGATCCGAAACCAATCGCGATTGTTGCATGAAGCTCATATTGTCCGTCAGCTGCTGTGAAATAGTAGAGAGAAGGCCATCACGCCTTTCTTCTCTAGCTGTCATATCACGCCACATCTCCTCGGTGACAAAGAATCCAGGAGCAGTACCTGCAACAGGGTTAGAGGAAGATGGTGCAGTGTGTGACTGTGAAGGACGATGGGGGGACATGTGAGGGATGGGAGACTGCTCTCTCCGATCATACTCATCATCAGTGTCATGTGCCTCCCCATCGGGAATATTAGGAGGAAGTGGACCCAAAACACGTGGAGCATTAAGATCATAGGTCCAGTTCCTTTCATCATGTACATCAGTACGTCTACTGCATGGTAAAGCAACAGATGGGATAGCTACCTCATGAACCATCAACTCATAACCACCTTCTCTCCTTGTTCGGCACAATTTCATGTCTTTCAGAAATTTTAAATTAATTGTGTGAGGAGGTAGTGGTTCAAGTGTAGCTATCTCATCATTCAGGCCAAGAGCCCGAGCAATAGACGTAACAAGCCCTCCAAAAACAATCGGTCCTGTTTTATTAGTAAATAAAGTCATGTGGGCAAGCATAAACGGGACCGGATTGATGTGGGTTCTAGTGAGGCATCCTTGCAAAAATAGGAGTTCACGAGCATTAACCTTGTTTGGACTTTCCCGGCCAAAAATAGTACATGCCAAAAGAAGTCTAAAAACTCTTATGGCCGGGTTGTGAATGGTCGACGCAAGTATCCCTTCAAAAGAATTAATTGAAGTACTTGAAAGCCTTAGCCAGAAGGTAAATACCTCGGCCGACCATTCAGCATCCAAAGGTGCCTCACAAATCGAACCTTCCCTATGAGGGATTCCTAACAAATCTGCTAGCTCATTGGTACTGAATTCATATTCAATTCTAAACAGTCTAAAAATAACAGTACCGACAGTGCTAGCAGTGTTAGGACTGACAGTGTATATCAAAGAACTCAAAAACTCAGTTGTCAGCCTCTCATAGGTAGGTTCCTGATTAATGAAAATATTATGCAAGCCTAGAAATTCTAATAAATTAAAAACACTATGATAAATACCCAAAGCATACAAACAGTTATCGTCGACGTACCTAGTCGAGAGGATTTCTCGACTTTGAAGCCTCTGAATAATTTTCCGTTGCCTTTCGCCCGGTCTTCCATCACGAAGAATAAATCCGTTGAACTCCATTGTTGAAAAGCTCCTTAGGTAGTGAAAATAGTAGAAAAGTGGTTTATGAGGGGAATGATAAAGTTTTGATTTTTTTGGTTTTTGATGGATGAAAATGGAAATGGATGTTGGATATGTTTTATGGATGGAGGGTATTTTGGAAATGGGGGAGCTTTAATGGGGTTCAAGGAGGATTTGGAAGGTTGGAAAAATGGGTTTTTGGTGAAGAAAGGGATGAAAATGGTGGAAATGGGGATTGAATCCCGTATTTGTTTGATGATACGGTGTGGCGCCCGCCACAGGGCCTATGGCGCCCGCCACAAGGCCAATTCCTGGGCCTTGTGGTTTTGGATCCTCCTTTGGGCCTTCCTTGCACCTTTGTCTTCCGGGGGGTCTGAATAGCGTTTTCTTCTTCTTTTCAAGGCATTGGCTTGCATATTTTTGTCTTATATATTTTTTTTAGGGTAGTGCTGTCAGGGTGGAATGAGTCATGTGGTAGGTTTCTTATCCTGGCTTGATCCACGAATCTCAGCTATCTCCCTCCGAAGCTCGTCGATCGCCTGATGTAGAGCATCGGTCTCCGAGGCATGAGTGAGATCAGAAACCTGCATCTGTAACTCTAAGTCTGCCACTTCCTGCTTGAGCAGGGCAGTCTCCTTGCGGAGCTCATAAATCTGTGTTTGTAGGTCAGGTGGCTGCAGAGACATATTGTTAGACATAACAGTGATTCGGGGAGTAAGAGGTGTAGGAGTGTACTCAGCGGCGGGAGGCGATTTCGGCTCTTCGACAGTCTCTCCATAACCCTCTAGAGCATAACTCCAATTGGCAGGATCATGGACACTGGTCATCAGCGGATCTGGTAATGTAAAGTAGTGTATCGCTTCACCGTCGATCAGCAATCTAAACATGTTGGGCTCAAAAGAAGCCCTCCTCATCAGTCCTCTATCAAGACAAAAATCAATATCCAGGGTGGTGTAGCAGCAGAAGGTCCTGAGGTGCAATAGCTTGCGAGACAAACCCAATGCAGTAGCAATCTGTGTAACAATCCCACCGACATGGATGATTCCTACTGATGATCTGGCAACACTAGCAAGGCCCTTCAGTAGAAAGTTGCCACAAGCAACAGGGCGAGACTGAGTCGCACAAAACAGTAGGAAAATCTCCTCTTCACTTAGCAGTGTCTCTGTATCTGGAAAACCTAGGAAAGAATGTGCTAGAATCATCTGGAAGTACCTCAATGCAGGGTTGTGGATTACCTGAGAAAACTGGGTAGAAGGATCTTGGCTCCCTCTGCCTGATATTTTAGTCCAAAACTTTTCCACTTCTCTGCTCATAAAATACCCCATCGGAGTCTCTGGAATAGCATCAGGAGTAGTCTGGAAACCTAGTAAATCACCAAACTCTTTGTGAGAGAATGAGTAGTCAATCCCGAACAACCTGAAAACAGCGAGTCCATCGGGTCCAGCCCAAGGGTCATGATGAAACGAGCTGAGGAACTCAAGAGTCAAGTTCCTATAAGTGTTGTTCCTGTCGTTAAACTGGTCCCACTGGAGTTGATGGCATAAAAATCTGACGCTTGGCTCTATCCCCAAGGCATCCATGCAGTCATGGTCAGGGTACCTGGTAGGAGCCATAGGGCGTCTCATGTGAACATAGTAACGCTCTCTCTGTGCATCATCTCTAAAGGCCACGTGCATGTCATCAGGGTTCTGCATTCTGTACAAGGTTAGCAAACAAGTCCTGAAAGCACATAAAACATTCAACCGTGAGTCCTGACATAATAAAATAAACAAATTAAAATAAAGTAAAAATAAAAAGTACAAAAATAAGAAAAACCGTGGGTTGCCTCCCATGCAGCGCTTGTTTAACGTCATTAGCTCGACGACCGATATTTAAACATCATTGGAAGGATATGGTGGATCACTCAGAGTATGGCAGGTGTATGTTGTTGGAATGTCACCTCCTTCGTAGGGCTTCAACCTCTGTCCATTGACTATGAACGGTTTACATGTTTGGTTCTTGATTTCAATAACACCGGATCTCAGGATCTTAGATACTTCGAAAGGGCCAGTCCATCTCGAACGGAGTTTACCTGGAAATAGTCGTAACCTGGAATCGAACAGGAGAACAGGATCGCCTATTTTGAAGTCTCTTCTTATGATTCTTTTGTCATGCCAAGCTTTTGTTCTTTCTTTGTATATGATGGCATTTTCGTAGGCAGATTGTCTGAGCTCTTCTAATTTGTGGATATCAAGGATACGTTTCTCACCAGCTGTCAAGTAATCCAAATTCAAAGTTTTGATGGCCCAATAGGCCTTATGCTCCAACTCAAATGGTAAGTGACATGATTTTCCATAGACCAGTTGATAAGGGGTTGTTCCTATAGGAGTTTTGAGAGCGGTTCTATAGGCCCATAATGCTTCTTGAAGTTTCTGCGACCAATCTTTTCTAGATATAGAGACAGTCTTCTCGAGGATTTGTTTTATCTCCCTATTAGATACTTCCACTTGTCCATTGGTCTGTGGGTGGTATGGTGTTGCTACTCTATGCTTAACTCCATACTTGCTTAAAAGTTTATCAAATATTCTCGATATGAAGTGTGATCCTCCATCACTTATGACTAAACGGGGTGTTCCAAACCTGGGGAATATATAATTCTTGAATAATTTGATGACTACTCTGGTGTCGTTTGTGGGTGCGGCGATAGCTTCAATCCATTTAGACACGTAGTCAACAGCTACTAATATGTACTGATTTCCAAAAGATGGTGGGAACGGTCCCATAAAGTCCATACCCCATACGTCGAAGAGTTCTACTTCTTGGATATTTCTTAACGGCATTTCATTACGTCTTGAAATATTTCCTGTGCGTTGGCATCTGTCACACTTGACAATGAAAGCATGGACATCACGCCACATAGTAGGCCAGAATAGGCCAGCTTGAAGAATCTTGGCGTAGGTCTTAGATGTGCTTGCATGTCCACCATAGGGTGCAGAGTGACAATGCTCAATTATATTATTTACCTCTTCTTCTGGAACACAACGGCGGAAAATGCCATCTTTACCTCTCTTGAAAAGAAATGGATCGTCCCAATAGAAGTTTCTCACATCACTATAGAACTTCTTCTTCTGGTGGTAGTTTAGATCAGGGGGTATGATGTCAGCGGCTAGGTAATTAACAAAATCTGCATACCAAGGTACATTCCTTATAGCTAAGGATTTATGAAATTGCTCATGAGGGTCTGGGTTATCATCTTCAATGGTTTCTAGTTGGGCTATCAGTCTATCGTAGGCAAAATCGTCATTTATGGGTACTGGATCAGGTTTCAGGTATTCTAGCCTAGATAGGTGATCAGCTACCACATTATCAGTGCCTTTCTTGTCACGGATATCCAAATCAAACTCTTGTAATAATAGAATCCATCGAAGTAACCTAGGCTTGGCATCCTTTTTGCTTAGTAAGTAACGAATGGCAGCATGGTCGGTGTAAACTATAATCTTGGCTCCTACTAGATAAGATCTAAATTTGTCTATTGCAAAAACTACAGCTAGGAGCTCTTTTTCGGTTGTTGCGTAGTTGAGCTGTGCAGCGTCTAGGGTTCTACTGGCATAATAAATCACATGTAACTTCTTATCTTTTCTCTGACCTAGAACGGCTCCAGCAGCATAATCACTGGCGTCACACATTATCTCAAACGGTTCCGACCAATCAGGGGGTTTCATTATAGGTGCTGAAATCAGAGCTTGCTTCAGTAGATTAAATGCTTCAGTACATTTTTCATCGAAGATGAACTCAGCATCTTTCATTAAAAGACCAGTTAAGGGCTTTGTTATTTTGGAGAAATCCTTGATAAAACGTCGGTAAAATCCGGCATGTCCAAGAAAACTTCTTATCTCCCTGATAGTCTTCGGCGGTTTTAGATTCTCTATGACTTCTATTTTTGCTTTATCTACCTCTATACCTTTTTCGGAAACTATATGTCCTAAAACAATCCCTTCGGTGACCATGAAATGACATTTTTCCCAATTTAGCACAAGGTTTACCTCCACACATCTCTCAAGGATTTTCTCAAGGTTGACAAGACAATTTTTGAAATCTGACCCACAAACTGAGAAATCGTCCATAAATACTTCCATGATTCCATCCAAATAATCAGCAAAGATAGACATCATGCAGCGTTGGAAAGTTGCAGGAGCATTACAAAGTCCAAAAGGCATTCTTCTATAGGCAAAGGTTCCAACTGGGCATGTAAAGGTAGTTTTTTCTTGATCTTCGGGGTGAATAGGTATTTGGAAGAATCCTGAATAGCCATCTAAATAACAAAAGTAAGAGTGTCTGGCTAGGCGCTCCAACATTTGGTCTATGAATGGTAATGGGAAATGGTCCTTCCTAGTTGCTTTATTTAATTTTCTATAATCTATGCACATACGCCAACCTCCATCAGTTCTTTTTGCTACAGGTTCGCCCTTCTCGTTTTGCACGACTGTGATGCCTCCCTTTTTAGGTACTACATGCACAGGACTCACCCATTTACTGTCCGAGATCTGATATATTATACCTGCCTCTAGTAACTTAAGAACTTCAGTCTTAACTACAGTACTCATTATAGGATTTATTCTACGTTGGTGTTCTCTAGAAGGTTTTGAATCTTCTTCAAGCAAAATCCGATGCATGCATACGGATGGGCTTATTCCTTTTAGAACAGAGATCTTATATCCTAAGGCTGAGGGGTACCTACGTAAAACTTCTAATAATTGATCGGTTTCTTCTTGGTTTAAGGTAGCACTGACTATAACTGGACGGTTCATATCTTCATCAAGAAATTCATATCTCAGGTTTTTAGGCAGTTCCTTAAGTTTTACGGTCGGTTTTATAGGGCAAGGCATAGGATCTGGGGTAAGAGATAAACATTCGTGAAGGTTATCATCAATGTAGGGTGTTTTATAATTGTCATCTTCCAAAATAAGGGTTGATGGCAATTTTATAGATTCAGTTTCTTCTTCTTGTTCTAATTCCCTAATACATTCTTCGATGATATCTAAGGCATAACAAGAATCTCCTATCACAGGTGCCATAAGAAATTTTGACAATATAAATTCTATCTTCTGGCCACCTACCTCAAAAGTTAGTTTTCCCTTTTTAACATCTATTACGGCTCCAGCAGTCGATAAGAACGGTCTACCTAGGAGGATTGGTATGTCGTCATCTTCTCTAATGTCCATGACAACAAAATCAGTAGGTATAAACAGCTGACCTATCCTAACAGGGACGTCTTCAAGTATGCCTATAGGGTATTTAACGGATCTATCGGCTAATTGAAGTGACATCTTAGTAGGTTGTAATTCTCCTAAGTTTAATCTCTCACAAACTGCTAAAGGCATTAAGCTCACACTAGCTCCTAAGTCTAGAAAAGCTTTTTCGATGACATGATTCCCCAAAACACAAGGAATGGAAAAATTTCCGGGATCTTTATCTTTCTTTGCTAACCTATTTTCGGAAATAGAATTACATTCCACGGGTTTCGGATCTTCGAGTCTACGTTTATTTGTAAGTATGTCTTTGAGAAACTTAGCATAAGAAGGTATTTGGGTGATGGCTTCTGTAAAGGGGATTTCTACGTGAAGTTTTTCTATAACCTTAACGAATTTTTGATATTGATTATCAATTTGGGTTTTCTTTAATCTTTGAGGGTAAGGTATTGGTGGTTTGTATGGCGGTGGCGGTACATAGGTTTTATTTTTAGGTTCTTCTCCTTTTTCTTGACTTTTCGGGGTTTCAGGCTTCTCTGGTTCCTTTTCCTCATTCCTCTCAGAAGTTTCGGGCTCACTTAATCTAGGGTTTAAAGGTTCCTTATAAGCGGTTCCACTTCGTAGAGTAATGGCATTAGCTTGCCCTTTCGGGTTTTGTTGAGGTTGTCCAGGGAACTGTCCTCCAGGTGTAGTCTGTGGGGCTTGGTTTAACGCTACCTGAGAGATCTGGGTTTCAAGCATCTTATTATGAGTAATAATTTGATCAACCTTGGTTCCTAACTTGGTAATTAGTTCGTTAACATGGACGTTATGGTTCATGAACTCTTTGTTTTGTTGTTTTTGAGCAACGATAAAATCTTTTACAACTTCCTCAAAGCTCGGGGTAGGTGGTACAGGTTGCATAGGTTGATTTGTTCTAGGGGCTTGGTAACCTTGTTGTCTCGGAGGTGCGGTATTTTGGATAGGGTTATTATTTTTGTAGGAGAAGTTTGGGTGATTCCTCCATCCAGGGTTATATGTGTTTGAAAATGGGTTCCCTTGGGTATAGTTCACTTGCTCAGTGTTGGTTTCATTCAACAGATTGCATTCGGCGGATTGGTGTCCTTGCGTTCCACATATCTCACAATTCGGCGAAACTGCGGCAACAGTATTCGGAGTTGTACACATATGTTCGACTCTAAGGGCCAACGCGTCCATTTTAGCCTGCATCATGTCTATAGAGCTTAGCTCATGTATTCCTCCTTGGGCTTCCTTCTTTTCCACTGTCGCTCGTTCTACTCCCCATGATTGATGGTTTTGGGCCATATCCTCGATAAGGGCACTAGCTTCAGGGTAAGGTTTGTTCATCAGTGCGCCACCAGCGGCAGCGTCGATGGTCATTTTAGTGTTATAAAGAAGTCCATTATAGAAGGTTTGGATGATTAGCCAATTCTCTAGGCCATGGTGTGGGCATGCTCTTAATAGTTCTTTATATCTCTCCCAGGCTTCGAACAACGACTCTCCTTGGTGTTGGGTAAATCTAGTTATTAGGTTTCGAAGAAGAGCGGTCTTACTTGGGGGAAAATATCTAGCAAGGAAAACTTTTCTAAGGTCATCCCAAGTTGTTATTGAATTGGGTGGAAGGGAATCTAACCATGATAGAGCTTTATCTCTGAGGGAAAAGGGAAATAATCTTAAGCGTATTGCCTCAGGAGAAGCTCCATTGGTTTTAAAGGTGTCTGCTAATTGAAGAAAGTTTTTTAAATGTTGGTTCGGGTTATCAGTAGCGAGACCTGCGAATTGTCTCTGTTGCACTAATTGCAGCAGGGATGGCTTAAGTTCAAAATTATTGGCTGGGATAGCGGGGTTTACTATACTGGAACTAGGTTCCTCGTTTGATGGTTGGGCGAAGTCCTTAAGAGGTCTTCGATTTTGATCTTCAGCCATAGCTCTCCTATTCCTATGGAAAAATAAACGTGCGCGAGCGTAACGTTCAGGTTCAGCTAGAGGGTCTACTAAACTTCCGGCACTGCGAGTCTTTCGCATTTACCGGTGGGTAACAACCTTAGTCTAAACGGTATAACTACAGGGTAATGAAATTTGACGATATTGGTCCCCGGCAACGGCGCCAAAAACTTGATGCGTGTTTTTCGCAAGTGTACGAATCACGTCAAAGTAATATAAAAGATTATCGAATCCACAGAGACCAAGTGTCAATCTATCGTACCTGTTGTTATGGTGTTTATCTAAGGCAACTATTTTTAAGGGTTTTAGTAAGGGTGCAATGGTAAATAAAATTATAATTTTAAATAATAAATAAAAGACAGGCTCGAATGTAATTCACGTAATCAATGATAATCCAGTACTTGTTAATGGAACTACTTATGGGCAATGTTTTCTCCTTTGAAAAGAACTAATTTAACAAGAACTGTCGCTTTCGCGTATTCAGAACCGAGTTGTACTCTCTAATCAACCCCTCCTATTGTCACGGATAAAAAGGTGCGTACTGCGTTAGAGTAGTAAACCTATTTTTAAGAAATATAGTTTCTTAGCAAAGTTGAAAAGTATTTTAACCTGGACTTCTTAGCAAAAAGAGGTTCTTATGAACCAGACTCTAAATCTCATAACGCGTCCGAAAATCGTTTTAAAATCTCTTTTCTTTTTAATCTAAAAACTCCTAATGAACTATACAAAGCGCTTTTGGCTGTTTTTGAAATAGTTAAAAACAATTACTTGAATTGAAAGATAAAATAGCCCTTAGGTGTTTCCACGAACAATTATACTGATTACTGGTTTAATTACGATCCTTACATTCTAACCTTTATGGGATTAGTTAGACATGATAAAGTAAATATTCTTTTTATAGTTTTTCATATGAGTAATTTAAAGCGAGTGCGGGAAGTAAACAAAGTAAATGTGCGAGTGCGGGAAGTAAACAAAGTAAATGTGCGAGTGCGGGAAATAAACAAAGTAAATGTGCGAGTGCGGGAAATAAACAAAGTAAATGTGCGAGTGCGGGAAATAAACAAAGTAAAGTGCGAGAAAATAAATAAGAGTAAAGCAATGCGGAAAAATAAAATACTAACTGGAATTAAAATGGCGGCAGGATTAACTTCCCCCAGAGTGCTCCAAAACTCGAACCACAGACAGATTACAGACTCGATCACTCGATTGCAGAGGCACCCCGATGTGGAATGGCAACTGCTTTATAACTGATATATGCCTAGAGAATTCTAATTCTGGATGAAGAAAAACGAAAATCTAAGGTCCTATTTATAGGAGAAACTGAAAGCGTGAAATGACCGGGACGCCCCTCCACTAAAAAGTGGAGGTTATGAAGTTTTGCCTTGTGGCGCCCGCCACAAGGTCATGGCGCCCGCCATGGTCCCTACAGGGGATGATGGAGTGGGGATCATGGGTCTTGGAGGTTGAGGAGTGGTCTTGAGACGTGGCCACGTCATGGCTAACCCCATGGCGCCCGCCACAGTGGGTGCCGCAAGTGCAAAATGCTGAATTTCTAGGTTTTCGTCCGTTTTCACTCCTTTTTCGCTCCTTTTCCCGATTCAAGCTCCGATTATTATAAAAACCTGAAAACATAAGAAAACAAAGCAATAACAAAGCAAAACAACAATAAAAGCTAAGAATGCATGCGAAATCGGAGTCAGAAATACGGTGAATTTTAGTGTGATCAATGATTCCTATGATCTCTTGGTCAACATGAATGTTGAAGAGCATCTTCTTAGATTTCTAGAGAGTACTAGAAGTCCTTGATAGGATTTGTAGAACTCAACTTATGGTTTAAGCAAGACAGGGGTATTTTGGTCATTTGGAAGTTATAGGTCATTTTAAGCAAAGACCATATCTCCCATTTCCAAGCCTCAAATGAAAAAACTCAAAACATCAAAGTAGTTCAAAATGGGATTTTAAGCTTAGAAAAGAGGTCATGAGCTATTGAAAGAGCTTGTAGCAAGGATTTTCATGATTGGGTAAAAATGACCTAAAAATGGCTTATAAGTTAAAAAAGTTGAAATGGAATTTTGGTTTAGGAGATGTACAAATCCAAAATGGGTCATCCAATATGTCATTTTGAATCCAAACATTATTTTAAAAACAATGGTTAAAGTAGAATTTTTATTTGAGGTCTTAAAATGGAGGTTGCTTTGTAATTTTCGTTCTTGCATAATAAGGCAACTTGAGAATCTTCACATAAAGCAAAGCCAAGGCATGTTTTTCACTCATTCTCTTTCAATATCTCACAAGGGGAGATTTTAAAGCCAAAGTGAAAGTCTTAAGGCATGAAAGGAGATAATCCAATGTACCACTTCATGAGAAATTCCTTAACTTTCTAGCTCATTCTAGAAGTTCCTAGATATTCCATTGATTGTTATAAGAAGGATGAATCACCATGAGATCAAGGTTGGTGAAAGTTGCTGAGTTCATTAGGGAGAGTGAGAGAGAAAGTGCCATTGCAAGGTTTCTTCAAAATCAAGCAAGCTCCAATTTCTTCTTCTGCAAGCCTCATCCATCTCAATTCTTGCAAACAGAAAGGTGTCCACCATTGGAGGAGAATTTGGAGAAGATTTCAAGCCTTGAATCAAGCTCTAGCACCACTCACCATTGATCTTTAGCAGGTTGGTAACTTGATCCATAAGTCCTTATTTAGGTGCATTCTGTTAGAATTTTAGGTGGAAAGATAGCATGCTAGGTTACAGGAAGGTTTTCTGAAAGTTTGAGAGGGATCCATGGAGTTTCGTGGCAGGGTGCCAATTCTTGCAAGATTGATAATAGGCTGTTCATGGAGTTTTAATGGATATGGTATAGTTTAGAATGGCTAGGGTAACATGGAGAACAAGTTTACATCATTAGATTGAAGCTCTATCATGTTTGATCTCAGAGAATCATGGTGGAACCCAAACGTTCGTGTGTTCTGTTAGAGTGATATGAGGGGTTTCAGGGAAAATTATTGGTATAGTCGTGTTCATGGTGATCATTAGCACAAGTTTGCTCTTGGAAGTTTTGGATTTCATTGAGGGATCAGAGAGAACGAGTGGATGGAAACTCTGGCATGGAGTTAGGGTTTCTGAAAACCCTAGGGTGTGTTTGGAGAAGACGAGTTCTATACCGTTGGATTAGCCTGGATATTTGACTTCTTCATCTGATCGCACGGCCAAGATTCAATTTCAGAAACGGAGGGAAATATTAAAACCAAACGCAGCGTTTGGTTTAATGAGGAGTTCTGGGCTTAATGGAAATTTGATGTTCACACCCCACCCTGAGGCCCAATCCAGATTTCAACGTGAAAAACATGCTATTTACACCGTGTTTGTACTTATTTTCTGTTGATTTTCCATATCAATTTTCTGAGCGCATGGGCCTAACCCAGATTGCTACGCGCACCCCCACATGCTCAGCCCAACAGCAATTGAACTGGGCGCTTTTCATTTTAACACCCCCCATCCCATTTTCCTTAGAATTTCTTATTTTAATTTCTTTTAATTTTCTTGCATATTAAAAAATCCATAAAAAAATAGAAAACTTAATATTTTTTAATGCTTGTTTTTTTCACATATTCATAATCATGTCTAGAAAAATGTAAATAAATAAAATTCCATTTTACTTTCCTTTTAATATTTTTAGCATATTATTCTTGTAAATAGTCTTTTTAATTGATTTTAGTTGATACTTGATTTTGTAGGATTTCTTTTAGGACTCTCCCTTAGGATTTTTGAGCCATTCTTTTTGGCATAGTTAGAGGTTGAACCATAGATCATATACGATTTAATTCACAATTTGTAGATTAAAATTGAATTAGTTTGCTTATTTGACATTTAGGTGCTCAAAATTAGGGTTTTAGGTTGTATAAGTAGATTTAACAATTTTGTTTTGGGGTTTATAGGCCAAATTAGTGTATGGGGAATATATGGGTTAAGGGCAAGTATGTATAAAATCCCCTAGAATTTTGCTAGAATATTGTTTGGTGTTTTAGTATTTTTAACTGATTTTTGAATGTATGGTTAGTATGTGTGTTGCTTAAAGGCATAGTTTGTATTGTTGTGCTTGTTTTTCTTCTCCTTTGAGTGTGTGAGCCTTGAAGATTGAGTTGAAGACCTTGTGGGTCATCATTGAAGCTTTGAAGACCTTGCAGTGGAGTTTAGTTAGCTTTTGTTGTTTTGTTTACAGGATCATAAGTGCATAAGTAGAACTTTAGATAGAATAGTTCCTTTCAATAAACAAGGAGTGTCTTGTTCACCTCCTTCCTTCTCTGTGACATAAAGTCCCTTAAGGGTATTCACCTCTCTCCTTTGGAGGGATTAGTGACCTTGCCCTCTGAGGTAGAACTTTGAGAGAGCCTTTCCCTTTTGATGTTAAGTCCTCAATGGCATCCTTTGGAAGTCAGGGAGCACTTTAACATCCTCACCTCATCTTGTTGACTGAATCTTGTTTGCTGGAGCATTTGAGCCATTGAAGATAGAAGCTGAAGCTTTGAAGAGGATGATTCCTTGAAGATTGCTGAAGTCTGAAGACTTTGTGAAGACTAAGTTGATACCTGGATATCCCTGAAGATAGTGAAGCCTGAAGGTGGAGCTGATCAAAGAAGCTGAAGCTTAAGGGAGAAGATGAGTTGATACTCATGTTGTAAGGTTGATACCTGGAGAGCAATTGATGATTGAAGTCTGAAGACTGAGTTGCTGCTGGAGGAGCTGAGGCTTTCTTCTGTTTTTCTTTTCTGTATTGTGTGTTTTGTGCGAATTGTCTGTTGCATTAGATTAAGTTCATCTAGAATAAGTTCAGTCTAGGAGCATGATTGCATTAGAGGTTGAGTTGCTCCCTCTGCTTGTATTGTTATTGCGTGGCTTTGCTTGCGGGTATTCGGTAGAGCCCAGCTCCCTTGCCCATGTGTTTATTTTGCCTGATGGCATTTCATTTCTTTTATCTGTATGATTGCAGTTTACTGTTTTCGCTTGATAGCATGTTGTTTATTTTTTCAGTATGATTACTGTTATCTCATGACTGGCTTGAGGTTGAGACGAGCTTGTGGAGGCTGATGCCCCACACACATTTCCTCCCTCACTTGCATTGCATGCATTTTACTGTTAAGCTGATGCTTTGTCTGTTTTGGTGTATCATTGACATGATCCCTTAGGACTCTCATTCCCTTGGATAAGGATTTGATGATAGACTTTTAGGTTGAAACCTATGCATGACAACTTCTAGGAGTTCCCTGTTCAAACCTCAACCATAGGATGAATCCATGGCATGATAACAGTAGGACTTGATAGTCTCCCTCCTAGTTGGGCCTGTTCTCTTCTCATCTCAAAACAGTTTAAGATACAGTAATCATGAATGATTTCTTTCGTACGTTACGAGCCTTAAGCTATCTGAGAAAGGGTTGTGGGAGAGTTGCTTTCCCATGATCTGGATGTTTAGTATGGTACACTTTGGGTGACATGCGACGCATTCACTCTCAGGTCATAGTCTCTAGTGCGGTTGAAATCGCAAACACAATAAAAAACACTTCTTTCAAAACAGGAAATAAACCGTAGTTTCCCGAACTACGTTTGCTCTGATCTTCCATACAGTGTGGAAGTACGTAGGCATAGGATGCGACGTCCTAGCGAGCAACCCTCAACCTTCCCCCATAACCCTTCGTAGGCCGAACTACGTTGACTCTGATTTCTCGTTCTCTGATGAGAATACGTAGGCATAAAGCGCAACGCTTTGCCGAGTCATTTTTCTTTTCTTTTTTAGCCAGCCTTGATAGGTAGATATAATAAAACCAACCAGTCCAAGTAAACAAGCAAGCGAGGATCCCGTCGAGTACGACGGACGTGAGGGGTGCTAATACCTTCCCCTTGCGTAACCGACTCCCGAACCCAGACAATGGTTGCGATGACCTTGTCTTACCCTTTTTCGTCAGGTTTTTCCGATCGTTTCCTTTCCCGCTCTGAGGGATAAATAACGAAAGGTGGCGACTCTTCTGTCATGCCGGCACCTTATTTTCGCGCAAGCGACACAAGGCGACCGGTTAGTGACTCCAATCCTTTTTGTTTGGGATTCTGGTACTTATGTGGCATAACCCTTTGCTGACTCAATTGTAGTTGCGGGGGATCAGACCGTAATCCGCCCTACCAAGTTCAGCACCAGAAACCGCTGAACCAACTAACGAGTAATTTTTTTTCAACTTTTTATTTTCCTTTCTTCTTTTTATTATTATTTTTTTTCAATCTAAAAATTTGATCACTCACTTATATTCATCGACTTCCCTGCGTAGAGTGTGTATGAGATGGTGCTGACTGCTGAAATAAACTACTCAATAGTTGTCAGAGAATGAGAATATAAGGCTAAAACATAAAGAGTATTCAAATCAATTTCCACATGCAGGAGACTTACGGTGTTAAGACGATACCGATCTTGTGAATTTTTCCCAAGTCTCCGCAAACTAATCTCAAATTAGTCTTTAGCCTAGAACTTTCAAAAAGATGCATTTTTTTTTAATTTTTATTATTATAACTGAAAACAAAACAAAACAAAATATAAAGCAAAGGTTTCCCTCCCCCAGACTTAAAACAAGCATTATCCTCAATGAAAGGACATAAATATAAATATAAAATAAGAGTGAGGGAAAGGAAAGAACACACCCGACGAGTCAAGGTGGATAAGTGATCACATATGCATCCTTTCCCAAAGAGAGATTTTCTACAGTCTCCTCTTCCAAAGTGGGGAATAACTTTGGATAGCATCCATCGCCCTTGAAATTTGTATTAGTGCCTTCGCCTTTTATTCCAGGATCAAATAAGAATCTTCGATAAATAAAAGTGTCGAATGGGCACGTAAATGTGATATCCTTTTCCACAACATCAGAGAACAAAGGATTGAAGAGTTGTCTCACTGCTTTTCTTCCCACTTCCATCGAGGTCCATCCAATTCCCTTCTTATGTTTCTTCAAAACCTGTAAAGGTTTATTATCTTCACCAAAATCAAGGTTAGAAGAACTTATAACTGAAAGCTTTTTATCCATATCTGAATAAGCATAATTCAGATTGGTATGAAGTGGTTTAAGCTCCAAGGGGGGAGGTTGTTCAATGGATGGCGAGGTTGGGGCAGCCGTGATGTTAACAGTTTTAGCTTCATAAACAACTTCATCTGCATGAAAAACATCACCCTGTACGACAGCATTAATCTCAGCACAAACAGAGCAAATGTTAGTGTCGGTACATGAATCACAAGAGTAAGTATCATCAAAATCTGCTAATGATGGAAAATCAAAATACAATTCAGAATAAGTATCATCAACTAAATTAGAAGGAAACTCTTTTGGATTCACTACTGTTTGGGCAGATGGTTGGTTTGA
Source organism: Lathyrus sativus (assembly GCA_963859935.3). NCBI lineage: Eukaryota > Viridiplantae > Streptophyta > Magnoliopsida > Fabales > Fabaceae > Lathyrus > Lathyrus sativus. Next base: position 21,021 of record CAWUDS030002380.1, read on the forward strand.
ATCTTGAGCTTGCTGCATGGCATTCACTATAGTGGCAAGCTGATCAATCTGTGTCTGCAAAGCTTGAAGACTTGAATCTGTTTGTTGCTGAAACTGAAGATCATTTATAGCCATTTGCTTGACAAGGTCCTCTAGTAAAGGTTCAGAAGGTGTAGAGCACACAATTTGGAATTCATTCATATGCTTATTCGGATCCTCACCTGCAAGTTCATTAAACCTTGACAACAAGTGTATTAAACCAGATTCTGATTCGAAAGGAACAGCAACATCATCATATTCAATACACAAACTATTATAATTTACCTCAGGGGCAACTAATTGTCTTAAGGTTCTATTATCAGCCATTTCAAAATCAAGTTCAGTATCCGAAGCAAACAAGTTATGTAGATAGTCAGACTCAGACTCAGACTCAAACACAATGATGGAAAATAATTAATTAAATTTCAAAAAAAATAAAATAATACCAGAATTTAACTAATTAAGCAAAATAACAATTATGAGAATTTTTTCGATTTTTTTCGACTCTATGAAAACAGTAAAAAATTCATTAAAAATAGAAAAAAGGATTTTTTTTTGCGATTCTGAGGGAGGATTCCAAGTATTCCTTTGGAATGATCAAAAACGAGTAATTTTAGGAAAATGCAGTATAGCGACAGTGACTCGAAATATCGTTCTTAAAAGGATTCTTGTAGTGATTGACCAATAAAGTAATAATTTATGGGGGTTTGAATTTTGATTAAGATAAAAAATACTGAAAATAAGTGATTATAAAAAAAATGATTATTAAAATAAGATAAAACGGCTAATCCTACTGATTCGGGTTCCGACTTATCATCGACTATTATAACATCAATCCCTAAACGGCTCCAATCCTATTCGATTATGATATTAATCAGACAAGTGCTTACCAACATCAAATGAATTATGTTCCTGTTTACCGAATTAAGCAAACGGTTAAGAATATGACGAATTAACGAATTAAGCAAACGATAGCACGCAATTAAATTTAGGAACATGCATACAATTGAATTTAATCAATTCTATCCTATGAACAACAATTGAATTAAGCAAACAATTGCAATCAAATTAAGCAAATGACTTCATAGAAAAGGATTGAAAGGAATCAGATTTAAATTGATATTATAATAACCTCAAAGTGTTGAAACCATACACAGCAGGATTTGCCCGGAGGTATTAGTTTTCCATGAGTTCTTCTCAAAGGTTTTTTTTTTATTTTTTCGTGAATAGTGAATAGGGTTTTTTTTGCTGTACGGCCAGACCTAGACTAAAGAGGATAAAAACCAGAATTCGGGTCATAACCCAACTGGGTCGAAAATATAACCCAGACCCAAAGCATGACCCAAAACTAAAACAAATTCCTAATGCTGTAACTTGAAACGGAATTCTGGAATTTTGAGCTCCGAATCTGATTTCGGCTCCAACACGAAAGTCGTAGCTCTCTCTCTTAGCTTTCCAGAGATTTTTAGAACACCTCAAACGGATTCCCGGAGCTCCAGTTATGATCGTTTCCGTGCAGACTGCTAAAGCTGAAAAGTAAGTGCGAAAATTAAATTAAACCAAAAATAAAATAAAATATGAAAACATAATAAAATATAATAATAAAAAAAATAAAATAAAGAAATGCCTAAGTAAAAATGTAGGAGAATGTGCATAAATATGCACTGATCAGTTGCTCGCCAAGACATCGCGTCTTGTGCCTACGTACTCTCAATAGGTATGAGACATCAGAGTGAACGTAGTTCGGGATAAAACGAAACACCGGTTAATTCACACGTCTTTTACCCGAGTAAGGTTAAACTAAAGTTCCAGCAGTTAGGGACAACGCCTGTTTGCGGTAGAACCGAAGCTTAACAGCTTTCTTTTCATCTGAAAAGGTTTTCCTGGTTAAGGGAGCCCCAAAGGGAAAAGTGAAGTTTGAGGTTTGTTTTTGTCTTTTACGAGAAGAAGTGTTTTTTATGAATGTTTGCAATTCATACTGCACTAGAGACTATGACTTAGGAACGAATGCGTCGCATATCATCCTAAGGACGTATACTAAACACTCTAGGTAGTCGAGGAGAAGCCCCCCAATCACCACTTCCTAAGTAGATTAAGGCTCATAACATACGGTACAAATTAGCCTTTATTAAGTATATTAGTGTGGTTTGAGGATGAGAAGAGAGAAAAGGACTCTACAGGTGAACTATCAAGCATCCTACTGTTGTCATACAATATGGTCCTAATGTTGAGATTGAAAGGCAATCTACCCTACTATTATCATGCATGGATTCATCCTAATGTCTATCATCACTATCCTTAAATAAGAAAGTGAGAGTCCTAAGGGAACATGCAAAGGGAAACAACAACAACATCAAAAATCATTAAGCAGATGAGATAAGAATATAAACAAATGCATATACAGTGCAACAATACAAGCAAGGGAGACAAGCTCAACCTTCAATGCCAACATGGGATGCAAACAGAGATGCACAGAGAAAACACACAAGAAAAGGAAGACAAACTCAACCTTTAAATGCAAACATAACGAGTATGAAAGACATATAAACATCCAAGCAAAGGGAGACACACTCAACCTTTAGATGCAAGTATGAACCTAAACAAGAGAAACTACTCATGCAATTCTATCCTAATGCAACACATCAAGCAGGCAAACATGGAAGAGAGAGGTAAACAAGATGAGCAACAAGGAAATTATCCCAAGCTACATCAGGTTTAGATGTATGTCAACACAAGAGTCCATCTAAGGCTCAACCTCTTTATGAAATGCACATAGTACTTCCTAAAGAAGACCAGGCTCTCACAAGAGGGATCCTGAGATAATAGGACAAATGAAAGTGAGTGTATGTACAAGGTACTTGAGTCCTCAAGGCTCAAACTTCTTATGGAATGCACAGAGTACTTCCTAAGGAAGACCAGGCTCTCACAAGAAGGATCCTGTGTCATAGGACTTGCAGGAGAAGAGGAGAATAGTGTGAACCTAAGGAACCCACCATGTCATTGAATGTCCATCAGAGGCTCAAATTTCTCATGGAATGCACAGAGTACTTCCTAAGGAAGACCAGGCTCTCACAAGAAAGATCCTGAGAATGTAGGACTTGATAAATGAAAAGAACAATGATGGGAGACATAGTGAAAACCTAAGGAATTCACCATGTTCTCAACCAAACTCATCATTCAAGGATAGTCCTCACTGGTTCAACTCCTCATGGAAAGCACAAAGTACTTCCTAAGGACTATGCTTTAAACGCTCTCACTGGTTCAACTCATCATTCAAAGACCATGCTCTCACAAGGAGGCTCCAAATATCATATGACTATGCTTTAGGAGAATCAAGAAGAAAGAAAATCAATCAAAGGCATCCAAGGCACCTTAAAAGCAAGGCTCTAAAGGACAACCATCCTAATGGAGCTATGGATATGAGAAGGACTTGAAAACTACCCTACAAAGGTATCAACCTAGGCAATAAGGGTTCATGTAGTGATTGAGTGCTTAAGATTTGCTAAAAGTTCACCTAAAGGAAAAACTAGGTGGAATGCTAAATTGGGAACACCCTAATACCAGTTAGAATGTAAAATCTAGGGAAAATAGGAAAACAAGTCCTAAAATCCTAATAAAATTCCTAAGAGATCCAAAATGTGCTAGGAGGCTATGGTCAAAATTTTAGGTCGAAATTATAAGCCTAAGGGCACTAGCAAAAGGCTATAAACCACAAAGTGTTCTATGGGAAATGCAAAGGAAGAAGGCTCTAAAGAACTACCCTAAAACCTATCCAAACAACCTATAGAAATTAGAACAAAAATACTACAACACCCTACAATGTGTCAACAATCATCATGCAAAAAATCAGAAACGCATTCCAAATATCTATCAAGATATAAATTCTACAATTGAACATACAATTTTTCACATTTTAAATAGCTATTTAAATGAACAATTTGCAATTAAATGGAAAATGAAC
>CAWUDS030002381.1:0-5000 GCA_963859935.3 Lathyrus sativus
ATCTTTGAACTTTTGTAATGGTTTTATAGTGAAATTGGGATGTTTTTAACATTGAACTTGTTATATGGATTTCATAACGAAATTGGTGAGTTTTTTCACTTGTAACTTTTGTTATGGTTTTTATAGTTAAATTTGTAGGTTTTTTTAAAACCTTAAACATTTGGTATCGTGTTTATATATATATATATATATATATATATATATATATATATATATATATATATATATATATATATATATATATATATATATATATATATTGTTAGATTTTTTGACTTGGAACTTTTTTATTGGTTTTTATAGTGAAAATGTTGAATTTTATGACTTGGAACTTTTGTAATGATTTTTATAGTGAAATTGGTGAGTTTTGCACTTGGAACTTTTGTTATCGTATTTATAGTTGAAATTCAGAAGTTTTTTAACTTTGATATTTTATATGGTTTTTAGAGAGAAAACTGTGAGTTTTTTAACTTGGAACATTCGTAATGGTTTTTATAGGGAAGTTTGTGCGTTTGTGCACTCAGAACTTTTGTTAGGGTATTTAGAGAAAAATTGGTGCGTTTTTTAACATTGAATTTTGTAATGGTCTTTATAGTGAAATTGGGAAGTTTTTAACATTGAAATTTTTATATGGATTTCATAGCGAAATTGGTGAGTTTTTTCACTTGTAACTTTTGTTAGGGTTTTTATAGTTAAATTTGTAAGTGTTTTTTCAAACTTTGAACATTTGGTTTTGTGTTTTATAGATATATTGTTGAATTCTTTGACTTGGAACTTTTTTATTGGTGTTTATAGTGAAAATGTCTATTTTTATGACTTGGAACTCTTGTAATGATTTTTATAGTAAAATTGGTGAGTTTTGCACTTGGAACTTTTGTTATTGTATTTACAGTGAAATTCAGAAGTTTTTTAACTTTGATATTTTATATTGTTTTAGAGAGAAAATGGTGAGTTTTTTAACTTGGAACTTTCGTAATGGTTTTTATAGGGAAATTTGTGCGTTTTTTCACTCAGAACTTTTGTTAAGGTATTTATAGGGAAATTGGTGCGTTTTTTTATCTTTGATCTTTTGTAATGGTTTTATAGTGAAATTGGATGTTTTTAACATTGAACTTGTTATATGGATTTCATAACGAAATTGGTGAGTTTTTTCACTTGTAACTTTTGTTATAGTTTTTATAGTTAAATTTGTAGGTTTTTTAAAACTTTAAACATTTGGTATCGTGTTTATATATATATATATATATATATATATATATATATATATATATATATATATATATATATATATATATATATATATATATATATATATATATATATATATATATATATATATATATATATATATATATATATATATATATATATATATATATATATATATATATATATAATATATATATATATATATATATATATATATATATATATATATATATATATATATATATATATATATATATATATATATATATATATATATATATATATATATACTATATATATATATATATATATATATATATATATATATATATATATATATATATATATATATATATATATATATATATATATATTGTTAGATTTTTTGACTTGTTGAATTTTATGACTTGGAACTTTTGTAATGATTTTTATAGTGAAATTGGTGAGTTTTGCACTTGGAACTTTTGTTATCGTATTTATAGTGAAATTCAGAAGTTTTTTAACTTTGATATTTTATATGGTTTTTAGAGAGAAAACTGTGAGTTTTTTAACTTGGAACATTCGTAATGGTTTTTATAGGGAAGTTTGTGCGTTTGTGCACTCAGAACTTTTGTTAGGGTATTTAGAGAAAAATTGGTGCGTTTTTTAACATTGAATTTTGTAATGGTCTTTATAGTGAAATTGGGAAGTTTTTAACATTGAAATTTTTATATGGATTTCATAGCGAAATTGGTGAGTTTTTTCACTTGTAACTTTTGTTAGGGTTTTTATAGTTAAATTTGTAAGTGTTTTTTCAAACTTTGAACATTTGGTTTTGTGTTTATAGATATATTGTTGAATTCTTTGACTTGGAACTTTTTTATTGGTGTTTATAGTGAAAATGTCTAATTTTATGACTTGGAACTCTTGTAATGATTTTTATAGTAAAATTGGTGAGTTTTGCACTTGGAACTTTTGTTATTGTATTTACAGTGAAATTCAGAAGTTTTTTAACTTTGATATTTTATATTGTTTTTAGAGAGAAAATGGTGAGTTTTTTAACTTGGAACTTTCGTAATGGTTTTTATAGGGAAATTTGTGCGTTTTTTCACTCAGAACTTTTGTTAAGGTATTTATAGGGAAATTGGTGCGTTTTTTGATCTTTAAACTTTTGTAATGGTTTTATAGTGAAATTGGGATGTTTTTAACATTGAACTTGTTATATGGATTTCATAACGAAATTGGTGAGTTTTTTCACTTGTAACTTTTGTTATGGTTTTTATAGTTAAATTTGTAGGTTTTTTTTAAAACTTTAAACATTTGGTATCGTGTTTATATATATATATATATATTGTTAGATTTTTTGACTTGGAACTTTTTTATTGGTTTTTATAGTGAAAATGTTGAATTTTATGACTTGGAACTTTTGTAATGATTTTTATAGTGAAATTGGTGAGTTTTGCACTTGGAACTTTTGTTATCGTATTTATAGTGAAATTCAGAAGTTTTTTAACTTTGATATTTTATATGGTTTTTAGAGAGAAAACTGTGAGTTTTTTAACTTGGAACATTCGTAATGGTTTTTATAGGGAAGTTTGTGCGTTTGTGCACTCAGAACTTTTGTTAGGGTATTTAGAGAAAAATTGGTGCGTTTTTTAACATTGAATTTTGTAATGGTCTTTATAGTGAAATTGGGAAGTTTTTAACATTGAAATTTTTATATGGATTTCATAGCGAAATTGGTGAGTTTTTTCACTTGTAACTTTTGTTAGGGTTTTTATAGTTAAATTTTTAAGTGTTTTTTCAAACTTTGAACATTTGGTTTTGTGTTTATAGATATATTGTTGAATTGTTTGACTTGGAACTTTTTTATTGGTGTTTATAGTGAAAATGTCTAATTTTATGACTTGGAACTCTTGTAATGATTTTTATAGTAAAATTGGTGAGTTTTGCACTTGGAACTTTTGTTATTGTATTTACAGTGAAATTCAGAAGTTTTTTAACTTTTATATTTTATATTGTTTTTAGAGAGAAAATGGTGAGTTTTTTAACTTGGAACTTTCGTAATGGTTTTTATAGGGAAATTTGTGCGTTTTTTCACTCAGAACTTTTGTTAAGGTATTTATAGGGAAATTCGTGCGTTTTTTATCTTTGAACTTTTGTAATGGTTTTATAGTGAAATTGGGATGTTTTTAACATTGAACCTTTTATATGGATTTCATAACGAAATTGGTGAGTTTTTTCACTTATAACTTTTGTTATGGTTTTTATAGTTAAATTTGTAGGTTTATTTTAAACTTTAAACATTTGGTATGGTGTTTATATATATATTGTTAGATTTTTTGACTTGGAACTTTTTTATTTGTGTTTATAGTGAAAATGTTGAATTTTATGACTTGGAACTTTTGTAATGATTTTTATAGTGAAATTGGTGAGTTTTGCACTTGGAACTTTTGTTATCGTATTTATAGTGAAATTCAGAAGTTTTTTAACTTTGATATTTTATAAGGTTTTTAGAGAGAAAACTGTGAGTTTTTTAACTTGGAACATTCGTAATGGTTTTTATAGGGAAGTTTGTGCGTTTGTACACTCAGAACTTTTGTTAGGGTATTTATAGGAAAATTGGTGCGTTTTTAACTTTGAACTTTTGTAATGGTCTTTATAGTGAAATTGGGAAGTTTTTAACATAGAAATTTTTATATGGATTTCATAGCGAAATTGGTGGGTTTTTTCACTTGTAACTTTTGTTAGGGTTTTTATAGTTAAATTTTTAAGTTTTTTTTAAACTTTGAACATTTGGTATTGTGTTTATAGATATATTGTTGAATTCTTTGACTTGGAACTTTTTTATTGGTGTTTATAGTGAAAATGTCTAATTTTATGACTTGGAACTCTTGTAATGATTTTTATAGTAAAATTCAGAAGTTTTTTAACTTAGATATTTTATATTGTTTTTGGAGAGAAAATGGTGAGTTTTTTTAACTTGGTACTTTCGTAATGGTTTTTATAGGGAAATTTGTGCGTTTTTTCACTCAGAACTTTTGTTAAGGTAAATTTATAGGGAAATTGGTGCGTTTTTTTATCTTTGAACATTTGTAATGGTTTTATAGTGAAATTGGGATGTTTTTAACATTGAACTTGTTATATGGATTTCATAATGAAATTGGTGAGTTTTTTCACCCTTAACTTTTATTATGGTTTTTATAGTAAAATTTGTAGGTTTTTTTTTAACATTTTGAACATTTGGTATGGTGTTTATATATATTGTTAGATTTTTTGACTTGAAACTTTTTTATTGGTGTTTATAGTGAAAATGTTGAACTTTATGACTTGGAACTTTTGTATTGATTTTTATAGTGAAATTGGTGAGTTTTGCACTTGGAACTTTTGTTATCGTATTTATAGTGAAATTCAGAAGTTTTTTAACTTTGATATTTTATATGGTTTTTAGAGAGAAAACGGTGAGTTTTTTAACTTGGAACTTTCGTAACGGTTTTATAGGGAAGTTTGTGCGTTTTTACACTTGGAACTTTTGTTAGGGTATTTATAGGAAAATTGGTGCGTTTTTTAACTTTGAACTTTTGTAATGGTCTTTATATTGAATTTGGGAAGTTTTTAACATTGAAATTTTTATATGGATTTCATAGCGAAATTGGTGAGTTTTTTCACTTGTAACTTTTGTTTGGGTTTTTATAGTTATATTTGTAAGTTTTTTTTTAAACTTTGAACATTTGGTATTGTGTTTATAGATATATTGTTGAATTCTTTGACTTGGAACTTTTTTATTGGTGTTTATAGTGAAAATGTCTAAT